>VZRZ01008632.1:62153-112824 GCA_013398175.1 Climacteris rufus
CTGCTGCCCAGGTAAGCGCGGGGAACGGCGGGGACCCGTCCTGGGGAGGATGGGAAGGGAGGAAGTGTCCCGGTGCAGGGCCGCAGCCCAGGACCGCACCGCACCGCACCTTAGGCCGTAGGAAGCTGTCGGTGGGGGCCGCCGCTGCCCCCAGGCACCGGGAGTGTGGGGAGGACCGGGGCGAGCGGCGAACCGGGGGCTCCTCTGCCGCCGGAGCTGCCGGCTGGGGTTGGAGCCGTGGGGAGGTGGTGCGGGAGCGCCGCGTGTCTCCGCATCTCTCTTGAGATGCAGCAACTGCCCAGGAAATCAAAGCGGCGAAAAAATGGGTCACGGGGAAAAGCCGCGTTTGTCCTGAACGAGGTTTAGGTCCCTGTGTCATGTCCCCCCCCCTCCAGCGTGTTCTTCAAGTTTGTTTGTCCCTGTTTTGAGGGACCGTGGTCTCTCCCGGACAGGGGAGAATGTCTTTAAGCTGAAGAAAAGTAGTTAAGATTAAATAATAGGAGGAAATTCTCCCCTGTGAGGGTAGTAAGGCAGAAGTTGCCCAGAGAAGCTGTGGCTGCCGCATCCCTGGAAGTGTCCAAGGCCAGGATGGACGGGGCTTGGAGGAACCTGGGATAGTGAAAGGTGTCCCTGCCTATGGCAGGTGGGGGGTGGAACGAGATGATCTTTAAGGTCCCTTCCAACCCAAACCATTCCATGATCCCTTCCAACTCATGACATTCTGTGGTTCTATGAACTGTATGGTCTCCTTTGAAAGGCAGCATCCACGGCTGAGTGTGGTGGATGGAAGGTGGACTGTGGTGGTGTGCTGTAGCTGTTAGTCTTGGAAAACATTGCCAGGATAAACTCCTCCTGCCCTGCTTCAGCTCCTGTGGGGAATGCAGATTGCTTTTGTGCAATGGGGACCTGGCAGTGACAGCACAGCGGGGACTTGGCTGCCTGTGGTGGAGCAAACGAGAATTAAACCTCTCTTGTGTTGTGAAGTGATTTGATTTTCGCATTGAGCACTCTGCACCTGGGGAGAATTTCTATAATTTACGCTTTTTATTGGCAAATCTTTGCGATCTGAACCAAATCTTGTGATTAATGATTTCCAGTCCAGCTCACACTGCTGTGTGGAGGGCTGGCAGTGACAGTGTTGCCAAATGAGCCTTTAACCTGGAGCCGGTAAATTACTGAAGCAGCAGCCAGGAATACAATCCTGTGCTCTGACACGACATTCCCTCTGCACTTCTCCAGGAGCCAGCAGGGTACATTAAACAGCAGCTTTGTGGCTCTCTGTGCTGCTGCTGACATAAACTCCTGGTGACAAGGTGAAGTGCACCAGGGCACGTCACTCCCTGCCCTCATCCCTCCCTGGCCGCACAAAGACGCGGCCGTGCGGCCCATCGCTGGGGCTGCGAGCTTCCCTCGGCACCTTGCGGCGTGAGTTTTGCTTCTGTTTCTTGGAACCACCTGAAAGGAAATCACCCGGCAAAGCCAAACTCTCTTCTCTCTCCAGGTGGGTGTAAAGCAAACCCACCAGGAAGCGGCTGGAGAGGTAAGAATTTTGGCAGGGAGGGAGGGCTATGCTGAGGGGCTGGGGGCTCCTGGGCAGGGAAGGGGGAGGACAGACGGGAGGGGAAGGAGGGGTCCAGCACAGCTCTGAGGGTGTCAGTGTCACTGAGTGTCAGCAGGTGGGGACCGTGAAGTGCGGGCCAGGCAGCAGGATTGGGATGGAACAGAAATGGCAGGAAAGTGGGAACGGGAGGCTTGGGCAGAGGGAAGGGGTAGCTGGCTGGAGAACTATCAAGGGGGAAGAAACAAAGTGCAGAGCTGGAGAGGTAAAAAGCAGGTTGGGATGCCAGGGAGACAAGAAAACGGGGTTCCTGTGTGCCAGCCCTCTTGGTCTTGGCTCATCTGCTGCATGGGCAGAGGGTGGGCAGTAGTGCATGGTATGTCTGCACAAGCAGTGTGACCATGTCTTGGGTGCTGCATCCTCGAGGTAGAGGGATGAGTGGCAGTGACGTGAACACGGGGCAGTCCCCCAGATGGGCACCCCATTCTGGAAGGCCAATCTGTTGGGAGCTACAGCTGGGGGGTGTGGGACTCTCTCTTCATCCTTTGTAGTGTGATTCCTGACAAAAATGTTAACTTCAGGATGGAGACTGTCTGTTTGCATCCTGATATTATTTTAAAAATACAATTTCTCCCTGCCCTAAAAAATCATCCCCTGTCCCACTCTCTTTTGTGTGATTTGACTCTCTTCGCACTTTTCTCTTGACAGGCGAGCCTATGTCCCTCCTGGGGTCAGAGCAGGGCTGCAGTGGGTTGTGTTGATAACACAGAGTGCACAGCGTGGTCCGTGGCGTGGGAGTAGAGCCTTGGGCCCCCCATTGCTCCAATCATGCCTGGGCTATGTTCGGAGTCCTGTGTCGAGTGAGAGAGCTGTTTTTTCTGGCAGCAGAGGCTGACTTGTTCTGAAGACAGGACAGTTTGATTTTGCTGAGCCAGACCTTGCTGGGAACTGGATATCCTAAACAGGGATTCCTCCTCAAGACTGTGGGCTGTGGCACCCAGGGTAGTGCAGCAGGTAGAGGATGGCCCCTAGGGTGGGCAGAGAGGGGGGCTGCAAGCAACTCGGGGTGTCAGCAGGACTTTGTGCCAGTGGCTGCTGTAGTTATCGGGGGAATTGACCTCTGCAGGGTGGTGGGGATGGCAGGAAGGTGCCTGTGGGCTGTGGGATACTGATGGTGTGGCTGTGCTCGGGCAACAGCTGAAGGCTAAACGCTGTTTCAGCACCACTCTGCACCGTGTGTGTGCACTCTGGGGTCTGTGCTGGCTCCTGCTCTGACAGGCTCTGTGGAGATGGACTGGGACTGCTCCACACCAGTAGCCCATGGAGACCAGTTGATTTTGGGGAGGGAGGGAGGCAAGCTGTGGGAAAGTGCTGCTGCATCTCTGGGCTGAAGCCTGGTCCCTGGCAGGATCACTAGGACCAGGAGGGTACTGGAACAGAGGCAGGCATGCTTCCTGGTGGACTGGAGGACTCTTGGGATCCAACTTACATATTTTTATTAATGCCCTCTGTCCAGAAAGCAGCTGAAACTGGCTGAGGAGTTGGAGGTGAAAAGCATCGCTGTGGCTGGAGTTGCACCACTGAGCAGAGATGGAGAAGCAGGGCATGAGACTGTGCATGATGGCACTAAGAGTGAAACAAGAGTTGACCATCAGAAAATAGTGGAGAAGGACAGTCTGGGTATACTCATCAAGGACAGGGGGATTTGAAGTCACCGCTCTAAAGTCTTTTTAATGCTGCTGCACAGCTGCGGGGGAACCTGGTGAGGGTGGTGGCCAACTGCTTAGTTCTGTCAATCACTGTGGGAGTCAAACTAGAGCAAATCCCCAGAAAAGTGAGAGAAATGGGCAGTCCTTGTAAAAGCACACCAGGAATGTGAGTCTGGTGCATGGGGGCTGGTGCTGTGGTGGGGGCGTGTGGTGGGTCAGGGGGGGTATGTGCCTGGCTGGGATGGAGTGGCACAGGGTGATGATAGGGCTGAGAGATGGGGTCCATGCTGGGTGCCATCATGTGGGGTGAGGACATAGGTGGGAAATGAGGGCTGTGAGTCCCAGTGATATTCAAGGCCAGGTGGACTGGAGTCCTTGTGCCCAGGGACCAGAGCCTGGGCTGCCCCATGGAGCAGGCTGTACTTTGCAGGCTGTACTGGAGAGGCTGTGGTGGGGTCAGTGCTGCACTTTGCTTTTAGGGTGTGACCAAAACAGGTCTGCTGCTGGGACTGCTCCATGGCTCCTGCTGGCCTTGTGTTAAAGACAATATTTTGCATGTATGAAGAATTGTCAGCGGTAGTGGATAGGGTACGGTTTGGGATCAGGGCTTGTTTTTTTCCACAGCAGGGACCAGAGTCAGAGCCAGCTCTTCCCTGCAAGCATGGACAGTGACACCAGATGCTCTGAGGCTCCAGCTGCCCCCTCCTCTTGTGTTCCTTCTCGGGGGGTGTGGGAATCAGCTCACAGAGCTGGATCTCGATGGCTGGAACAGGCACATGGTACCCCTCACTCTGCAGAGCAGAGAAGCAACATCTCCACAGGAGATGTGGAGCTCAGTCCTTAAACAGAGCAGAAAACAAATTACTTGACATGGACCCTTCAGAGACATCCATGAAGGACGTCTCGAGAAGGAAGTGCTGAGCTCTTCAAATGGCTGTGACATCGCTCTGAGTCCAAAAATTATCTGCGGGAACTGATAAAGCTTCTGAAGGACAAAGTTCTCAGGGCAGAAACAGGCAAATGTTTGCAGAAAACAGAATCCAGATGCAATAAAAAGAAAATTTTATTGTATGCAGGGGCAGTTAAAAACCAGCAGCTCCTGTTGAGCACAGAGGTGTTGTACATCACCTTAGAAGACCTATACTACAAGTGACTGAAATCTAGAAAAACAAAGTTGCCATGGGGAAGAAAGGCAGAGAGATCACAGACACAGCTGGACTCCTGGGCCTGCCACAGCAGGGAATCCCTGGCCAGAAATAGCCCCAAGGAGCCCTGGCAAGGGGCAGACCTCAGAGATGTAGAGGAAGGCAAAAGTCCCCTGGCACTTGTGTCAATCTCCAAGGGACACCCTTCCTGACCCCAAACTGGTGATGAGCTCTTCCCTGAGCATGTGCATATGACCAAGCTCTGCGCCTGACCCCTGGGGCTGCCATGGATCCAAGGGAAGCACAACTGCCCAGCCCCTTTCCTTCTTCTACTGGAGGCACCTCAGGGGGTCTCAGCATGGCAAAATACTCCAATGGTAGAGTATTCTGGAAGCCAAGATTCATTTCCAGTCCCACCAGGAAACCATCAATGCTCCAAAGTGTTGAGGAAGTGAAATTGTTAAACATCTCCTCTTCCCATTTTTAGTGGGTGCTGCATTTGGCAAATGGGGTGTGGATGGGGAGCTCTGGGGTGGTCTCCAGACACTGGGGATAAATTTTCTTGTTGTTTGTAGGCCACTGAATCTTTCCCACTGATACCCATCTGAAAAGGTCTGGTAGCCTTGAGAACCTCCAGGTGTTAGTGAGTGATGTAATGAATAGTGTTGGGTCCATTCTCCAAAGCTTAAGGCAGCATTAAGGTTCGATCCAGGTTGGTATGTCACCCTGCTCACAGTGGGAATAGGGTCAGATGACTACCAGAGACCTTTTCCAGTCTAAATTCTTTCACGATCATGGGCAGAAGGTGCAGAGCAAGAGGTGCCACCCTGATGGAAGAATGAATTCCAGCATAGTCATGGCCACAACTGCCTTGGGTCTGCCATGTCACCCTCCCTGCATTAGAAGCTGTCAAGGGGTGTCACGTCTCTTCGCTTGGCCTTTTGATCCTACTCTCTTTGGGAAACAGCCACCCCAGGGCCCACACTGCCTCCCTCTCCATTGTGGTTTTCATTAGTTGTCCAACATTGAGAAATTCTCCCTTGACCTTGGGGAAGCTGTCCTCCTCACCCTGATGGAATGCCTTTGGGAGGTATCTGTTGCTGACCTCTGTTTTGAGGTCTTGCTGTGTGTCCGAGAAGAGACCTTCCTCATTCTCCATCGTGTGGACTTTGGCTTTCCATGGACCTGCAGCCCTTCTCCTCCAGACTGTATGTCAGTGAAGAGACAGAAGTCATCTCCTTGGGAACAGTGCAAATCCCAGATGTCCCACTTGTTCATCGTGAATTCCAGTGGTTCTTCAAAAACCTCCTCATAGATCTTCTAGATGCTCTGCCAGGTTGCCCCCCAGCTTTCCTCCAGATCCTGCTGCAGAGCACTGCAAAGGAAGCAGAGACCACACCTGTGTGGAGAAGACAAAAGTCTTTGGAGTCTGGTTTGCTGGACCTATAGCAGAGATCATTCAACCATTTCCTGCTATGGGAGGGAGCCAGTCCAAGCCATAGTGCTTGGAAATCAAGAGAGGAGAAAGGCTGGCTGAGCACATGATCCTGAGCTCCCTGGGAGACTGGAGGTTGGATGCTGGTGGTGGCAGGATGGGAGCATCCATCGTTGTCTGGTCTCCTTGAACTGATGATCATATTCCTGAGCCTTGGGAACCTGAACTGTGTCCCCAGCAGGCCCAGGGGTAGCTTGGGTATGGCCCAAAAGGAAGGCAGGGCAGTGGAGGAGATGCAGCTGTAGGAGGACCAGGCCTGTGCAAAGCCTGGAGGATCTGGGATTGTACAACCCAGAGCTTGAGATGTTTCTTATTCTGGTAGCCGCAACCAGGATCCTCGGGAGCTGACAGCTGTTCCAGCATCTTTGTCTCCTCCATGCTTCAGCCCCAGGGCAGGGTCCCTTCCCTGGAAGCACATGGTAGGTTGGCACTGAGCCCCTGCCTTCTCTGGCCTCACACCCACTAGACCCTGGTGCCAGGAGATCACATCAGTCATCTTCTTGGCGACACTAGGAGCTCTCCCCAGGGATGGGGAGAGGAGATTTGGGTCCAGGACTTGAGAGGAGGGGTTCAATGGGATGGGGAGGGGATGGATACTTTGAGAGGTGGCAGGCTGTCTGTCTCTGTCTGTCTGGGGGACCAGGTATGGGGACTTGTGCTGGGCAAGTGGGAAGGGGATGAGAAGCATCCCTCTCCCCTCTTCTTCTTCTGGTGGCACCCGGGGCTGGTGTGGCCAGGGCAATGGGGATCTGGGTGATGTCCCCAAAAAGGTGAGGCTGCAGCCAGAAGCTCAGTGAGGGGGGCTGGAGGAGCCTGGAGAGGTCACAGGGGCAGATGGTGTCCATATGCACCAGGGCCCCCTTGCAGAGTGGGTGAATCATGGCTGAGTGGACTCCATCAATAAGTGGCACAAGTGTGTCTGTGCTCAGTGGCCCACAGAGGTCTCCAGCTGGAGCTAGTTTAGATAGCAAACGGACATCTCTGGGAGATGTCCATGTCACTGGGCATGGCTTGGTGCTCAGATCTATGCCACATTTCTAGGCAGGCAATGCAGGATTATTCACAGCAGGACAGATGATGACAGATGCTGCAGCTGGATGGGAGGGACCTGGCTGCCAGGTGTGGAAATGATACTGGGGCAATAAACACAAACTGATGCTCAGGGAAAAACTTAATTTATACCTACAGTGTACTAATATACTGATACAGTGATGTAGTTGCCACATTAGCTCTCAGAAAGGATTTTGGAGTCACAGCAGAGCACTTGATTAAAACAGGACCCTGGGGCACTGCAGAGAGAAGCAGCACAGTGCTAATAATAGCTCTGCCAGCACTGCACTGCTCAGAAGTGGTGCAGGCTCTGGATCCTGCTCTGAGCCCAGCAGGAAGCACGGACTGGAGTATCCCAGCCTTCCTGCCCTTTTCCTGCCTGCTCGTGGCAGATGGGTGCTGTTGACCCACATGTCAGGGCAGTGGACACTGGGCTGAGCCAGGTGGTCTGTCTGGTCTGATATCCCTGACCTGCATTGATGTTGCCATATTTTACATATTTCGCCACTGTGCAGGGCAAGTGCTCAGGGTCAGTGGCACTGGATTTTTTCCCACATTTCTCCTGTTGGATCATTTTCCCTGTTTCTCCTGTTTGGGAGCATGCTGATGTCCCTGGTTGTGTGCTTGGGCAGTGGTCCCTGTGGATGATGGAGTTCTGCAGACAGCCTGGTGTAGGGCCAGTTTCATTCACGCTGGAGTACGTAGGGGTGGGACAGTATGTTCCTCAGCACCACAACTGTTGCCTCATGTTTTGGTAGCCCACTCTTTGTTGCCCTCTCTGAGCAGATGCTGAAGGTGGTCCTGTTCAGCTGTGTGCCACTGTTGCCTTTATGGGCACCTAAAAATCAGAAGCGAGACAAAATTAAGGGGATAAAGCCGTTATGGTTTAGTGAAGGTCCTTCAGGTACATTATGGCAACAGTGCACACAAGGTGCACACCCAAAATGCAGACGTGATACGGGACTTTGACACTTTTATAAGTTTGTAAGATTTGCATACTTGACCCCAATCTCCCAATTAGAGGTCCAGGTAATGAAGTAATTTGCACCCCCGGGTTTGGCCCCCCTTATTCCTAGCCATACTTTTGTTTATGCTTCAGGAGACATGGGACAGCAAAATGCCCTTGGTTCCCAGAGGAGCAGGAATGATAGGGTGTCTTGTTACGGGACATGAGGTCCTTGGTTCCAGGAAAGAGCAAGATTATGGTAGGGTCTTAGGAATGTGTTTTGTCTATCCAATAGGGTAGGCAAAATACTAGCTAAGAATCTATATCCTTATACAATAAAAGGCTACAGGACTACAAATACATCGAAAATGTAAAAGCTAAAATCCTAAGGCATCACCACAGAGTGTTGTTTTGTTCAGGGAACAGATGAGGAACTGGTTTACCGAGCATGGACATGTCATTCAGGTCAACCTTTCAGGACCTAGGAAGGTTTTACGGGTGATCCTGGGTTCAGCCTACATCATATTGTATGACCTTATTTCCTTCTCCTAAAAGAGAGGAGATTTTGGCCATGAATCCTGCAAGATCCAGCTCTAGCTTGATACCTCTGGATGCTGCTAGCAGTGACATGACCCTACTGTGTCCCCTGAGTTGGTTGGGCAGGGCAGGCTGCTGCTTTTCTGCAACCAGCTGGGTCTCAGGTGACTCTGAAGCATCTCCATGTGCTTGTTGGGACTGAGGCTGGGAGCAGCCAGATGGCTTCTCCTCCAATGGCATCAGCTGAAATCCTACCAAGAACCATTTTGTTTTTGCCTGGTGAACTCCAGGAGTGGAAAAGGGACAACTCTGATAGCAAACACTTCCCTCTGATCTGCTCTGGAAGGTGTGGATGTCTCAGTGCCTTGGAAAGGCTGGGGAGACTATCAGTGGGGAAGTCAGTAGATGTGGAGTGGACTTGAGGGACTGGCTGCAGATTGCCATCTTTAAGGTCCAAACAAAGCAAAGGCATCTCACATGAATGGCTGACATTCTGTCATTCAGGAACTCTGACATCCCCCTCAGGCCCTGTTAAAACCAGCTAGACCAGCTGGAAACCAGTCCAGCATCAGCATCTCTGGGAGGGTTGGGGAAGTTGGAGTGATTCTCTGGTGAGGCATATACAGGAGCCACCCTTCTGCCACCCAACCCACCACCTGCCCAGGGGTCCCTGCTCTGCTCCCCCACATGTGCGGCATCCCAAGGCAATGCTGTGATACTGCCAGGGCACAGTGTGACCCTGTCCTGCTGCCATAATGTTCACTTCTGCTGCATGAAACCTACTGCAAAGAGCTGCTCCAGATTACGGGGGACTCCGGCTGTTTGCTCCTGAGGCAGCTGTAGCAATATTTCTTTTTATGTTTTACACTAAATTGTTGTCCTGTTTCACTGATACATCAATGACTGAAGACTCGGTTTGCCTGGTACAAAGCCATTTTCCCTTTCTCCGTGCTGGTTCTGGCAAGGGACCCTACAGCAGCTACTGCTTGTGACATTCCCACTCCGTTTTTCCTCACTACTTTCAAATCTTCCTCTACATTTATTTACCTGGCATTTATTTACATGGCATTTTTTTATTGTTTTTTTTGCATTTACTCTTGCATAAAAGCACTGTCATGCTGCTTTCCTGGGATGCTCTTGGGAGAAGAGTTCTTGGCTCTTCCCTCTGCAATTAGTAATCCCTCTTGGTAGAGTATCAAATAGCACATGCCTGCTTTGCACCATGGGCAAGGCACCGGGCTTGTGATTGCTTAGTCAACGTGATCCAGGCTCTGAAGCTTCTTCTGTAACACACCTGGGGCTTGGCAGAGGTGATGCTATGCATGGAAGGGGAGTTTGAAGCTGTTTTGGAGCTCCCTGTTTTGGAGGGATATAGCTGAAAACAGAGGGATACATCCTGATATTTTGAGTTGATGTTTAAGCTAAGGAGAGAAGGTGCTTGGTATCTCTCTCCTGTCACTTCTCTGATTTCTTCTCATTGTAAAGATCTTGAAGCACTTTCTAAGCTACAGAAAAGCCTACTTTGCCTGTCTTAAAATATAATTTGGAAACAGTTTATCTGAATTCTTACTCTGTACCCCAAGTCAAAGCTAATAAGAGAAACACAACTTCACCTTAAAAATTAGAGAAAAAATTGTTTTAATAGTGTAAAGAAAGCAGGTTGATGCAAAATGGTCTGATATCGAAACCTTTCTTTAAATAATTAATCATTCCAAAGCCAATGACATTTCTGCAGGACTGAGCATAACTGGAATAGGGGAACTTGCAGGACTGTGCAATAAAGCAGACTTCTTTTTCCATCACCTAATAATAACACAACAAAACCAACTGAAATGTATTTATGGTTCAGTCATCGTATTTGGGCTGTGACCTGTGTGCTTAGAGCTTTAATTCCCAAAAGCAGGGCTTTGGAAAGTTATTAAAGTCTGGCCATAAATGATATGAGGATTTTTGTAATTAACTTTGATGACTGAATTTATAAACTTCATAACTGAATTTAGCAGTGGCTCCCAGCACGGTCACCCCAGCAGCACGCTGTCCCCTTGTCCCTCGGGTCACCGGGGTGCCCGCTGTGCTGGTGCTGCCCGTGCCTCCGGCAGCCGTGGGCACAAGAGGCAGCGCTACCACGGGTTTGCTTCCCCCCTCGCAGCACCCTCCTTCCGGCCGTACCAGCTCTCACGGGGCTTTTCTACCAACGCAGGTGGGGATCGACGCGGGAGGCAAGACACGCCAGCTGGCCCCGGACCATGCGAGGATGTGCCCGCGCCGTCGCTGACCCGGCCACCCGCGCTGCCCGTCCCTCCCGGCGCCATGGGCGGCTGCTTCTCCAAGCCCAAACCAGGTGACTGCCTTCCTGCACCGGGCCTCCGTCCCGCCGTCCTTACGGGAGAAGTAGGTCAGCGGTGGACGCTGGCCGGGGGAATGTTAATGCTCGGCTCCCGCAGGGAGGATTACTGGGCTCTTAATCCCCCCAAATTCCTCAGCGTTCTCACTGCCAGGCAGGGAGCTGTGGGGGGCTGCAGCAGTGCCGAGGGGGTGGTAGGCGGGTGGGAGGGGAACTCATCCTGCAGCATGAGGGGGGCAGCTTCCATCTCCTTGTTCTTCACCACCCTCCTGCTTCTGCCTTTCTGCCGAATCTGGAGTGGAGCTGCCCTGATCGCGCCCTGGTGTAGGTATGGGTGACAGCTGTCCCTGCACGGACACATGGGACTCCAGCACTTTCCTTCTGCCGCAGCTTTGTCACTCACTGACCAGCCCTTATTTTTTTCTGTATGGGATGGAAATGACCTGAAAAGGAGCAGGCCAGGTCCTGGGGCTGCTCTGCTGTTGGGATTTTATTTTCTTGGTGAAGCTTGTCCATGTGTGCTGCTTTCAGTGGGGAAAGCAGCTGTAGACACCTGGACATCAAGGGTTCTCCTCTTGCCTGGCGTGTTCCTTCAACGGCTGGACTGGATGGGCTCTCTGCTCTGTGAGGTTTGGGGAAGGTTGGGTGTATGGGGGAGGAGTGGAGGCAGTGGTGCCACCTGCTCGGGCAAATTGGCCACTTGAGAAGGGTCTGGTGTGGAAGTGTCAGTGTTCAGCCTTGTCCTGAGCAGGCTGGGCCTGAGCAGGCACCATATGGGCACCCATGCTCATCACACCTGGCAGCAGCTGCATGGCCCCAGCACAGGACCGCAGGGAGTGATGCTAGTGCATGAGGGGCTGGTCCCCTCAGTGTTCCTGAAGCTGCCATGGAGGAGAGCTCCCAGCTCCCATGCTGCAGCTTGTTTTGGCCACCTCAGAGGGAGCTGAAGGGTGACCTTGTCTTTGTTACTTGTTTGTGCCCCAGGGCAAGGGGAATCAGATAGTGGTGCTGATCTATCAGACCAGTCAGCATCCCTGTGTAGCCTTTGTGGGTGGAAAGATGTCTTTTAGGGACCTTTTCTTGGCAATTTGTCGTCAGTGCCTGAGACAGGGAGGATTTCAGGTTGAAGGACTCAACAAGTCAGAAAGGCGGTAGAAGTTCTGACCCACTGAGAATCCATGGAGTGAGGTCCCTGCCTTTATGCAAGGCACACCAAGAAAACAACGGTGGTTTTTTGCCCTTGCCCTTGATTACATCACCACCAAAGTAATATGGCATTGGACACTGTGACCTGTAAGTTTTCTTTGTGAAAACCCTCTTTATATCTTTCCTTGAAATGTTTGAGGAGTAAAAACACATCCAGGAATAAATGCCTTTGTTGACTAAACTTGTGACAAACTCTGCTGTCAGCTCCACTTTATTTTATATTCCATCAGCAAAACGATGTAATCTTGGACCAGTTTGGAACACCGGTGCTCTGCGGGCGTCTTTCCTGAGCTGCAGATTTTCGTGGAGAGCTGTGTTGCGTAGCAGGGCCAAATGCCTGAAAATTCCACCCTGCAACTCACCTCTGTCCCTCAGCTCTGGTTTGGATTAGCCATCTTCAAAGGCTTCACACAAGCCTTCCACAGCCTCTGGATAGCTCAGCACCAACTGCAGGGCTTCATCCCAGGCTTATAAAACCTGCAAATGTAAGGAGGTAAACAGAGGCATTTGAGGATACTGATTGTTCTAAGTGTTTCACTGACGTTTCATGTGGGAATTGTACAGCATTAGAGCTGAGTACTGGACTTTACTGTTTGTAAGAATTCATCTATTCCCTGTCCGAATAAGAAGCAGGGAAAGAACAGAGCTATTTGCTACATCAGTGCTGTTTCCACATGAAGGGAATATTTCAGATGTAGCCCGCAGTCAACAGAATTGATTCAGATACGTTTTCAAGGTGTACACAAGGTTCTTATTTGCTCCATCTCCTTCATTCTAAGAGACACCTTCAGTCCCCCTGAAGACCCTCAAGATAACCTTGGCATTGCACACATCAATGTGCAATCACCTTTTGATGGGCAGATGAGTGGTACAGGAGCTCTGTGGAGTGGAGTCATGAATCCCTAAATAGCTGTGCTGACTGTACTGCTGGCCAGCCCTGAGGTCTGGCTGCTGCTGCAGTGCCCGTCCCTGTCCAGATATTTCAGTGTTTAATTAAGAGCTTATGTTCAAACAGTGAAGTAATCTGCTGTTATCTCCAGTGCTGCAGTCCCGTGATGCCGGATCCTCTTCTGAAGGCCCAGTTCTCAATCTCTGCATAATTTTCTGCTTGAGTTTGTCTTAGGTGTGTGATGCATCAGGGCTGAGCTGCCAACTGGCAGCTTGCATGGTATCCCAGCATCCGCTCCCACAGCGCAGCCAGGTGAGGATGATGGGTGACAGGAACCATCGTGTGCCAGCTCTGTGTAAGCTGTGACAGCACTGTTTCTGCACCAGGTATAAGAGAGTGGCTTCAAAACCTAAAAATTGTGATTATTCTTCTTCTGCTGGGCTCAGTGTTTGATGGTGGAGCAGAGCAGTCACTTCACGGAGCATGGGGTGTCTGGGGGTGAGCTTTGCCCTTGCACAGAGGACGCATTTAGCAGGGAATGTGCTCCCTTCCCAGGGATGCTGCATGCTGCTGGAAGGTGCTGGAGGTGGTGCCGTTGGCTGTGTGACCTGAGCTTGGCTCTGACGGTGCCCCCAGTCTTGGCTGGCAAGTCCTACCTCCTGGTTTTCAGACTGTGGCATTTGCTGATAGAACACCTGCAGAGTCAGGCATGTTTGTTGTGGTGGTTTTGTCATTGTCTCTGTCATTTTTAACAGAATGATAGAATCACGGAATGGTTTGGGCTGGAAGAGGCTATAAAGGCCAATTAGTGTCTGCCCCCTGCCCTGGGCAGGACACCTTCCCCTAGACCAGGTTGCTCCAAGCCCTGTCCAGTCTGGCTTTAGAAGGAGGGGAGAAGGGGTCCACAGAAATGGTCTGGAGTCTCTTTGAGACCACCTGAAGTTGCTCTCATTGGGGCTTGTAGTTGATGCAGGGTGGGTGAGCCCAGGGGATGGCTGGAGAGCGCAACTCTGGCAGGGCACAGTGAGCCCCAAATATGTCCCATAGTGGTGGATTTACTCTGTGCTGGCTTTGGGAAAATAAACCCTGGTGGGGTAAGCTAAGATTTCTGACTGTGCTTCCTCGTCCCTCCACCATCATCTCTTGATGCTTTTTTTGATTTCCACTGCTCCTGAAGCTGTTGGCATCATGCAGCTTGTACCAGACTGTTCCCTGCCTGCAGTGCTCTTCTGCCCCATGACTGCAGCTCCAAAGCAGTCCACCCTAAGGCATTCCAGGGTTTTGGGGCTGGGGAAGGCAGTCACACTGCTCTCCCCTCACCAGCTCAGCTCCTCCATCCCCTATGGCCAGGCATCTTCATCTTACCCAGAGTCCCCTCAGCTCAAGTCAGTTCTTAGCTCACATCAGTTCTCTCTTCCCACATTAACTCAGTATTTTTCTGGTTTCTATCATTTTGAGTATCTTGGACCTGGAGGTACAACCTTGCAATGGCTCAATACCCTTAATTTAAATTTAGCCTCTAGAAGGGGCTCTGAGCCATACTGGGGAACCAGTCTTGTGATAAAGAAGTCTCGGGGCATCTAATTGCCCTAATTTTAAAAAAAAAACACCTGTGACCCTGCACTGCAGCCCAGCCACCTGCCAGCACCCTGCCCTAGGGTCGATGTCAACAGTTTCAGCCTCATGTGTCAAGTACCTGCCCAAAGGCCAGCAGAGGTTTTGACTTGTCCCACAAGGCTGGGAAGAGTGATGGAAAAGGAATAAGTTTACGGGAGATGTAATGGGATGTTAAGGACTGACTGCTTGCGTGAATGACATGAGGTAAAGCATAAGAACATTGTGCCCACAGTTGGAAAACAACACAGCCAACTATGATAAATGGGATTGGGACATGGTTCCTGAGTGTGTGTGAAGTGCTTGACCTAAAGACTGAAAACCAGGAGAAAATATATTGGATCAAAATTTATAGTCTTGTCAAGAGTCTGTATTTTAAACTATTCTGTGACTTTGAGAAGCTGACTCAGGATTTTTGGGTAGTGAGAGCTTGCAGTGCTGGGGTGTGTGTGGATGTGTGATATGAGCACTTGCTAATGCTCAGCTGGTTCCTCTGCTTCTTTCTATATTCTCATAAAATATTTCCAGCCCTAGCCTTCTAGTCCTTCATCTGTGTATGTGTGTATAAATCTGTAGAGATATATTAAAAATGGGCATGTACACACACACACAAACACGCACACACAAATACATGTATATAAGTGATGCTGGTGGCACAGGGCAAGCAGGCACATCTCTGGCTCTTTCTCTCATCTATATCTATACCTATACATATATGCTTCTCTCTATTTATGTGTTCATCTATATGGTCATTATCTGTACTTTTATACCCATACCTACATATCAATATCCATATTTAAATCCATAGCTCTACCTGTGTCCCTGGGGAATTGTCCACTCTCCAGATTTGTAGTCACATGCTTAAAACCTTCCAAACAGTTTGGTTTAAGGCCCAGACCCTCTCCTAGCAGTTACAGGATATGACTGTCAAAGAGCTGGAACATGCTGGCCCCAGCCTTTTCATACCAGTCGGACTTCAGAATTAAACTTGGGTTTATAAATATTTCATTTAAAAGTCATTTTCCCTGATGACAACTGAAGCAGTTTGCTGGATCAGCTCAGGTGCTGGCTGAGCCCTGGATTCCTAGAGGGATCATCCCTCGGGAATGCAGGTTTCAGTCCAGAGGGACACCCTATGCAGGGCTGAGAGGGATGAGAAGAAGGAGGAGGAGATGGGGGTAAAAAGGATTGGTAAGAGGCAAGTAGAAAGTGCCCTCCACAGAGGCAAGTGGTGAAGAGTGGGGCCTGAAGTAGGAGGGAAAAGACTTTATACCTCTTTTTCATTTCCTCTGGACATTTGTCCAGCAGTGTTGGTGGGTGCCAAGTGGGGACGGCTGGGTGCCAGAGACCTGCTGCTTCCTGCATATGTTTTTCTGACCAAGGAAGAAGTGAAGAGCTCAGAGCTATGTTTCTGTCTTCATCGCTGCAGGTTCGTACGAATCAGTGGGCACTCCATGTGCTCACCTGACCCAAAAGTGCTCTGGAAAACAAAGTCCTGGGGCATCAGCCAAGTGAGAGATGGGAGTTATTCCCTGCATGGTGAATTCACTGATATCTGTATCCTCCTCACCATTAGGGCTCAGAGCCACTGGCTTTGCCCAACCTTTGTCTCATCCTGTGACATGGTCTGGCTCCTCAGTCTGGCTGCAAGGATGCACAGCCACATTTGCTGCAGTTTGACTGTGATATCAGCCTCCTGTTTCTTTGGCCAAAAGTATTTCAGTGGGACTGGCATAAATGGGTATTCATTATATTTCCTAAATCTGTCCTGGAAAATCCATATCTGCTTCTCTCAGTGTCGTAGGAAAACAGTGCTTATGGAGAGCAGCCTCTTCACTGGGTACCTGCAGCAGCTGGGCTGTTTCTCTAGAGATCCAGGAACAGATTTGCTCATAACAATGTGGGGTTTTTTGAATGCATGGTGCTGGCCCTATTAGTTTGTATTAACTCCTGCAGCTGCAAGAGCACAGCAGAAGGTGACATTTTCTGTTGGTTCAGCGTTCATATGCAGAAAATTGCTTTCCTGGATCTGTTTGTCACTGCCCCCAGTGAACTCTGCCCCAGTGAGCACAGGGATTTGTCACTTTGGCAAAAAGCCATCCATCCCTTGCCTTGCCAAGCTGGCACAAACAGCAGAAACTTGCAGGACTCCTGAGACAGCCACCTGCCTCCAGGCCCTAGATGGCCGTGGCCACTTGGTTTTCTCCCTTCCAAAATGAGCAACCTTCTCTCTGACCTGTTCTTCTGTTGCTCTCTCAATATTCTTGCAATAAAAGGTTTGGGGCAACAGATGAGGCTGGGAAGAACCATCATCCTTTTCTTGCTGCAGAGCGTGTTTTTACCCTTCCTTTGCCTTTCCATAACCTGTTTAGTTTGTGAACTTTAACTTTTATCTTCTGCACATTTTTCCTGTCCATGATATAAGATGGGGAAAGCTCAATTATTTCCTGTGCACTTGAGACACTTCACCAGTCTCTGGCACTTTCCCCTGGCTTGCTATAGAATTCCCTGGGGTTTGTTATTAATATTAATGTTAATATTAATATTAGTATTAGTATTAATATTAATGGCTTTAGCTTTATGAAGTCCCTAGGAGATAGAATGATGTTTCCACTTTGTGGTGTGAGAGCTTCTGATGCTGCTGTACCCAGCCTGCCCACCCCAGGCATGGGGTGGTGGGTGGGGGTGCAGCTGGATGGGTCTGTGGGGAGGACAGACGAGTGCTGCCCTTCAGGGAGCTCAGATGAATGTAGAATGACAGAATGGTTTGGGTTGGAAGAGGCCTTAAAGCCCATCCAGTGCACCCCTGCCATGGGCAGAGACACCTCCCACTGTCCCAGGCTGCTCCAAGCCCTGTCCAACCTGGCCTGGGACACTGCCAGGGATGGGGCAGCCACAGCTTCTCTGGGCACCCTGTGACAGGGCCTCCCCACCCTCACAATAACTTCTGCATGTTCTTCTCTGGGTGGCCAAGGAAAGCCCCTCTGCTCTCCATCATCCCTGCTCCCATGTGTCCCTGGGTCCTCAGGTCCCCAGGACGGGGATGATTTATTGTCAGACATGTTCCGTGGTGTACACACGAGAAAAATGGACCATCCTTTCTTCTCTCACCTAACACTGAAGAATCACTCTACACTCAAAACCTCATGTGGAAATAATTTTGGATATTTCTACTTCCTTATTAATTGGTCTCCATCTAATGAAGCAGCTGTATGCACCATGCAGTGTTGGCTTTCTTTTTCATTTAACATTACCTACAATTAAAGGCGTTTTTGAAGTCTGTCTGAGCCCCAGAGGCCTTGGCATGCCTCATATGGAGATGTCTGAAGCTCCTTTCCAGTAAAGAGGACAAGAACTGCAGTTAAGGGGTTGTTTGCACCAATGATTTGTGTCTGCTTGCAAGAATATGTACTTCATGAACAAAGTGACTGATGCAGAAAGAACAGAGGAATAATGGGCTCAGGTAATCGAGCCAAGCTTGATGTTAAATGTTTTATCTTTCCAGTCAAGCCAACAAAAAATGATATCTCTTTCCAAGTTCAGGGAAGGAAGAAGAAATAGAACAGCAAACAGCAGCAAAACCTCTGGCTTCATTTTAACAAAGGTTTTGGGTTGTTCCTGCAGTTGAAGTGAAAATTGAAGTTGTGATACCTGAGAAGGAGAGAAGCAAGGAAGAGATGTCACCCAACGGGAAAGCCAGCCCTCTGATCTACAAAGTCAATGGCACTGCCCGGCACTACCACCTCGAGGAGCATCCAATTGCCAGCAATCCCTACCACAACCCAAAAGATGTGGTGGAAGCGTCCGTGTGCCACGTGAAGGACCTGGAGAACGGACAGTAAGTGCACAAACTTTTTGCAGGTAAAATTTGAGAGAGCTTCTAACCCAATCTGCATGCCCTGTCTTGTTCTTTAGAGTTGCTGGAGATGATAATTTAACTTAGTAAGCTTCTTTAATCTTAAAAAATTACATCATGGACAAGTGACAACTATTTTTTACCAGAAGGTCTGCTGTTCCCTGCATGATCTGCACTGGGACTTGTCTCAGAAAGAGATGATGTTTTGTAGCAGAATTTCTCAAGAAGCTCCACTCAACTTGTGTTAACCAACCCAGACATTTTTTAAAATAAATGTATAGTCTTAGTGATTTTACAAAGCAGCAGGAGAAGCACATGGGTGGAGCTGATGGGGCAGGTCTTGTACTCCATCCTGTCTGCAGTGCCTGGCTCTTCCAGCTGAGCTCATCAATTTTCTCTGTCACTAAGGATGCAGCTTTTCAGGTCTTTGGGAACACATTTCAATTGGGCACATTCAGTGCCCTGATTTAAGAGTTTCTGAAGTCTAAAGAGTGCCTGTCCCAGTCACTGTGCTTTACAGGCTGATGCCACTTTTCTGGGGTAGAAGTACAGGTTCCATTGACATCTCAGCAGGCTCCATCTGTGTGCAAAAGAAAACAGTTTGGAGTAGCTTTTCTTCCAGCAAGGAAGTGATATAAGGTGTGTGGGACACAGCAGGAGTCTGGCAGCTGTTTGCTTTAAATTGAAGTATTGCCTGTGATAATATACTAGAACAATTCATGTGCTGTGGGCTATTTTATGCTAAACTTAAGGGGCTTCATGTACCATAAATTATTAGCTACGTTCATCTAGGAATAAACTGTTTTTTTCCATTGCAATGGGAATTTATGTATTACACCATTCTACAAGGGGATGCACTGGACTCTGTTGCATTAAATCTTCACATGATGAGGAACAGCTGAGGTCACTTCACTTGTGTCCTGGTTTCAACCAGGGTTAATTTTCGCAGTAGCCAGGAGGGGCATGGCCAGAACCCAGAGGTTATTCTATACAACCTCACATCATTGCCAGGGGTAGGAGAAGGGAATCTCTTCTGGGGAAAAAGGCTTCCTTCTGGTCGAGTAACTGTGGGAGACAGAGCATGGGGAAGTGTGGTGGGGTAAAGCTGGTTCCAGGCCACAGGGAGTGGGGTGGTGAGCTCCAAGCTCTGGGTTAGCGTTTTTGCATGCAAATGACTCTCTCTTTTATACACTTGTGCTATTCATATTGTTGCTGTTACTGTTGGTTTTCTTATCTCATTGCTGTTTCCAATAAATTGTTATCTCAACCTGTGATCTTTGCCTTTTGTGCCTCCAATTCTCCTCCACCCACCCAGAGGCCAGGGGTGGAGGGAGAGAGAGCAGCAGCGTGGTTTTAGTGGGAGCACTAAACTGGAGAATTCCATTTCTAAACCACAGCAGCCTTATTTGACAGTCAACATGGGGCAGGAAGGGTTGAGATAACAACAGATCTGGCCAGAGAGATTTGGAAACAAAATCTGATCTAAACATTTGTTGTATCAGATATCACATCCCTGGCCACAACATTGCTTGGTTGGTTCATGTGGGTGTGGTACCTCACCCTGTCTGTATTTCCATATGTACTCTCTGTGCTCATCACTGTGTTGCTTTTCAGAGCAGGGAAAGGGATCAGGATTTCTCTGTTGCTGCACTGTGGGATACACCCATAGTGAGCCTGATCACTCTGTGCCTCACGCTACTGCCCAGAACCCCATTTTAGGCCTTGAAGAAAAAGTCCTATGGCAACATGGCAGTGCTGAAAGAATTGAGTTGGACAATGGGACTCATTTAGAAAATAGCCTTAACACCTGTAGAGGATCTGAGTTTATAAACACTGGACAAGTACTGAGTGGGTGTACTGTATTCCCTGTCTTGCACCAGCCCCTGGGAAAGTGGACCAGTGCAATGCACTGTTAAAACCCACATTGAAATCAGTGGGTGGTGGGACCTTCAAACACTAGGACCTACATTTAGTGAAGGTCACCTGGTCGGTAAACACCAGAGGCTCCACCAATCAAGCTGGCCTTGCCCAATCAAAACCTCCGTGTACCACAGAAGGGGCAGGTCCCTGGGTGCATATGAGGAATATGTTAGGGAAGACAGTTTGGATCCATCCTGCCTCCAGCAAAGGCAAACCCATCCATGGGATTGTTTTTGCTCAAGGGCGTGGGTGCGCTTGGTGGGTGATGCAGAGGGACAGGGAAATACGATGTGTCCCTCAAGGGGATTTGCCTCGTGGAGGTGTTGGGTGACCTGCTGCCTCCTATGCAGGTGAGCAGTGGCAGCAAGGCTGGAGAGGAGCAGGGCAGAGCACAAGCAGCAACCAGAATTGCCTCAAGGGTGGAGTGAAGCAAAAGGGGGAGACTGTGCTGGGAAATACTGGTTGCACAGGGTCCTGTTCCAGGGTCAAGATACAGCCTTACCCTGGTCTATGGAAGGTGTCCCTACCCATGTCAGGGGGTGGAATGAGAGGGTCTTTAAGGTCCCTTCTCACACAAACCACCCTGTGATTCTGTGAATAGCTACATTGACTGGGGAGCAGGCAGTATGGTAGATGAAAAGATTTGGAGAACTCTGCTGCTGCAGGGAAGGTGAGGAGGAGGTGGCTGCAGCCTGTGAGAACATACTTGGCTGCAGGTGGCCATAGCAGGGAGCTCCTCAGCTAAAGCCAGGGTCAGGATCTGGCATCGATCTGGGAGCCTGTCCTGTGTGCATCAGCTGCTGCTACATGCTACCAAGTGTGGCAGCAGATGTGCTAACACCACACATTTTAGGTCGAGAATAGCTGTTTTCTAGCAGGCTGAGTCCAGGTCAAGAGAGAGGTGCTGTGAGAGTCCCACAGCTCGTGTAAGCAAGCTGTGCTCATGTAAGCAATGGGCGAAGCCAAAGGAGTCCCCATGCACTGGTACTCAGAGGGATTTTCCAGGATGCTTCTCCCAAGGAGGATGCTGGGCAGAGGTGTATGTGGGCACGGCAGCAGTGCAGGGTGCTGGCACAAGAGTTCAGCCACCACTGCCTTGTATTGGTGGAGTCTGCAAGCACAGGATATGCTTTCTGCCCAGCTTTTCTGTCTTTGTGGTACCAGCATGGCCTCAGCAGAACTTAGATCCAGAAAGATACTGGAGGATAGACTGGTTCTGCTGTACACAGCCAGCCCCCCAGCAGGCTAACTGGAGGGAAGAAAACAGCCCCCAGTGCTCCCACAGCTCTTGAGCAAAGGTCCTTTGCAGGCCAGAGCTGAGTTTTAGCTGATGCTTCCCAAGTGGGGAGTGAGGTGGGGCAACAGGACAAATTCCCAACTGAGTAAACAGCTCAGCAGGGTGCAGGCCAGTGTAAATCATTCTCTGAATCACTCTGGAGTGAATGCAGGTGGCTGTGTGCTGCCTTGAAGACACAAGGTCTTGTTTTTGACTCTCTCAGCTCACACAGCTCCTTGGGTAAGCTGTAAACTCTTTAACTTACCTTATCATATCTTCCCAGGGAATTGTGGTTGTCATTGAACAGGTTTTATCATCTGAGGAATGCAGCAGGACTTGTTCTGCTCCATTCCCCTGGTGCGGATGGAAGAGCTCCAAGTGCTGTGTGTCCTACATGGGGAGGGAGCAGAGCTGCATCTCTGAGGAGCAAGGTGGATGAGTTACTGGGACAAAGGGCAGGCATGGGGAAGTCTGCTGGTTTTTACCCAAGGTGGCAAGGAAATTGGGAAATTGAGCATTTGACATTGGACAGTTGATGCAGGTGAAGCACCTGCCCAAAGTCTTGCCCAAGGTGAGTTTGAAGGTGTAACGGGACTGCTGGTGGGCTGAGTCCTGTTCTCATCTCCATGACTGTGAAGCAGAGAGTGGGACAAGTGTCTCTGTAGCCTGGATGCAAGTGATGGGGTAGAGTTGGGATGTTATCTGAGAAGGAATGAGCATGCAAAGTCAGTCCTATTCTTCTGAGACACTGGAACTTGGCATGCATGAATATCATTCCAGGATCACACATGGCCAGTGGCTTCCTTGAGCAGGTGGGGTTTGCTATGAGCACAGTGTGCAAGTCTCCTTCACTCAGTCTCGAGGAGTGACCTTGAGGGGCACCCCCACCCCAGGGAGGAATCTCCACACACACTCCATGGAGGAATATGTTAGAAGAACCTGCCATTCATAGGTGGCACTGGACTTTTAGGGTATAAAGTGATTGTCAGTTAGATGTCTTCATTTTTAGATAAGGATACTCTACCATATCTGCCTCATCTTCACCTCACTATCAGGATGTTTATCTTTGGGGTTGATGAGTCAGACTGGATTTAGCATAATTCAACATCAAAAGCAGCATGACACCACCTCTCAGTTCACCACTGACAGCTTTGCAAAATCAGGTATTGATTAAGTTGTTTTACCCATTCCAGGCACAGTATCCTGCTACAGTGCCTCGCCCCTCTCATTGTAAAAACTGTGTTCTTATATGTAAGATAAGCTGATCCTCTTTCAGTTTAAGACCATTCTGCCTTGTTCTGTCAGCAGCTAGGGGACTTCAAAGAGAACGCGAATCCTTCCATAGGAATGGCTCGAGGTTTGTTTGCTCTTGTGCAGAGCAGGGTTGAACCCAGCAACAGAGCTGGGGCCAGGAGATTGTTAGAGCTGACAGGAGGTTGCTGTGTGAGCTCCACTCTGCAAAAGCAGCTGAGGGAAACATCAGGATGTCACATGCAGGTGTCTGCTGTCCTGAGGGATATATCAGGAGGAGTGACCCATGTTATTGACCCTGGGATGTGGCCAGGACCAGAGCAAAAACCCCTGAGGTGTGGGAGGCACACTCCAAGAGGTAGAGTCACCTCTCCTGGTTTTCAGCTCCGGGACATTGTGTTTGCTTTGAAAGACTCAAGCCTGGCAGGGGCCTGCTGAGCCCCTGGGGCCAGCAGGGGAGCTGATGTGGCAGTAAAACCAGTCTGGTTTCTTGCTCCAACTACCAGCTCCCCAAGCAGCTGGGGAGGTGCTTTGAGCCACCTCTTGGCACAATGATGGATGAAGATGCTGCCACTCAATGGCCCAGCTTGGATGTGCTTCAGGCTGGGGCCAGCAGAGCCACTTTCAAAGCTGGCTCGGATCACAAGGAATGACCCACACCTGTAGTCACCTGAAGCCACTGGTGAGCAAATTGAAGGAGGAGGGGAGCCTGGCGGGACTAGGGCTGGGTTGTAGGGTGAAATGGTGGCATCTGCTGTGAGGTGGATGCCCTGCCATCTGTTTCCATATTCCTTCTCTCCAGGATGCGGGAAGTGGACCTGGGCTGCGGGAAGGCTCTGCTCATCAAAGAGAGTGGCGAGTTCCACGCCGTGGGACACAAGTGTCCCCACTATGGGGCTCCACTGGTCAAAGGTCAGTCTGCATCACATCCTGGGACAGCAACTGAGGGCATCACAGGGCAAGGAACAACCTGGTGTTTCCCCAACTGTGCTGAAAAGCATGGAACAGTGCTACACTGCACACTTGGCATCACCTGGGCATCATCTGGCTGGGGAAGGCATGAGGAGCAAGCACAAAACTCCCCAGAGCACTTTGCTCTGGTTTGCAGCTACCACTGCTGGTCACAGGACGGGCTTATTCTGGTTGCGGGAAAGGAGGATTCTCTTTGGGCTGATGGGATCCTTTCAGTAGCAAAAGGAACATTGTTCATGTTATTGACTGAAGTGGGATGAGGTGCAGTGGTTTCCCATCTTGGCACTTAAAAATATTCATTCTGGCACTTTCCCAGCATGGGCTTCAGGCAGGGCCCTGCCCTGAGCCTAAGCAACGGCAGAGGGCAGTGGCTGTTTGCTGATGTACATCACCCAAACTGCTGGATGTGGGATCCTGGGGAAGACAGGGGAGCATCTTTCGGAGTGTTCTCTGGGCATTGCTGGCCCAGCAGCTGTGCTGGGTGTAGCAGTCATGCTGTCAGCCCCTCACCTGGGGTGAGCAACCTGCCGAGCAGGGCAGAGGAGCCCCACGCTGCTCCAGAGGTGAGAGTTCACCTGGCCGTTTCAGAGACCTGTGGGTACATTCCTCAGACTGGCTGTCACACAGGGATATTTCTGGGGACTTTGGTGCAGCAGTAAGTGCAGGGGCTGCCCCCCACCCCACACGTGGTGGTGATGAGTCGTGGCACTGCTGTTCCTTAGCAAGCAGAGACACAAGCTCAAGACCAGTCCATGGCCACATGGTAGCCAATGCTCTGCCCCAGTGTTGTAGCAGGGAAAGCTGAAGTCCAAGGTAGCAGCCTCTGAGCCAACACCTACAGAAATTAATGCACAGCTTTGGGTGTGCCTGTGCCTCCCAGGTGTGTGCAGGCGCTTTGTTGTGCCAGGGTCTGCTCTGGAACATACATGCTCTAAGTCAGTGATTCTGTGCTTGAGGCATTGCTTGCTCTGGGTGGTATTGGGACTTGTAATGATGACTATGAGACTCTGGAGATGGCAGCCCCATCCTGGCTGGAGAGTGAGGTTATATCCCAGGCAGAGCAGACAGCTTTGGAGCTGTGCTCAAAGGTGCTGGAGGACACTGCCATCCAGGGCATTTTAGAAAGGATTGCTCACATAGGATTGCAGTTGGTCCCAAACACCTGAACCCACCCAATGTGCATGTTGAGAGAACTCCACTGTTGCCCATCCAAGTCCACATCAGCTGCCATGTGTCCTGTAGGAGAGGTGCCATCTCAGAGGATGGGAGGCAGCTGCAGGGCAGCACCAACCCTGCTCTGCCATGTTCCCTGCAGGGGTTTTGTCCAAAGGAAGAGTCCGCTGTCCCTGGCATGGAGCTTGCTTCAATATCGGCACAGGTGACATCGAGGACTTTCCCAGCTTGGATAGTTTGCCCAGGTTCCAGGTGAGACCTTAGTCCTTGCAGCAGCAGAGGAAATCACAGAATCACAGGATGGTTTGAGTTGGAAGGGACCTTAAAACCCATCTCATTCCATCCCCTGCTATGGGCAGGGACACCTTCCACTGTCCCAGGCTGCTCCAAGCCCCGTCCAACCTGGCCTTGGGCACTTCCAGGGATGGGGCAGCCACAGCTTCTCTTGGCACCCTGTGCCAGGGCCTCCCCATCCTCACAGGGAACAATTCCTTCCCAATATCCCATCTGACCCTGCCCTCTGGCAGTGGGAAGTCATTCCCCCTTGTCCTGTCCTTCCAGGCCCTTGTCCCAAAGTCTCTCTCCAGCTCTCTTGGAGCCCTTTTAGGTACTAAAAGGAAATCTGAGGTCTTCCTGGAGCCTCTTCTTCCCCAGGCTGAACAATCCCAGCCCTCCTCAGGGTTGCTCTTGATCCCTTCATCCCCCAGACTGGATTGATGAGGGGAATTACTCCAGACGAGGTGCAGCACTTTACATTTGGCCTTGTTGAACTTCATGAGTTTCCCATTGGGTCACTTCTCCAGCCTGTCCACATCCCTCTGCATGGATCCCTTCCCTCTAGAACAACAACCGCACCACTCAGCTTGGTGTCACCCACAAAATGAATCTTTTTATTGGGATAAGCAATGTTCTGTATAGCATGGAGCAAATATTTTCCAGGGATGTGCTGGTGTTGCCAGTGAAGAGCAGCACCTCACCCAGCTCCTCTCTCCCTGCAGCTCCCTTGCACCCACCCACAGGCATAATTCACCTCCTGGGAACTGGCAGTGCCCAGTCTGGGACATCTCTCTGGAGCAGGAGTGGGGTGGGAATGAGAAACCATATGTAAGCCTGGGATAGAAATCAAGTTGTGCACTTAGCACTGGTGCATGGTTGATACGAGGTAGGAGACATCCCACAGCCTTGAGCTGGGATGAGCCCTGCCATGGCCTGAGCGGCTCCCCAGGCAACCTGATACCACTGCCCCTCGTTCCTTAGCTGTTGCCCAGAAGGAGCTCTTGCTGCCCTGCCAAGCAGTGCTGTTCTGTCACCCTCAGGTGAAGATCGAGAAAGAGAAGGTGTACATCCGAGCAAGCAAACAGGTAAGGGGCCGCTGACATCCCAATATCAAGGCCAATGCTTTTTGGTTTTGCTTTTTGTGCATGGGGGTGGGGGGAAATGCTTATCCTTTGGTCCTCTGGCCTGGGCAGAGGGAATTGTGAGTATCCAGCATGGGTGAACCCAAGCTCTGCCCAGCCTGGTCCTGTCCAAACAACAGCCTGAAGTTCATACACAGGTACAAGTGGAGCAGGGCAGAGATGTTGTGTCCCCCTCCCACCCAGCCTCCCTGTAGCTGCCAGATACCTGGGCTTGGCTGTCCATGCTTCCAGGTCTTACTGTCCTGATTTTGTCCTATGTTTCCTTAAGCTCAGAGCAACTTTTATTTAGCTGGCCCATGGAAACAGCCCCCTTCCACCAGCCTTTTGACCTTGTCTGAACATGGCACGGTGATGACATAGGCTGCCTGTGCTCCCTCTTGAGCCCACACATCAGCTCCTGCTGGAGAAGACCCTGATGCAGGGATAGAAAGGGCTCTTGTGCCTTGATGGGATGCAGAATGAAGCCCATTCAGGCCACTGCCATCTTTCTTTCCATGAAAAGCCTTCTTTTGATGCACGATTGCACATACACGTGCAAATCCAGCAGCACAGAGCTCAATGGGCCCTTATAGCACTTGGGTTAGGTCCAGAGAGGTCACCTGAATGGCAGCACTTCCAACTCCAGCTGATTTGGGGAAGTCATGAGGGGGGCTGACTCTATTCCCTCTACTAGGAACAGATTTTGGCCTCTAATGACTGGGATCAGGGGGCTGTGCAGCAGAGCCGTGCTGGCACAGGTCCACAGCTGTGCTCTGTTGGATTGAACAAATCCATCCGCTTTGGATTTCAGATGTACAAGCTCTGCTCAGGTTCAGGATAAAACTCCTAACAGATCTTCTTCATTTTCATCTCACCTTTGGTGCAGAATTGCACAAGGACATGCCAGCTTTTTCTATTCCCTCCCCACCACCCCAGCTCTGAGTAGCTGGATGGATTTGCAGAAGATTATGGATTTATTTTTATTTTGTACCTTGTGAGTGCAGTGGACATTGGAATGGTATTTGGATGAGCAGGGGTTTGGAGTTCTTGTTCAGTACAAGGCTGTGGTTGTTCCCTTCCTATGCAAGCTGGTTCATGACACTACTGCAGCTGTCCCCATCCCTGCCCAGCTGCCCAGGGCAATGCTGAGTAAAGATAATGACTTTTCTTCTTCTTGGTGGTGGCACAGGCTCTTCAGACACAGAGGAGGACAAAGATGATGGCAAAGTGTATCTCCTTGAGCAACTACAACCTGAGCAGCACCAACGTGCTGATCATTGGTGCAGGTAAGGGTGGCACATGCTGGGACAACCATGTGTGTCACCTCCCAGGCAGCAGTGCAAAGAGGGGGTGTCTGTGTGCCCTGCATCCTCTGTCACCCCTCCTGCATCCCTCCCTGTGCAAAGGGTCAGACCAGAGGGTCTTCCTGAACCTTTTTGTTCTATATGCTAATGATCCAAAGACACCTTGTGGTCCAGTCTGTGGAGCTTTGTAATTCCCTGTTACCATCCTTTGTAGTGGGTACCCTGAACCCTCTTCCTGCTACACCCTTCCCAGGTACTTCAGCACCTCCTGATTTCCAGAGCTGATGAGTGTAAAGTCTTTTCAGGTGTCCCTGTGATTTTGATACACCTTTTCTCTTGGACCTTGCATATCCCGTCTCATCCTATTGCAGCTCCAAAGTTTTCACCTCAAGATGCTTCTCTGAAGATAAATTCTTTCACCTTCCCAGCAAATATCAGATCCCTGCCAAAAATAGCAAAGCTGCCAAGTTCTATTTTCTTTTCTCTTGTCCCAGCTTCGTCTGTGTATTGTCATTTTTGTAGAAAGCCTGATAGGGTGAAGCCCATCTACCGAGTTTCTAGAATGGATTAGACACCAAGACTGGGCCATGTTGTGGTGAAATGCTGGGTGGGAGGAGGACAGAAGCTTCTGGACCTGGGACTGGAACGAAATGGCTGTTCTTGGCACATGGGTTGTTCTTACTTGAGCCCCTAGGTTACCAGATCCACGTTGTGGAAATTGGGATCATCTAAGTTGCACCTCACACACTGAGCAGAGGGGGAAATTAACCTGACTGGCTTTTCCCTTTCTTTTGGGTGACATTTTTCCCTTCCTTGTGCCTCTTCTGTTTTTTGACTGAAAGCCAGGGTGGGACACGCTGCTCCCTGAGGTGAGCTGGAATGTCCTGGTGTGCGGCAGGTCTGGACAGTCATCCAGTCCTCAGCAAGGTCACTCCACAGGCAACATTTAGCCACTGCTGATGGAACTTTCTCAGGCTTTCTCACCAGATAAATTTGCAGGTCTGTTAAAGACCAAAGTCTATTTTGGTGGATGGCAAAGGAGATTTCAAAAGTGGAGTTGTGGAAAAGAAGTGTTGGGAAGAGACTGCCCATCAAGCCCTACAGCAACAACCAAGATCCAGTCATGCCCAGCAGAGCTGAAGTCAATTGACTGCAGCCACTTGCTCATGTGAGAGTCATCCTGGCTTCAGCACATCTGGCTCAGGATGCTGCTGGCAGCATGCACAGGGTGTCCACCCACCTGTCTCTTCTTCTACGGTTCCCCACTCTATCAATGGGAGTGTCTTGTTGGTGGATCAAACCATGATACTGTCCAGGCCCATCTTCTCTTACTGGTGTTACAGAATCTGTGGCCCTAAAAACACTTGTGATTGAGTGAGGCTTTCTTGACTGAGAAGAGACCCCAGACTTCTCACCTGAGCTCTCCAGTCTCACCAGTTTGGCCAGAGAAGAAGGGACATGCCAGCCAGGCTGCCTGGCTGCAGCAGGAGAGCATGTCCCAAGGCAGCTTTTTGTTCAATTTAACCTTTTTTTTCTGTGATTGAAACAAGCAAACAAAAAACCCTTAAAGAAATAGCATAGAAAATGCTCTGCAGTGAGTCACAAAACTAACACCTGGGCAATGGAGAAGGGAGGGCTCCCTGCCCTCTGTGCTTGGCCATAAACTCACCAGGAGCTGGGTGTGCAGACTCTTCTCCAACTAGAGAAGGCCAAGGGTCTGAGCAGCTGCTTGTGCCCTGGATCTTGTGAGAAGTGTGTAGGCATTAGCAGCACTACTCAGGTGTGCTCATTGTGAGTTTGTGACAGTTAGGGATAGACAAGAGGATTAATGTCATGCTCCATAGAAAGAGGGTCCCTTCTCCTGCCTGGTGCATCTGCCCCAACTGGCTTCCCATGTGAGCTGTTTGAATTAGGAAGGGCTGTGAAGTGAGGCATGGGCTGATGGAGATGGTGATTTTGGAGTGGGTTTAGCAGCCCGAGTGGGTTTAGCCACAAAGGGCATAGACATCCCAAGGCCTCATACATATGGCTGTCATTGGTCTCCTTCTCCCTTAGGGGCAGCTGGTCTGGTCTGTGCAGAGACCTTGCGCCAGGAGGGTTTCTCTGACCGGATTGTGATGTGCACGATGGACAGACACTTGCCCTACGACAGACCAAAGCTCAGTAAGGTTTGTGTCACTCTGGGTATGCCACATTCCTCCCCAGTTTTAAAATTTGCTCTAGGACCTTTCCCTGCTATTATTCATTGCAGCAGCATGGTTCTCTTCCTCAGTCATCCTGTCTCTGTTTCCTTTGAATTGTCTTTCCTGTTTGTGACTGAAACATGAAACACAAAACACAAAAAAGTTGTTCAAACTCTAAACTAAGAGTACTCCAGCAGAAAAACAAGGGCATTCTCCCCTGTGAGGATGGGGAGGCCCTGGCACAGGGTGCCCAGAGAAGCTGTGGCTGCCCCATCCCTGGAAGTGTCCAAGGCCAGGTTGGACGGGGCTTGGAGCAACCTGGGATAGTGAAAGGTGTCCCTGCAGACTGGAATGAGATGAGCTTAAACCATTCCAGGATTCATATGATAATTCTTCACAGGTCCAGCAGTAACTGTCTTAGCCAGCTTGTACCTGGCTGGATCTTCTTAATGTGTTTCTGGATCAAAATCTTTAAGGCAATGAAGTGGAGTATGTAAAAATATGGTGTTGTTTACCAGATTTTTTTATTATTGCCTGTTTCTTGCTGCCCAGGGATGCTCAGTTGTCATCACAACTTGATAACTTGGTGGAAGTGTAAAGATCACCTTTTCTGGCACACATCCCATTTTGCATTCCAATTTGTAGACACAGGATAATCTTCTAATCAGTTTTTTTGCTGCTGACTCCTGAGCCATCCTTGATGTGAGACAGCAGCTCAGGTTGGACAGCAGCATTTGACCTTGGAGCTTGGAGATAACATAAGGTAGACTATGTGTTCATCCTCAGGTCAAGAATGCTTGTCCATGGGGACTGGTACTCTACAATCACAGCATCTAACTGTTTCCAGCACCCAAAAAAGGGATTTTCAAAAAAAAAAGCAAACATGCACATGGCTTTTTGGGATAATTCAGGCCATTTCTGTGCTTTTGCAAGTCTTGCCTGGGGTGAGGAGCAGCTGCCTGAAACCTGCATCCAAGCATCACAGGGGTTGTGCTGGGGAGCTCAGAGAATCTCAGCATCTCTGTCCCAGCCAGGTAGCTCTTCCAAACATTTATCTACGTGTGTGAGTCTTAGATAGGCTCTTCTTCTCTGTGTTAAATAGTAAGAACATTTCACATGCCAAAGATGTTGTACATGGTTTGTTAAACTCTCCACTAAACACCTCTGGCTGTAGTTGCCTTTGGAAGGTGCACAAAGCTCATGGAAGAGAAGGCAGAATTTTTGGGAACAGGGTAGGAAAAAAGTGGAATTTTTCTTAATCCTGGTGTGAGTGGGACTAAGCCTGTACAGAGCCACTGGAGAAGGAGTGTGTAACACTGCAAGCAGCACACTTCTTGTTCCCTGAAACTGCAGCATTGCTCTTCCTCTGCCCTGCTGAATGCCTGTTATGCCCAGGTTAGTTTGTCCCCAGGTCCCACTGGACTGCTTCTCTTTGTCCTCTCTGGACCATGCCCTGCTCCCTGGTGTGTTGCCACGTCTCCAGAGCACCAAATAGCAGCAAAAGCCATGGTGGTTGTGCACTGCTCTGCTCTCCCTCCTTGTACACTGGCACAGTGCAGTCCGGCATTTCTCTCTATAAACGTGGAGTATTTAAAGAATTTGCAGTAAAACCTGTGACCCTGCCCCTGCCTTGAGTCCTGTAACACAAGTCTTTCCTGAGCAGAGCATTGTCTGAATTCAGAGTAAGGGAGTGTCCTGCAGGGCTCATCCCAGCCCCTGACCAGGCCACCTCCAGGGAGATGGATCTTGTCTATTCATCCCCCTGGGTGGATAGGAAAGTCCTTGATTCCTGCATTCCCTGTCCCTCCTGGGTGAAGCCCAAACATCATCCCTGTGTGACATGAGTAGATGTTGCTGCTCAGCAGGGCTTGACCATGGCATCTGTGATCATTCTTGCTGTGCTGCAGACAGGGAGGGATGTGCTGGAGCAGGGAGCAGCCTGCACATCCAGCAAGTCACTTGATGCTCAGCTTGTCCTCAACCTGAGTCTGAGCTTGTGTCCACAGTCAGGAGAACAGATGAGCTTGGACTCAACCCTGTGTTTAAAGAAGATGTACATTTCATCCCAGTGACCAGGGAAGACTGGGAAGAACAAGAACCTTTATCTTGCAGCTGAAGATGAGCAGATATGGACCCCAACCCCTTGCTTCAGCATTGGAGGGAACTTGTGCAGCGTAACTTTGGTGCTTTGGAAAGCGTGTCCTTGTGTGTTAATGCTGCTTGTTCTTATTGCTCTTCTGGCTTCCATTTCCCCTGGTAACTGGTTGTTTTCCAAATAATGATAGAATGCTTTGAGTTGGAAGGAACTTTCAAAAGTAATCCAGTGCCACCCCCCTGGTCTGGGCAGGGACTCCTTTTACTAGACCAGGTTGCTCCAATCCAACACTTCCAGGGATGGGCCAGCCACAGCTTCCCTGGGCAACCTATGCCAGGGCCTCACCACCCTCATTGTAAAATAGGGCTTTTTTCTTGCTCCTGTGAACCTGTGTGTGCTGGGAGGAGCTGAAGTTGCAGCTGCTTTGCTGACAGTCAAAAGCACTTGCTGTGGCCCTGCGTCAGCCAGTCACTACCAGCCCCATGCCAAGCTGGCAGAGAAGGAACCAGAGCCCAGACCAGCCTCCTGTGATGAGTTTTACTTGAACAGACTTTGATTCTAGCCCTGTAGAGCCACTCCCTTAACCCATGCCACAAATGCTGATTTGTGTTGGTAACAGCCATTTCTCTATTCACCTGTTCAACACACAGCAGTTGACACAAAAATGGCTTTTTTTGCAGTCCATGGAGTCCCACCCTGAGCAGATTGCCCTGCGCCCCAAGGAGTTCTTCTGCACCTACGACATCGAAGTCTTGACTGAAATGCAGGTGAGTCCTATGTGTGCCTGCAGTAAAGTGCTGAGATACAGAGGCTGTATTTAGGGAACGTGGCAGCTGTCTCTGTTCTTGGCTCACTGGATGCCGTTGTGCGAATATTGGGTCTCCCCCAGACAATTGCTTTGTGCCCCAGAGTGCAGGGCACCTATGGTTGTTCAAAACACAGGTAATGTTGTGCTCCTGTGGCAGGAAGGACACCCTGGGTGTGAGCATGATGTGGCCATCTGTGGTGGCCATCATTTTTTACCTGCCATTCCTCATGTGGATCTGGGGGACCAGATGCCCTCTGGTTAGGATAATCAGCCTTCAAACAGTGATGACTTAAACACTTCTCCACATTATTTTATCTATATTGGGAAATCCTCAAGGATTTGTGAAAAGGCAGCTAGGCATATTTAAGCTCTGGGATGGCCAAACTGTGGACAGGGGGGACTGAAACTAACAGACTAACTAAAAAACAACTAACTAACCATGGAGGACCATGGTTACCATGGACCAACTAATTAAAACTAACATGGAGGACTAAAACCTGACAGATGAGTTGATTGGGCTGGGACCTCTGTGAAAATCTAGGATTTCATCCTTTAACAGTATTTAGGAATGATTTCAGGTTGCGGCTGTGGATATCAAGAGCAAGATAGCTGTGTTCAAGGATGGGTTTAAGATGGAATACAACAAGCTGCTGATAGCGACTGGAAACACGTAAGCTATGGACAAATATCTTAAAGATCAGGAGAAACTGTTTTATCTGAGAATGTGAGGGGCTTGTGCCTGGGGATAAGAGGTGGAATGTGGCAGGTGAATTTGGACACTGAATTTGTTTGCAGGAGTGTGGAAAAGTCAAGGAACACCAAAGATATTGGATATGTCTGTATGTATCTACATCTATATATCTGTATATGTATTTGTATCTCACCATCTATCTGTTTCATATATAGCTATGTCATATATTATGGAATCACAGGATAGTTTGAGCTGAAAGGGATCTTAAAGCTCATCTGCTCCCAAGGCCCTACCATGGGCAGGGACACCTTTCACTATCCCAGCTTACACCAAGCCCCATTCAACCTGGCCTTGGACAGTTCTAGGGATGCAGCCAGGACGCTGAATGTATTTTCTTTAACAAAAGCTTCAAAGTGGAAACATCCTAATTTTTTTTTAGAGGCCACATTGCTCTTCTTTTCACTCCTCAATAACACTCAGCCCTGACAGACAACCAGATAATTAATCCCTCTGATTTTCCATCTTTTATTTCCTGCCAATCTTTAAGATCTTTCTCAGCAATTAAAGCTTAACACTTCACCATTGCAGCCTTAATTAGGTGTTGCTATTGCTCCAGTCTAACAGATCCTTTGGGAGCCTTGGCCCCAGGATGGGAGTTTTTAGCACTGAACCTGGTCCAGCCATAGGAAAAGGTGGTATTGATGTGCTGGGATCTCCCTGGACTGGCATTGTCACTCGTGCTCTGGAAGTACTGGGTCAGTTTGTTTTCAGTAGGAGGTTTGTCAAAATTGGCAGTTTTAAGCTGAAAAGGCATCCTGGCTCTCCTTCCTCGTGTTCCTTACACCAAGCCATAAAATGAAATAGGAGAAGTGCAGCCCCTGTATAATTTATCATCTAGGGAAGGGATGCTGCAGAACAGCCAGAGTGTGGGCTCATGTTGGAAACCAGAGTGCCACCAGTCACGGGCAATACCACCAGGTGTGAATAACTGGTACTGGGGCATGCAGCACCACAGCCAAAATGCCATCTGCATCAGCCACCCAATTAGGTTCAAAAGACGATTAAGCCTTTGGCAATAATTTCAAAATCCTCATGCAGGATACCCAGGTACACTGGGTAAATGTTTTTTGAGGTACCTAAATAATTTAGGACCATCTATCCCATTTCCAGGTGAGTCAGGTATGCAGGGGCCAGATATTTAAAAGTATATAAGCTCCAGTAAGTGCTTGAGGAGGGCATGAGTAGGCTGCTACAGCATCAGCAGTGTGCCCATGGGAATGGAGTGTGCATCTGCAGAGCCTTATCAAACTTTCAATACCTGGCTCCAAAGCACTGCTGGAGCTTCTGAAAATTTTGCAACGTGTCAGCAGTTGAGCATAGGCTTGTAAAGCATTGCCTGTCTTGTGCTGGCTATGCTGCTGCAGGAAGGAGCTCCTCTGGCCCCATGGGTACACCAGTCCACGATGGGGTCTGGGGTGGCTGCCCAGTGTCTCCTGCCCCACCATTGTCCACCAGCAGTTGGGTTTTTCCATATTATGTCTCTAGCCCAGAGAAAGGTGAAAAAAGGAAAGTTGGGAGGCTGCTGGAGCCCTGGAAGGGGTGTTTGCAGTCCTGACTGGGGACTGCAGCTACTACAGTGTCAAGAAAAGCAGCTGTATCACCCTCAGTGTTTTTCAGGCCCAAAGCTCTCAGCTGCAAAGGCAAGGAGATGGAAAATGTTTTCAACATCCGGACGCCTGAAGATGCCAACCGTGTGGTGAGGCTGGCCGCGAGCAAGAACGTGGTGATCGTGGGAGCATCCTTCCTGGGTGAGCACTCGCTTGGCCATGTCCACATTTCAGCTCTCCATCTTTTCCTGCAGATGATTGTCCCTCACCCAATTTGTCACTGCCCGGTTAAAGGTAACCCCCCACCAAACTGGCCCTGGGGTGGTCCAACCTCCAGCCTCAGGTGCCTGTAAGGACATTTCTTTGCTGAAAAAAACTGATTTTCCAAAGACGCTGGGCTGGCATGGACACAGATATTGCTGTCCCAGCCTGAAAAGCACCTGGCAAGGCCAGTACTGGTGCTCATGTGGGTCCAAATCTGGTGTGTCTAAGGTTGGCTTCAGTCAGCAGAGTCTTGTTGATGAGTGGGAGTCTGTGGTTTTATTTCTCTTTTACTTTTTAGCAGAGTGCTGGATTTTTAAAATTCACAGGACAAATATTACAGTTTCTTTGATGGTTCTTCTTTTTGCATGACATGGTTCTAACAAAATTATTGTGGGTCTTAATAAAATAATAGTGGGTCCTGTAAGTCTTAAGCATAAATGGTCATTGGTCAGGGAATTTATTATAAAATGTTAATTATTTGTTTTTCTTCTTTTTTTGAAAGATAAACCTGTTTTAGTGGTTCAGTCAATATGATCTAAAGAAGAGCATGTGGTATGAGAGGCCAGTTGCAAACTTCAGGTCATCAAAAAGATTCCTTTCCAAAAAAACACTATAGATAGAAAATGTCTTGGTGGAGGTTCCCATGCAATTCCCAGCAACAAAATCCTGCCATTCTGATGGGAAAAAACAGCTACTCCCAAGAGCTCTTTTTAGATCACAGCTGAGGCAGTCCCAGCTGTAGGAGGGTTTCCCTTGGCTGAGGTCCATCATTCCATGTGCTACAGCTTCCCAGGGCACTCTGGGGCTTCATCATGGCCACTTCCTCCCTTTGGTCTTTAAAACCTACGTCTAAGAACACCTGAATCAGTGTGGTCCCTGGTGTGACCAGGTCTGGTGGCTCCCCGGTTCTCCCAGAAGTGCAGCTTCAGCCACCCCAGTTGGAGTGGGTGAGGCTGCTCCTTGGCTGCAGCCAGCTCTGGGGACACAGGGCAGTGCCAGGTGGGTTCTCTGGCCACTTGGACCTGTGTCTCTTCCCCAGGGATGGAGGTGGCCGCCTACCTTGCAGAGAGGGCCCACTCAGTGTCCCTGGTGGAGCTGGAGGAAGTCCCCTTCAAGAAGTTCTTTGGGGAGAGGGTTGGCCGTGCTGTCATGAAGGTGACCTTGCTTTCCCATCCTGGGGAGGGTTGGTAGCAGAGTGGGTTCTGCTTGTTTCCCTTTTTGCACTAATTAATTTAGTTGACATTTGTTGACAAAGCTGTGATGGCAGCAGTCAGTGAGCTTGGGCTGTGTCTTCCCTGTAGTGGTTCATGTGCTGCAGAGCACCTCCTTCTGGACCTGTGTTGGGGATGTGGGGATGCTGACCCCTTTTGCGGCACAGGCGAGCTTGGGGGGTGGGCAGGGCAGTGCTGGGGGCACAGGGACACCAGGACCAGGGGTGGTTCAGAGTCCTGATGTCCCCTGCTCTGTCTCTTGTCCCCTCCTCCAGATGTTTGAGAACAACAGGGTGAAGTTCTACATGCAGACAGAGGTGTCTGAGCTGCGGGAGCAGGAGGGGAAGGTAAGGTGTGTGCAGGGCTCCCCGGGGCACTGCTGTGGCATCCTCCAGGGCTCTCATTCCCTTCCCTGCTGGGGTTTTGCTCTCCCCTCTTTCCTATCCCCTGAAATTCATACTCCTGGCTTTAGCCCCTGGCTTTAGCACACTTTAGCAAGTGTGCATCAGTGTGGTGTGTGGGGTGGCTTCATTGTTCCCACTCACCTGCTGCCGCTTTTCTGAGGAATTATGGTCAGTTTGCATGTCACAAATGAGGTGAGCTGCCAGCTTGGCTTCCTGCTGCTACAGAGAGGTTTTGTCCCTAAAATACCTCTGATGTGCCCCCTGCCCCCATGTCTCCTGCAGCTGAAGGAAGTTGTGCTGAAGAGTGGGAAGGTGCTGCGTGCTGACGTCTGTGTCGTGGGTGTTGGTAAGGGTTGTGTGGGCACAGGGCTGGGACTGGGGGGCTCTGCTTGGCAGAGGAGAAGCTGACGGGGCCGTTGCAGCAGGGGTCTTGGGGACTGGGTGACCAGGAGTGCTGGCAGTGATCTGCCAGCCCTGCTTGGCTGCCACATATGAGTCTGCATAACTAAAAAAGGCCTTTCTAGAGCGTCCAGCCCAAAAGGCAACTGAAAATATATTTGGGAAAAAGAAATAGGTTTTTTTTCCAGAAAAAAAACAACATTCAAACCAGTTTCATCCTCTCAAGATGTTTTATATTAAAGGTTCCTCAAACTGATTTTTTAAAAAATTTTTTTTTAATTGCTGCTGACACCAATAAAGATGTATCCTGTACTATAAAAGAAAAGAAAATACCCTATAGGAGAGGATATTTTTCTCCTTTACACTTGGGGGAAAAAAAATCCCTTTCCTTTCCTCTCTGTAAATTTTCAAAATGCTGTGGACTGGAAAAGTCACAAAATTAATTTAATTCTGTTTTTGATGTTTTATTGACTACTCAGATTTGTGCAAAGGCTGGAGGCAAAAAAACAACAAAGTTTAAAAGGAAAAGAAAGAGGAAGGAAAGGTACAGACTGGGGAGAGGCTGAGGAACCCTGGCTAGAAACTTGAAGCTTCCATTTTAAATAATTATTTTTCCAAGTATCTGTAAAACATAATTATATTAAAAATTATCTCCAAGTACTAAAAAAGGGCGGTGATGGTCAGGCTACACTGATGGCTTAGGGAAGGACAGGTATCCTGGGGAGCAGAGGCTGATGCAGTGGAGGCTCTGTAGGGTACCTGGCCCTGCTCCCTGCTCTGGGAGCAGCTTCTCCCTTTCCTTGGGGACAGACCCACTGTGCTGGCAGAAGGGAATCTGCTGGCCTCGGGATCAGCCCCCACAGCTGTGGGACACCCAGATACTACAGCAGCAGCCTTTGCCTTCCCCTCCAGGTGCAGTCCCAGCAACGGGCTTCCTCAAGCAGAGTGGCATCAACATCGACTCCAAGGGCTTCATTGTGGTCAACAAGGTGAGCCCGGGGGCAGCCCCTGCAGGAGGGAGAGCAGGAGGAGCTGAGTCAGCTCTCCTCACGGATGAGCTTCCCTGGGGCTCCAAAATGCTGCCACAGGGGCTTTTCATGGCTTTTTATCTGCCAAGATTGGCAGAATTTAAATTTTGGAATTCTTGGGGTTGGCCTGTGCAGGGCCCGGAACTGGACTCCATGGTCCTTGTGGATCCCTTCCATCTCACGATACTCTGTGAGATGCTGAGATTCTGGGAGCATCACCAGGAGTGCCTGGGACCCCCCTGCAAGTGGGGGGTTTGCAAAGCCCAGCCCTGGATGTTCAGGCTTGGGTCTGGCTCTGAGCTCTCCTGGAGTGGTGTGGATATTTGGAGGGAAAAAAATTGAGAAAGATCCATCTCTTCAGGGGTCCTAAAGGATCTCATTGTTTCTCCCCACCACCAGTGACTGCGATGGGAGTGGTGCCAGTGCTGATGGGTGTTGGTGCCATGGGCAAAGGAGCTTACTGGAGTGTTGAGGCTCCCCCCATGCCTCACCCTCACAGTACTGCCCACCCTGTACTTAGACTCTTTTGTATGATAAGTTGGGCTCCACCTGCAAACACCAACAAACCCCAGACTTCTGAGAGAGGCTCCAGAACACCAGCCCATGTCCTTTTTTTCTGTATAAGCCACTGGCAGAGCGATATTGTAGATCCCTGTCTGTGTGTTCTCCTTTGAAAATGAAGAAGGCTGAATGAAATCCCACACGGGGGTCCCACAGCCGAGCACACCTTGTCCATGTGTCCCTGGGGACCATGGCAGTTCTGGACCAGATCACTGTTCCTGTTCACAAGGGATGCAAACCTCGCTAATGCCCACCTCCATTCCCCTCTGCAGATGATGCAGACCAACATCCCTGGGGTCTTTGCTGCTGGAGATGCCGTCACATTTCCACTGGCCTTGAGGAATAACAAGAAAGTCAATGTTCCCCACTGGCAGATGGCCCACATGCATGGTAGGTACTTTGCCAGAAAGAGCCTTTTCAAGATTCTCAGGAAATTTCCAAACCCTCTAGGGAGAGAATGAGACAACTTCCAACAGGGAGGCTGGGTGGTTGTATTGAACATTTTGAAGTGTGTATATCTTATCCTGCCTATTATGCCTTCATCTGTCAGCATTCTTACCAAGGTTTGCCTAACAATGCCTCATCACCAGCACAGGGATACCAAGGGACAGGCTTTCTCAAATTCCCTCTGCTCCTTTGCTGCTGGAGCCTGCTCTTCTCCTTGCCCTGGGACACTTAGGAGCTCAAATCTTATTGCCAGCCCGGGCTCAGGCACCTGGGTGGGCTGCCCATGCTGCCAGGCTGGTCCAGGAAGGTGCTGCAGAGCTCCCTTCTGCCCCTGGTGTGATTAGCTGCCCTCATGGCCACAGTCCCATGGGGAGGTTTCCCTCTGGTTGGGTGCGCTGGGTGAGATGTTTTGGAACCACAGCTCCAAAGTCAGCCTTTGGACACATCTCCCTGGTCCAGACATACTTCTGCAGCAGTCCCTGTACCCCAACAGTATCCAAGGTATGTCCAGCCCATCCCCATCTGGGTGAGAGCTCAGCACACTCTCAGCCCTGTCACTATTGCAGAAGGTGCGGGGAAAGAGTCTCATGGACTCCTGACTTGTGCCTGTGGAAGTGACGAGTAGGAGCTGCACCATGGGAAGAAGTCCGAACCCATCTTTGTGTGCTTCCTGCTTGGTCTTTGCAGCAATTTTTGGTTTCCCTGTACTCTGTGACTGCTGGTGTTGATGCTGTGTTGTGACCTGAGGGCAGAGCAGGAAGCTTGCCCTGGAGTGGAAATTTGCCACCCCTGTGCTCTCTTCCAGGGCGCATCGCCGCGCTGAACATGCTGGCCCATGGCACAGAGATCAGCACCATCCCGTACCTGTGGACTGCTATGTTCGGGAAGAGCATCCGATATGCGGGTGAGGGGCTCCCTGGGGCTGCTGCAGAGTTTGTGATGGTGGAGGTGTCCTGGCATAGAGGAGCCACAGACACCTCTCTTGCTGTGAAGCCTCCACGCCAGCCTCTGCTGCGGGGCTGCTTCCCTGCCTGACTTCCACATGGTTCAGTGCCTCTTCTGAAACCTGTCTGCCCTGAAGTGCACTTCTCTAAACATGATGGGGAATTGATTTAGATTAGATATTGGGAAGGAATTGTTCCCTATGAGGGTGGGGAGGCCCTGGCACAGGTTGCCCAGAGCAGCTGTGGCTGCCCCATCCCTGGCAGTGTCCAAGGCCAGGTTGGATGGGGCTTGGAGCAACCTGGGAGAGTGGAAGGTGTCTCTGCCCATGGCAGAAGGTTGGAACAAGATGTTTTTTAAGGCCCCTTCCAACCCAAACCATCCTGTGATTCTGTGACTTTTGGTACCTGCATCTTCTTGTGCTGGTCTCTTGATCACTGCAGGACATTCTTCATGTAGCTTTGGAGTGAAACACCCTGTCTTACAGCTGGATCCAGAGGAATTGTTGCTGAATCCACTTCTTCTTTGCTTTTCAGGCCACGGGGAAGGATTTGATGATGTTGTCATTCAGGGAGATTTAGATGAACTGAAGTTTGTGGCATTTTACACCAAGTAAGTGTTTCTCATCAGTGTTGCTACACAGGCATTCGAGATTGCTCTGCTATGCTGGAAAATAGTTCTGCCAGAGCTTCTGTCAGTTGCTTTTGTTCATCTCTAGACACTGAGCTTGTGGGACACTTACAAAAGGCCCTGGAGAAGTGATGTGCTGCTTGTACAAGAAGTTAAACTGGTCTTTGGACCTGGCATCTCTGCCAGATGTAAGCCTTTTGTCTGTTCACATAATCTCTGGGAGCAGATGATGGCTTCTACTGGCAATTCCTGTCAAATATTTCCTTTCCATCTCATCACCCCATGTTAATGGTTTGTGACCAGGACTGGACAGGGTGCTCAGGCATCACTGTTTCTGCTTCTGATTTGACAAATTGAGCTCAAAAATCTTTCCTGTCTATAATAAGCTGTGAAGGTTTGCAGGAGCTCAGGAGCTTTGTTACATCAGATCTCCTCCAGGCTGGAAGCCTACCTGGGAATGCATTCTTGAGATGTGTTGGCAGCTGGGAAGTGTTGCTTCAGTTGTTCTGGAGCCACACTGGCTGTTTAGACTGGAAAGATGGTGCACCATGAATTTATCCCAAAAATGCTGCTGTTGATTCTTCTGTTGCCTTTGGTTCATCCCAATCTGAAACCAGTGGCCACAGAACCTCCTATGCCTGGAGCCAGAGGGGTTTCTTCAAGTGCTTCTGATATTAAGGATGAGGAGAGGGAAACTAGGGAAGCAAAGGGCTGCTCAGCTCAGCCATCAAACTACTAAGCAGCAGCATCCAGGCAGGGATCAGGAGGGAGCTCTAGACAGGAGCCCGGTCCAGGTCTGCAGAGATCATCTCACTGCCCCTCTGTCCCTTCTCCAATGTCCTCCATGCCTTCCTCCTCCCTGAGGGTGGCCCACTTGCCCATATTACTCCATGATGGAGCCTGGCAGTCGGATGTGTCCATTGGGCCTGGAGAGGCTCAGTGTATTACCCCAGGGGTCCCTGATGCTCACCCTCCTCCCCCTGGTCCCTGCACATCTCGGGTAAACTTGCTGCAGAGATGGGGCTCCAGCTGCCACCCGGGACCATTCACACATTGGACACAGCTCAGAGTGTGCTGAAACCTTGGCCAAAATTGCCTGAAGGGGTGGGTTTTTGCCAAAGCACCACCTGTGCTGGGGAGAGCTGCTGTGGGGATATTCCCCTCCTGCAGCCTTTCCACACCAGAGCATTTATCTGTTTATCCCAACCCTAATTAGAAGGGAAAGGTCAGGTTGCTTTAGTTAAAGATCTGAGGAGGCTGTTGAAAGGGAATACCCTGAACAAGGTGCATAATCCCTGCTCTGTGCCAGGGCCCCATGCTCCATGTGCCGTGGTGGCTGCAGGGGACAGGGGCTGCCAGGGAAGTTGGGCTTGGCAGGCAGGACTGAGGGCCCTGCTGAGCACTGTGTTGTTCTGCCACCCAGGAGGGGCTCCCGGAGATGGCGTGTGGGTACCAGGACAGCATTCCATGCTCAGAGCCGGAGGTACTGGGGAGCACCAGCTGGCAGGGCTTGGCCAGTGTGTCCCCTGCTTTGCTCACTGTCTGAGAGAGGCCACTGGAGCATTTCTTCCTCTTTCTTGTTTGGTGATGGTTCTTCTGGTTGGTGCTAATGCTTTTGGACTGAGGACAGTCCCAAGCTGACCTTTTCCTCCTGCTTCTTTCTGCTGTGCCCACCCTATGGTTTGGACTCTTCTCCTCCTGGTCCTCCATGGTTGTTGCAGGAACCACTGGTGGTTCCCACTCCTGCAGCCTGTCCTCAGCATTGGCTTTCACAATAAGGCTCCTTTTACCCCAGAGTTTGAAGAGGAAAGCTGTTCACCTTTCCCTGGTCAGAGCTGCGTACAGGTCAGTAAAAGGCCCTGTGCTGGGAGCTGTAGGAGACAGCGTTCTGCAGAAGTCCCCATGGGACCCTGCCTTCACTGCCACCTCATCCTGAACAGACAGATGTCATCCCACCCCTAAGACCTTAGAAACCAGGGAATTGTTGTGGCTGTCTTCTTCATGGTTCCCCATTTCTGTTACACTGAACCCTGCAAAGGAAGAGAACGTCTAGACACACCCACTCTTCCCTCAGCCTTCATGCCAACAATTCTGATTGATCCAAATCCCAGGTTCAGGAAGGAAATTCTTGTTGCCGCTGAAGACCTTATGAAAAAGAAGGATTCCTCCTGGCTTCTCCATCTGTCTGACAAAATGTTCAAAAGCCATCGCTGATGTGGGACACTCCAACTCACCAGGAATCTTTGAGTTATTCTGCAAAAGGAGCAGCTATCCCATGTCCTGCTGATAGAAATGTTTGGGCTGCATCTGCCTTCTTGGCTGGCCCCATTGGGCACTGTCTGAGCTTGAAGCTGAGCCAGTGGACAGCTGGTGGGAGTATATCTTCTGGTTCCCTTGCACACCTTGGTTATTCATTGCCTCGGAACAGCACATCTACCCCTAGTTTTGATGGATAGGTCTCTCCAATCACTTTGTGTTGCCCAGCTGCGAGCTGGCTCTGCTCGGGAAACTTTCTCTCCTTTATGTGCAATATTCCTTATTTAGGAATGGGAGTCTTTTGAAACAGTCTGTGATGGAGCTGGCCTGTGGCTTTGTGGACAACTGTGAGAGATGGCTCTAACTCCCATTGCTGCACAGGGATGAAGTGTCCTCTGAAACATGGTTTTCCTCTTCTCCTCTGGGGAATTAGGCACACATCCCCCCCACCCCAGCTGTTCTTTGCTGTGTTGATCACAGAGCTCTTTGGCAGTGGATTTAATGGTTAGTGGATCTGGGTTTGGTGGGTGCTTCTACTCTTTGGTTTACACAACAATACCACCAGCATTTTACATCTTACCCACACACCTTCCCTCATCTCACACTGTCCATTCAGTTATTTCTTCATGATTCATCTCGTGGGTCAGGCTTTGAAGATTTATGCTAGGATGAACCTTGGAAAACCTCAAATGAGAAGAGCCCTTCTTGTTTGCCTGTGACCCTTAGCCAAATGCCCCCACCCCCCTCTTCCTTCCACTTCATTTGTTTTTCACTCAACCTTTGAGGCTGCATCTGGATCATGGTAGGGGAACAGTCAGCCGACCTGGACATCCCATATACATGACATGTATTCCATGGTGGGAATTCCATGGGATTCTTTGGTGGGACCCTGGGGTTGACACCCCAGCTGTCCCAGTGTCTGTGGAGCATCTCAGAGGGAAGCATTCTGCCTGTTTTGAGGTGGGGATCAGGAAGGGGATGTGGAGCATCCTGACCAAGTGCCCCACAGGGAAATCCTGACCAGCTGCCTCTCCACTCCCTCAGCACAGGGCAGCAGTGTAGGCATCACAGCAACCACTGGGCATCCTTCTTTTATCCACCATCAGATCCACCTTTTGTGCTGTTTTTTCACAGATGCCAGGGTGCCAGAGCTGGCTTCATCCCCCAGGCACCATAGTGATGCTCACCACGCCAGCACATGAATGTAGGTGGGATGGCAGGGGCCAGCCTGCTGTGGCAGCTCTGAGTCCTCTCCTGAGCCTTGTTCCAGCCACTAGCACAATCCCTGTGGTGCTCATGCCTTGGGATCGGGCCTGGGTCTGGAGTGGGTGTTTCTCTTTGCTTCCCTTTTCTCTCCAGCATGCTGGGTTTTGGGTGATGGAGCTGTGGCCATCCAGGCTGCTCTAACTGCTCTGCTTTGCCCGGCCCTAGGAGTGACGAGGTGGTGGCTGTAGCGAGCATGAACTATGACCCAATTGTCTCCAAGGTGGCCGAGGTCTTGGCTGCTGGCAGGACCATCCGGAAGCGTGATGTGGAGTAAGTAGACAGGCAGTGTGAACCGGCAGTGCCAGGGCAGTGGCTAAGCACAGCTGTGGGGTGCTGGGCAGGGCTGAGCCTTTCTCACTGCTCCCTCTCCATACCCTTCTTGCATCTCCCTTCCTGTTCTGCTTGCTCCATCCCCCCAGTTCTACCTCCTGGTCGTCTTCAGGTCTGGCATCCCACACACATGGGGTTTAAGACCAGGATCCGAATCCTTGTAAAGACAGGATGGGATGGGGATACTCCCTGCCTTCAGGCACTGGCACATCACAGAGGAAGCGATGCCGGATGCTGGGGTGCCTCTGGGCACCCAGTCAGTCAAGGCGACCTGTAGAGAGGGACTGGGTGTGCACAACCCAGCCCAGAGAGCAGGTGGTGCCAGGATGCCAGCCCGTGGTGTGTCAGCCTCTGGTTCCTTGGAGCAGAGCTCATCAGCAAAGTGCATTTTTCTCCCTTCCCTTCGTTTTTAAGACTATGCAGAGGAAAGGGCATAGCTTTGTGCTGAGGGTGGGTGTTGGAAGGCAAATGCCAGGGAGGTGATAACAGCTGGGAAGAAGCCTTTAGAGTGGGAATCAGAGCTGCCAAGGGAATGTGGGTCCCTGTCCTAGGGGTGTTTCCACATCTGGAAGAAATTCAGATCTTTTCAAAAGCTCAGGGAGAGGAGCACTCCCAACCCCCAGGCAGCTCTGAGCCAGCTCAGACTCCCTTGGCACCCCTGGGATGGGGAGCATGTTGTGGGCCCACCCAGCTGAGACAGGGTTCATAAAATGAGAGTAGTTTGGGTTGGAAGGGACTTTAAAGCCCATCCAGATCCACCCCCTGCCATGGGCAGGAACACCTTCCGCTGTCCCAGGATGCTCCAAGCCCTGTCCAACCTGGACACTTGCATGGGGCAGCCACAGCTTCTCTGGGCAACCTGTGCCAGGGCCTCCCCAACCTCACAGGGGAGAATTTCTTGTGCCATCATCCCAAGTAGATTGGGAAATGGTTGCTGGTGTCCCACTTTGTGGCTGGGAGAGAGGTGGTATCTCATGGGCATCCAAGTGGTGGGGAGGAGCTGCTGGCCCTGTGTTGGGGCTCAGGGGCTGAAAGAAGCCAGATTAAACCTGAATGTCTTTTCTCTCTCTGTCTCCTGCTGCTTTCACAACTTCAGGCTATTTGTCCGTCACGGCAAGTACGTTTGTTTTGGGGTCCTGGGTGTGAGGGGCTGACAAGAGGGATGGCCTGCCCCCTGACTGGGTCATGTCCCTAGTTCCCATGTGGGGACACTGGTTGCATGGGGGTAGTCCTTGTTTTGCATCCCCTTGCAAGGGGGGCAATGCTGGGTGGTAGGGCTGGGGCTGCTAACAGCTGTGTCAGGCACGTATCTGCTGGGAATGGGCAGCTGCCCGTTGGCTGGAACCCCACTTGGCTGGAAGTTTTGTGGCTTTCCATGAATTTTCAGCTGAAGAGCTGCTTTTAAGTAAAAAAATAAAATGGTAGAGCTCAGTTTTACATGGACTCAAGGATCTGCAGGTGACTTTTTGGACAGTTCAGTGACAGGTGAGTGAGGGCAGAGGAAGGAGCAGTGCAGCAGGGTGCTGGGATGGGCACCAAAGACTGGACTGGCACCAAGGCACACCAGGAGCATATGCCTGCACACATTGAGAAACGCCCCACAGCACTGTGGTTTTTCTCTCTTTCAGAACCGGAGACATGTCCTGGCTAACAGGGAAAGGCTCCTAACGCTGCTGGTGGCTGAACCCTCCTGATGCTGCACTCACCATGGGTAGATGGGGCAACAGCTCCATAGCCCAGTGGGAACCCTGTGGCTCAGCCATTTCCCTTTGAGACCTGGATGAACCTACGTGGGGCATTGTGCACTGACCTTCCCAGGAGGACCTCCCATGGCTCCTCTGCCCCCGTGCCTGCTGGGCTGGGGCTCTGTTGTGGCACTTCCTGTGGGATGCTTCAAAAGCAGCCCCCAGAGAACATGGGGTTTGGTAGTGGCAGTGGGCATGGGTGCTGTGTGGCTGTGGATGCTGCCATCAGGCTGAGGGTCCCCAGGCAGGTCTGCCCATGCACATCCCTCACTCCCATAAGCAGCACGAGTGCCTTTGGTTGCTCTTGTGCTTTCATGCATGATGCTCCTTCCCAAATTCTCTTTGGTCCCAGCAGAGTTCCAATGTGCATCCCAACAGAGCCAGACATCCGCTCCCTCCCTGCATGGCTGCAGCATTTGCCACAGCTCTCCCTGTGCCCACCCACCCCAGGGGGCATCTGGGTGGGCCATGAGGTGGGGTCACACTGTGCAGCTTGTGCTGGTGTTGTCCAGCCAGCAGAAGTGGGTCCCCGGCCATAGTGAGGGCTCTGGAGCTCATCGATCCCCCCACCGTCTCCTGTCCTAGAGCAACCAAGGGGCTGGAGTGCATTCCTGTCTCCTGGGGCTCAGTTTGGCCTTGGACACTGGCAGCTCTCTCTTCGTCCCTATGTGTGGAGTGGGGGTCCCTGAAGAGTTGCAATGGCTCAGCTGCAGCCCAGGGCTTGGTGGCCACCCTTCCAGCCAGCCTTGGGATGCCTCTCCTTAATGCTGTCACGGGATTAGTACTGCTGATGAGGTGTTCTTTGAGGAAAAGTAGCTGGAGGAGCATTTCTGGCTGTCCACCGTCTGTCACTTGTCCAGCCTAGTGACAAGGCTGCATTTCTCTGCCCCCCATGCCAGTGCTCTGCTGTACTGTTTCCTGCCCTGTGCTGAAGAAGAGCTGTGTCTCCACCTGAGGAGTGGACCTGGCCAGCCACAGCCCTGTGTCCACAGCCCAGCAGAGTGGGGGAGTGAGGAACCCCCTTGGACAAACTCCAGTGCTTTGTTCTGGAGATGACTCCTTCCCCTGCAGACAGTATTTTACCCTGAGTCCAAAACAAGAGAATTTATATTTTTAATTTGATTCACCCCTGTGAATTAAAGCAATACTATTCTTGGGATCTGGGTCATTTCTGATTCCTTTCAAGGCCTTGGGTCACCTCTGCATGTTGGCCAGGTGGTTCAACCACCTCTTCACTGGAGACTTCCCACCTGTGTCCAGCTCACCTGTATTTATTTTGAGTCTTTCAGATCTTGGCTGGGCAGAAATGCTGCCAGCATCTATCACATCTCTGGTTGGTCTCTTTTCCCAGGTGGAACGATGGGGGGGATGATGGCAGGATGTGCACAATTCAGCACACAGCAATGAACAGAGACCATTGCGTGTCTGCTGAATCCACAAAGGGATGGGAACTTGCAGGTCTCATTTCAGGTCCCAAAAGGCTGTCCCCAGTGCAGTGTGAGTGAGGGCAGGGCAGGGGTGGATGGGGCCGCTCAGTTCCCAGTGCCCCATGCAGGGTGCTTCCACAGTGGCCAGGGCCATGGGCACTGCCCAGGTGCTGCCACGGCTCTGCCCACTACCCAGGGAGATCTGGCTTGGTATCCCATGTCCTGCTGATGGGATGGTTGGACTCAGCTTTGGCAGCTCCCCAGGGGACCCAGCTGGGGTGCCAGGTGACTCTGGGGCACTGCAGGGTGGCATTCTCTGGAGCTCTGTTGGCATATCTTCCATTCTGGATGAGAACTGGCAGCTCCCCCCAGCACAGCTTGGCTACACTGGGCCCACACTGGCAGGGTGATTTGTTTTTCAGGAAGATGCTTTTTGACCTTTGCCTCTGATGGGGCCTCCTCCAGTATTGGGCATGAACTTCACAAAACGGGCATCACCCCCATGTTGACAGGGCTGAAGACCATTCAGGGACTGAGGAAGGATCTTCTACCCCAGCTTACCACTGCAGTGTGGGGGACAAGTCCCATTCCCCCGTTTTTACAGAGGAGTTGTTTCAGCCAGGACTGGGAATATCACCCATGGCACAAGAAATCCCAGTCACCACTGTAGCTTTCCTTGGGACATGTGCCAGGTCATGGGCAGGGCTGCTGGCTCACATGGATATTGCTCCTCAACACAAGGTGGGATGGTGTTGAACCTTGGACCCCTCGTCCAGTGCCTTGGCAAATGCCTCCCGGTGGAGTGCCTGTCCTGGAGCTGGGCAAGGCTGGATTGTCTTCTCTGCTGCCTCTCCAGGTACATCTTGCAACCTCTCATGCCACGACAGAAAGTTTCCATCTCTACTTAAGAACTGCCTGTTCCCATGGGGAATGAGAGCACAGCTGGGGAACAAACACAGCCTGTTAGTGACGCCCAGCTGCACCGCTCCATCCCAGTTACTGCCCAGGTATCTTCTTGGCTGCTTCCCTTGCCGGCCCATTCAGATATTGTTGCAGTGACCCGGAGCCCCTCGGGCCCGCGGGGCCCCCGAGCCCAGCCCAGCGCGGACCCAGAACGGGCACAGGGCGGCCGCTCCATCCCCCGCTTCTCTCCGGGCCGGGGCCGGGGCTGCTCCGTCTCCCGCTTCTCTCCGGGTCGGGGCCGGGGCCGCACCGCCCCCGCCTTTTCTCCCGCTCGGCGCTGCGGCGGTGCCCGCCGGGAACGGCAGCTCCTTGGCGGTCCCCGCGGGACGGGCTCTCTCGTCACTGGCTGGCCCTCTGTCAATCCGGCCGTGTCACGCCTGTCTCCCTCAGCTGTTGGCTCCCTGACAGTGTCTCTGCTCCTTGCTCCCCTGCTTAACAGCGCCTGCGTTCCGGGTTCTGGGTGTTCTCCTCCCTCTTTCCCGATTTGGCGACACGCCGGATAATACAAGTGGAAGAAACCCCTCTCAGCTTTCCTGTTTTCGCTGCATATCCAGCGTGTTGCGTGAATCACCAGAAATACCGGCTCGGGAGCTCCTGTTCCAACCGCGGCTTGTCTGACAGACAAGACTAGGGAAAGCGATTACACAATTCCTAGACCACGCTACGAACTCCAGCTCTTTGAACCCACGTATTTTAGTCGCAACAAGATATGATGCCCCCAGTGAACTCTCCAACAGTTCCTGCTCCTCAGATTCTGGGCTGTGCTTGTCACCCTGCCCATTTCTCATGCCGTGTGCTGGCAGGCCCTGGGGGAGACATGCTGGGCACAGCACACCTGGGGCTTTGCCTCTACTCCACCTGCAGAGCTGCACCCAGCGCTGGGGTTGCAGCACATGAAGGATGTGGAGCTGCTGGAACAAGTCCAGAGGAGGCTATGGAGATGATCCAAAGACTGAAGCCTGTCTGCTTTGGAGACGGGCTGAGAGAGCTGTGGCTGTTCACCTGGAGAAGAGAAGGCTCCAGGGAGATTTTAGAGCCCCGTTGAGTACCTAAAGGGGTTCCAAGACAGCTGAAAAGGGACTTGGGACAAGGGCAGGGTTAGATGGGATACTGGGAAGGAATGCTTGGCTGTGAGGGTGGGGAGGCCCTGGCACAGGGTGCCCAGAGAAGCTGTGGCTGCCCCATCCCTGGAAGTGTCCAAGGCCAGGTTGGTTGGGGCTTGGAGCAACCTGGAATAGTGGAACGCAACCTTGCCCATGGCAGGGAGTGGAACAAGATGATCTTTAAGGTCCCTTCCAACCCAAACCACTCTGTGATTCTATGATCCTATGACTTCAGCCAGTCAGGTGTTGATCCAACCATGCTTTTGGCCCCAGATGGTTTGGTTTTGGCAGCATATGGATGTGAACTCTGCCGTTTTCTTTTAGCTTTATCAAGGAGAAGAATATCTTTTTCTTTGGTTTCATGTGTTCCTTGACAGTCCCTGGCCCTTAAGGGCCATTTGTAACCCTTGTTCACACTATTTGAGGCAGTTTCTCTGATGCACCTTATGGGGTGAGTTGGAGGTTGAAGTTCATGACCACATCTTTTTGGTAGGATTGACACTTATAAGCATGTCAAGAGAAGGGAATGGAGCTAGGGAAGGGGCTGGAGCACCAGGAGTGGCTGGGGGAGCTCAGCCTGGAGCAAAGGAGGCTCAGGGGGCCCTGCTGGCTCTGCACAGCTCCTGCCAGGAGGGGCAGCCAGGGGGGTCGGGCTCTGCTCCCAGGGAA
>VZRZ01008632.1:112829-150637 GCA_013398175.1 Climacteris rufus
GGGGTCGGGCTCTGCTCCCAGGGAACAAGGGACAGGATGAGAGGAAATGTCCTCAAGGTGTGCCAGGGATGTTTAGGTTGGATTTTAGGCAAAATTGCTTCATGAAAAGGGTTGTCCAGCTCTTGCACAGGTTGCCCAGGGAGGTGGTGGCGTCCTCATCCCAGGAAGTACTTAAAAACACGTAGATTTGGCACTTGGGAACATGGGTTAGTGGTGGCCCTGGCAGTGCTGGGTTTATGGTTCAACCTGATGATCTAGAGGGCATTTCTCACCTCAATGATTCTGTGATTTTAAACTGGAAGTTCTTGAAGCACCATCCCCTTTCTCTGCCATTCACCTCTAGCTCAACAAACCCCTCACACATCATCCTTCACTGCCCTCCCCAGCAACCCTGAGCCGGGATGGGGCTTGGGAACACTAAGCAGTGTGGAGACCCACCGGGGTGGAGCAGCAGAGTAGCAGGGCATCCTCATCTGTCAGGGCTCTTTGAGCTGCTGTGTTGATACAGCCTGGCTGGGAGAGGGTGCACCTGCTGCAAGTCAAGGTGATGAGTACAACCTGCTGTCACTCCCTAAAGATGCTGTCAGGGAGAGATGCTCTGTGACTTGTGACTCTCTCGCAACTCCACCTTGTGATTCCTGCACGGGCTTGGTATCCCAAGGCGAAAGTTGTCCTTGTCCAGATCCCCCTTCCAGCTCAGCAACGCCGTCCCGAGGGAGCCAATGGCTGTGTGGCCCTGTGCATTAGCCTGGCCTGCAATCCCACTGATTCCTGCTGGCTAATCCCAGCTGAGCTGGGCTGGGCTAGGCAGGGCTCAGCAGCCGGCCATGGCTGCATTCACCCCGCTGCCCTCCAGCCTGCGCCGGGGCTTGGTGGCCTTCAGCGGCTCCCTCTTCATCAACAACAAGACATGGGATAGCAGCACTGCCCACACCTACCAGCCAGGTATGGACACAGGGGCTCTGCAGAGGGGGCTTGGGGAGAGGAGCTGTTCATCACTGCTCAGCACATCACCGAAACACCCAGGTGCCTCCGAGCCAGGAGCACCCAAAGGGTCCCATCACCCACCAACCAAGGAGGGGAGCAAAAGTAAGAACAGTTGCTGCAATCAGCCATTCATGGGACCCAGGGGCTGTCACTCCCCTCTGTGAGCTGGGATCCCTCTGGGCAGGGGGGCCCCAGGCCTGTGGGGCAGTCTGCCCACCTCTGCCTGTCCTGCCTAGCTTGCACGGTCCTGTCCAGCCTGCCCCTCCAGGTGATGCTCTACTTCAACGTCTACTACTTCCCAGTCTGGTGCTTGGCTGAGGGGATGATGCTGCACCTGAAGGTACCGTCCCATGGGCTGCTCCCACCCAGCCTCCCTCGGCATGGGGGGGACACAGTGAGCAGGGGACAGTGGAGCCTCTTCAGAACTAATGAGTCCCCAAAATGCCCTGACCCCCACGAGACATGATGGCTCATCTCTAGCTGCCAAAAATGGAAATCATGAACCTTCCAGGCAGGGAAAGTTAAACTGGGAGGGAAGAATGGGCAGAACTGGGCATCAGCACGGTGGAACCTGGCAGAGCATGAAGAGCTGGATATGGGAAGGTGGACACAGGGAGCTGGGCATGGAGCACAGGAAACAGAACATAGGTGATGGGGAGATGGGCACAGGGAGCTGAGCATGGGGTCCAGGGAAGGGGACACAGGTGTCAGGCATGGAGCACAGGGAAGCGGAAGCTGGGCATGGACAGCCGGACTGGAGTGCAGGAGCTGGGCCTGACTGGGACAAGGGTGTGCTCCCATTACAGTACCACCTGCTGCCTTGGCACTACCAGTTCCTGCTGGTCACAGCCTTCCTCATCCTCTCGCTGGCTGAGGGTTCCCGCCTCTACCTGGGCTACCTGGGAAACCTCCAGGAGAAGGTAAGCACTGTCTGCCCTGGCCACAAAGAGCCCCCTGTGCTCACTGAGTATCAGCCCAGCTTGGGGAGCTGGATGTCCCATTACTTGGGACCCAAGTGCCCATCACTATCCTTCCTTCTGGAGTTCTACCCGGATCTGCCCCAGAAGGGAACTGGGGGTGCAGGCAGGACTTGGAGACAGGAAATGAAGGTGACCCACTTGCCCTCCTTCTGTATCCCTCCTGTGTAGCCCTTCAGCACTGGGTTGGCAGCATCTGACCACAGCTCTATGTGGCAGGGATGTCCCCAGTACCCAGGTGCCAAGGCCAGCAGTGGCCAATGCAGGGAACTCCTGGGGCACAGAGGGTCCCCTCAGCCCACTGCTGCCTCCCTGCCCCATCTCAGCAGGTTCTGCTCCTGCAGGTACCCGAGCTGGCCGGGTTCCTGCTCCTCTCCTTCCTGATCCAGCTGCCCCTCCTGCTCTTCCTGCTCACGGACAGCCAGGTCATCCACCTGCCGCTGGAGGTGCCCATGCACAGTGTGTTCCTGGCCTTCCTCCTCGCCGAGGTCGTGGCTGCCTTCCTGGCACTGAGGACCATGACCAAGCACCTGGCAGCACAGTTCTACCTGCGGCAGTTCCATGAAAGTGGGAGGGGCCAGCTGGGGCCGGGGGCCACAGGGGGACAGGCAGCTGACATGGGGTGATGCTGCAAGACCCCTCCACCTCACGGAGCGCGTTCTGGCAGGGAGCATTAAACGCTGCTTGAACCCACAGACACTGTTTTTGAGCCTTGAGGAGTTCCCAGAGCAGCACCTGGGCACGGCCCTGGCCAATCCCTGCCCTGCACCAGCCTACACAACCCGGGAAAGGTGGGAGCAAGGGGTCAGCACCTCTGAAAAGCTCCAGAGCTGTGCCTGTCCTCCCTGAGCATCAGCCCTGGCAGAAGGCAGGAATCAGGGTGCAGAAGCCACTGCACACCCCTAGGAAGAACCAGCCCAGGGCTGCAACCTTAAGTTCAGCTCTTAAACCCTCCCTGAGCTTCCCAGGGAGCTCTTGAGAATCTGGGTGGCCTGCATGAAGCCATCCCAGCTGGAAGCATGCAGGGTGCTGTGAGGTGTGAGAGCAGCACCTCACAACCTTACAGCCTCCCCCAGGGCCAGAGACAGAGCAGAGCCTCCTCCCGCTTCTGGAACAGTTTTATTCCATTGCATCCCTGTTTTTCAAGGGAAATCAAAGCCCATGGCTGACAGAATGTGGAGAAATGCAAGGTGTTTTAAGCCTCTTGTGCCAAGCAGGACCAGCCACTCCCCAGCATGCTCTGGTTCCCAGGCAGCTCGGCTGGCAGCTCTGCTCCAGCACCAGCTGTCAGTGCTGGGAGCTGCACCTGGGATGGCTTTGTGCTCCAGGAGCCAAGAACTGCTGCTGCTGCCAGTGCTTCTCCAGGAAAGGCAGACCCTAACCCCAGCAGCACGCACCTGGGCCAGAACTGGCTCACCTCCACCTGGGCTGCAGCTGTGCCCCCATCATATCTGCCTGGAGGTGGCTCTGGAGGGAGGGGTGCTTTTGGTGGAGATTTCCCGATGTCCCTAAGCTGTGGCCTCAGGCTTACCTTTAGGGGGTTTTGCCTGCAAAATGAACATGGACATCAGTACAACAGACACACTGTCAGCCCAGGTGGCTCTGGACTGCTCTTCTTGGTTCCATGTAACCAGATTCACTGTCCAAGACCCCTGACTCCACTCTGGATTTGAGATCAGGCATTAGGAACATTTTCCTCCCAGTAGGATGGTGCAGCCTTGGGGCAGGAGCCAGGAGGATCTCAGTACTCAGAGGCTCCAAAGACTTGGCCAGACAAAACTGGAGATGATCTGAGGCAGAGGTGGCAGCCATCCTGCTCTGTGGGGCCCCCCTGTGACTCCCTAATTCACCAGGGCTGTGAGTTCCCACAGAGGGAATCATGCATGGCAAGAAAACCTGTCACTGAACTACATCACAGGATGTGCTTTGAAGAGCTACCCTCTTTCTGCATGGAGTCGAGCCAGATTCTATTAAGAGGGTGAATAAGTGTGGAGCTGGGTCAGTTTTCCAGGTGAAGTCTCCACGGAGACCGCTTGCTGTCCAACAGTAGCTGAAGTCAGGATGCAGCTTTCCTCAACTCCCAGCACCAGCTGGGTCCCTCTCCCAGTTCAGACCAGCCACCAAGCCCAAAAGTTGGAGACTAAGAGCTGGTCCACCAGGTTTTTCCCAGATCTTGGGAATTGAGTTTTAACCACAGAACAGGAAATCATTAAATCAAAAATAATTCACTCCAAAAATCTTCACTCCAAGCTCCTTTCTCCCACATGGCCCTATCCTTACCTCCTCGAACTTTTCCTTCCAATAAAGGTCAGCCTTTGCATCCAGGTAGAGCAGAACCAGGTCACAGATCACTGTAGCCTGGAGACAGACAAACGTTGAATACTGTCTGCAGGGAAGCTTCCCACAGGAATGCCTGGCCTTCCATCTTGGCTCCCACTGAACCCCACAGCCGGCTGTGGGCCAGTGAGCCAGCCTTGCCTTCAGCCAGGCCACCTGCCAGCTCCACTGGCTCCTCTCTGACCCAGCCTGCTCCCCCGAGCTGCATGGATCCCTGGGCTCCAAAGGATGGGCTGCAATGGATGGATAGGGAGGCCCGTTCCAGCACCCTCGCAGCCACATACAGACTGGGATGAGCATGTCAGGGAGGAAAGGGGGGCAGGTGGGGGACCTCAGGCTCACTGTTACTCTGCTGGAAGAGCCACAGAATGGCTCTATGAGGGGCTGCCCCACTATGGTGACAGGACAATGGGTATCTTTAGAGTCAGGGGAGAAGCAGACAGAAGAGCTGCTCTTTCCTGCTAGCAGCACCCCAGTGATGCCGCTTCCTAGGACCCACACAAACACCTGAATTCCACAAGATGTGACCCTGGCAGTGCTCAGGATCCCCATCCAGTGGTATCATTACTGCTAATGGTCACAGGGAAACGGGAGCTGACAGCTTGCCACACCATCTCCCCTCTATACTGGTCAGCACTCCCCTCTAGGCTGGTCAGCACTCAGGAAGCCTTGTGCCCAGGCAAGCTAAGAAACAATAAGTGTCAAATTCCACGCCATGGATCAAAGGAAAAGAGGGTATCTGAAGTACTCACAGCACCAAAGAAGGCGATGCTGGTGCCAAAGCTCACGGCAGCAGGAATGATGCTGAACTTCCCGGCCTGGTGAGAAACGATGGAGGGGTAAGAGAGCGGCTGGAGAGCAGGGAGATGGCTGTGGGCTGAGCCCTGCGGGACAGTGTGCTGGAAGTCGGGGGGTGCTGAAAGGATCCAGGGACATTTCTCCATGCCCAGCTGTAGGAACTGCTGTTGTGCTGTTGTGCCGGTGGCTGTCAAAGAATGGACTGAGGTGGCTGGTGACCCAGAGGAAGCAGAGACTACTGTGACTCACCTGCTCTTGCAGGCACAACAGGAACCTCCCTCTTTTTGCAGCTTGCCACTCATGGAACCACATCCCAGCAAACATGACCCTGTTGTGATTTGTCCCACTCTGCTCAAGTGAGTCTGATGGTCTCTCTGGCTGCTCTCTCCTGCTCCACAGCTCCCAGATCTGCTCTCTCTACCCAAATCTGGTGCACCCTGTCCTGCACACTGCTTCACCTTCTTAAAGGGCACCACTGAACATGAAAGACCAGCTGTGGACATCTCTCAGTGTGGCAGGTGCTCTAAGCACAGGCTCCCTCTTTGAAAAGCTGAACACTGAGTTTGCCAGTGATGCTGCTCAAAGTAGTGTCAGCAGTCACAGAGTCATGGAGCAGTCTGGGTTGGAAGGGAACCCAAAGCTCACCTTGTTCCACCCCCTGCCATGGGCAGGGACACCTTCCACTAGACCAGGTTGCTCCAAGCCCCGTCCAACCTGGCCTTGGATACTTCCAGGGATCCAAGGGCATCCACAGCTTCTCTGGGCACCCTGTGCCACGGCCTCCCCACCCTCACCGGGAACAATTTCTTCCCAGTATCCCATCTAACCCTGCCCTCTTGGCAGTGGGAAGTCATTCCCCCTTGTTGTGTCACTCTAGGCCCTTGTCCCAAGTCCCTCTCCAGCTCTCTTGGAGCCCCTTTAGGCACTGGAAGGGGCTTTAAGGTCTCCATGGAGCCTTCTCTTCTCCAGGCTGGAATCTCAGCCCTTTTCAGGGCTGCTTGAGTTCTTTTCATCCCCCAGACTGGGTTGATAAGGGGAATTACTCCATCCAAGGTGCAGCACTTTGCATTTGGCCTTGTTGAACTTCACTGTTGAAGTTCCTATTGGGCCACTTCTCCAGCCTGCCCACATTCCTCTGCATGGATCCCTTCCCTGTAGAGCATCAACCACACCATTCAGCTTGGTGTCACCCAGTCATGGGCCCAATCCAATGGGAGGGTCCCCTTTTCAGTCCCACAGCTGGGCTCCATGTCCTCCTACACTCCTGTCCGCACCTCCCACCCCCGCCTCTCTTCTGTCTCAGGAGCGACACTTTACAAACCACTGACCTCACCGGGGCGGGGAGAAGCAGCGGTAGCAGGGAGCCACGGGGTGGAGCGGGAGGAGCGGTGCGAGGAGTCAGCCTCGGGCGGGAGGCTGCGGGGCTGCAGAGCTCACGGTACCTGGCCGTGCACGGAGAGGTCGAAGCGGATCCCGTAGAGCTTCAGCAGGTTCCGGTAGAGCTGCCGCTGGGAGCCCCAGTAGTAGGAGGCAGTTCTGTGGGAGACATTGGGCACAGCTCAGAAAGCCAGAGCAGCTGCGTGCAGGCAGGGAGGGAAGTGGGCTGCCAGTGCCAAAGGATTGCTGGGCCCATGCACATCTGGTGTGCTCCAGGTCAGGACCTGGGCGTACAGGTGCCGCAACAACTCACTGGCGTCAACAGCGGGGCATCAGCATCCCCTCAGCACCCAGTTCAGGTCACTGGGAAAACACAGCTCCCAGCTCACCGAGTTCAGTCACCAGTCCCTGACCTGTGTATTTCCAAAAACAACAGAGCTACAAGGTGCAGGAACTGCCAGAGCATCCCGGTACTGACAGGCCCTGCCATGACATACCACTTCCCATTGCCTTGGCATCACAGAATCATTCAGGTTGGAAAAGGTCTTTAAGATCATTAAGTCCAACCAAATAACCCAGCACCATTAGCCCATATCCCCAAGTAACACATCCATGCAGCTTTTAAATCCTTCCAGGGATGGGGACTCCACCACTGCCCTGTGCAGCCTGTGCCAGCGTTGGACAAACTTTCAGTGAAAAAATTTTTCCTGATATCCAACCTAAACACTCCCTTAGTGCAACTTGAGAGCATTTCCTCTCATCCTGTCCCTTGTTCCCTGGGAGCAGAGCCCGACTGCCCCCCTGGCTGCAGCCTCCTGTCAGAGAATTGTGCAGAGCCAGAAGGGCCACCCAAGCCTCCTTTTCTCCAGGCTGAGCCCTCCCAGCTCCCTCAGCTGCTCCTGGTGCCCCAGCCCCTTCCCCAGTTCTGTTTCCTTCCCTGGACACACTCCAGCCCCTCAATGTCTTTTGGGCCCCTCATGACAAATGAGGGCCCCAGAACTGCTCCCAAGAGTGGAGGTGCACCAGGGGACAGGCACTGCCCTATTCCTGCTGCCACAGCAGTGCTGGTACAGGCCAGGTGCCATTGGCCTTCTTGTTCACCTGGACACAGCTGGGCTCATGTTCACCTTCAAGTCCTTTTCTGCCTGCAGCTTTCCAGCCACTCTGTCCTAGCCTGCAGCATTCCGTGGGGTTTTTGTGATCCCAGTGCAGGATCCAGCACTTGGCCTTGTTGATCCTCCCACCGTTGTCCTTGGCCCATGGATCCAGATCCAGCCTGTCCAGATCCCTCTGCAGAGCTTCTTGCCCTGCAGCAGATCCACACTCCCACCCAGCTCAGTGCCATCTCTGAACTGACTGAGGCAAACTTACTGTTCCTGGTGCTCCTTTCAGAGCATCCATCAGAACTGAAATCTCAAACAACTGCCATGTGCTCATCCCACAGGCCCATGTGGCCACAGTCCCAGCATCCTCACCTGAAATTGTACCTTGTGTCCTGCAGGCTGAAGGAATACTGTGGCTGGCACTGGGAAGCGGAGTGGTCCAGGTCACAGTTCCACTCAATAAGAACTCTGATGCTTCCCCCCTGCAAAACACATTTTATTCCAGGAGAAGCATGGGATCAGATTCCCTGAGCACACATTCCCTTAGCATTTCAAGGTCAGTCCTGTCCTCTGCCTCTTGCTCACACCCACGGGGAATTTTGAGTCATTTTCCCTACTTATATAAAAAAAAGGTACCAGCAGTGCGAGGTCTCCAAAGTTCTCTCCAGTTGCCTCCACCATGTCACGGACACGGAACACAGGGCAGGAAGGGTTGAAGACTGGATCATATGTGCAGCTCTTGAAATAGCTGGGGTCAGTGGTTTGTAAAGTGTTGCACCTGAGACAGGAGAGAGAGGGGTGACAGGGCTGTGGGAGGTCATGGAGCCCCTCCCATTGGACTGGGCCCACCAGTGCTTCTGCTTCAGTCAATGCTTCGACTAAAGCTTCAGATTGAGATAGGGTGGAGGAAAACTGGCCCAGAGGAATCACACATGGAGTTATCCTTTACAGCATCTGCCATAGTCTTCCCCTCCACCTCTATGCTCCCTTTTTCTTCCCAGCACCCAGCTCAAGTCAATGCTGCAGGGGTAACAGCAGGGACAGTTCATGCCACGTTTCCTGCCAGGTAAGGCAGCACAGTCAGTGTGCCTGGGGGAGCACAAAGCTCTTTACCTGCCTTTGGTGAAACCAAAGGACTAAAATACAAAAATATTAGTCTCACTCCCAAAAGAGAGCTTAGGAATGGTGGCCTTGTCCAGCTCTCTGCTTCAATGGACATACGGACACCAGTCCCTTCTCTGAGGTGTCCCCATCCCACTGCTCTCAGGGCTGCACACCCAGCACAGCTGAAGTGACCCATGTTCACCTCAACACCCATCCTGCCCTAACTGCCCCAGCACAACCTGCCCTCATGGGTGGCACTGGCTCTATGAGTGCCTCAAGTGCTCAGCCCCATGACAGGCTCAGTGCCCAGGCTGGACCAGGTTGCACGCTCAGCCCAGCTGGGAAGTGCTGTACTCACTTGGAGAAGTTAAATTTGGTGAAGTGGACAGTGTTTTTTATAAAAAGAGTGAAATTCTCCGCCTCAGCCAGAAGAGGTTTCCTAGAAAACAACCACCAATGAAGTCAAGTCTTGCACAGTGGCCAAGGCCCCATTCCCCAAGCTCTGCAGTCTCTTCTGCAATCCCAGGATTTTGGCTACAATGAACAGGTGCAAGAAATGCTTTTGCATGAAGTTCTCTGATCTTAACTGACCAGGAGATCAATGTCAAAGGTCTTCTTGAGCCAGACTGCCCCTTGGTCGAGTGTGGTCAGAGGGAAGAAACCAAAGCTCCTGTCTGTCTCCTCTTGTGTGATTACCTGGGCAGGGTGCTGTTCTCCACAGGACACCAGCCGTAGATCTCACAGGTGGAATGGGTAGCATTGAACATCACACATTTCCCAGTTTTTATCCCTAGAAATAAGACAATATAAGACAGGCTGAGAGTTGGGGTTGATCAGCCCAGAGAAGACAAGACTCCAGGGAGACCTTGGAGCCTCTTCCAGTGCCCAGAGGGATTCCAGGAGAGCTGGAGAGGGACTTGGGACAAGGGCCTAGAGTGACATGACAAGAGGAGTGACTTCCCACAGCCAGAGGGCAGGGTTAGATGGGATACTGGGAAGGAATTGTTCCCAGTGAGGGTGCAGAGGCCCTGGCACAGGGTGCCCAGAGAAGCTGTGGATGCCCTTGGATCCCTGGAAGTGTCCAAGGCCAGGCTGGACAGGGCTTGGAGCAACCTGGTCAACTGGAAGGTGTCCCTGCCCATGGCAGGGGGGGTGAAACTGGATGGGCTGTAAGTTCCTTTTCAACCCAAACCACTGTAGGATTTTATGTTTCTTAGCAAAACACTCAGCACCATTGCCATGAACCACAGGGTTTCCCATGGGACAGTCTGCATCTTCTGTGCACATCCCGTCAAGGACAGAAGGGCTCTGGAGGGACACAGAGAAGCACTGTCACTGCATTGTGCAGCTACCTGAGGCCGTGCTGTCACTCATCCCCACTGCTGTGCTGCTGCTCCTGCTTCCCTAAGCACTTCCTAAACAGTTAGAGAACAACATTCACCAGCCTCCAACCAGGCAGGAGAGAGGCATGTCCAAGGGGCAACCCTTCCTTCCTGTCTACACGCTCGCCCCCTGCTCCCCGGAAGCACAGGAAGCCTCTGGAGCTAGCTCAGAGCTTTCGGATGGAACTGGGAACCAGCACAGAGGGGTTCAGGAGGGCCTTAATGACTGAGCCCATTAAGCACCTTGTAAAGCACCTCAAGGAATTCCCCAGGGAAGAGCTTAATAGGCCCTAAATCCAGCATAACACAATTTTTACAAGAGACAGGGAAAGCTTCACCCTCATTCTGGACCTACATGATTGCCAGGAGCAGTAAAAACCTCTTATTCAAACAAAAAGAGATGATGGCAGGTGGGGAAACACCATTAACACCTTCCCCAGCTACCCAGGCCATGTGTCACCAGCTCATCAGAAACCCACCTGCCCAAGCCCCGGGGGACACAGAGGCCCAAAGGCAGGTGGGCAACCCCCAGTTATGGAGTCACAAGTGGGGGCCTGTCCAGGCCTTCCCCGGCTGCCCCAGGACAGCCACAGCCCCTCATTCAGCTGTGAAAGCCATCAACGTGAGCCGAGAGGAGCAGCAGCTTTGGGCTGCGTGGGGGCTCACTGCCTAGGGGTCTGGAGTCATTACAGGATGCCAGAGAACATCTGGGGATTGCCCAAGGTGTTTAGGGGATGGGTTGTTTAGGGGAGGAAGAGAAGGCATGGGAAGAAGGGAACTAGGTAGTCTGCAAAGGAACATTGGAAAATAGAGGGATAAAAGGATGCAAAGACTAACTGCATGCACTACTGCTGAAAAAGCCCGGTTTGTGTTTGGTGCTGCCTCTGGCCAGACACACTGTTCTGCTGGCATCAAATGCTTTGATCATTAAGAATATTAAGACAGCTCTAAATCCCTGCAAAGCCAAAAGCTGCCACTGCTAAATACTCAAAACTTTCCAAATATGAATTATATCTACAGCCCCAAAGCCAGGAACAGACGAACCCCTGGAGAGCAGCATGCAGTGTAGGCTGGGACAGGCACCCACACACATCCCAGCTCTGGAATGGAATGAAATCCTCAGCTCTCTGTGTCCTTGGCTTGCACACTGCAAACCCAGCATCTAGGGGTGCCTGTGGCTGTCTGTGAGAACCCCGAAATGCCCTACAGCACTTGTTTTCCCCCTGTTGGGACTTTAGGAGTTCTCAACATTTTGAAGGTGGATCATTAGTGCCATTTTCCTCTACCCAAACCTGATGTTTCTCCTCCTCTCCCACAGTGTTTGGTCACGACAGGAGCTGAAGGGACCTTTAGGACAATTGGTACTTGGTTCAGGCACAAGGTGCCAGCAGTGGCTCAGCTTAAAGGACATTTGTTCCCATCTGCCAAGCTGGGTTCAGACTGGGAGAGCTCAGCGGAGGAGCTGGCCTGACTCTAGCCTGAAAGGGAAGATTTTTCCCAGAGAACCATTAAGTGTTGGCTGGCTGGGAAACTACCTGGACATTGTGCTCTGTTCCTTCTAAAATAGGACACTAAGATGGACATTAGTCCTGCAGCAGGGAGTTATCAAGGAAACACGACAGAGGTATCCATGGAGTGTGTGTCAAAGCAACCCCTTGTTCAAGGGCAGCAGAAAGCCTAGAATGGTCATACAGTGCCACCACACAAAGATTCCAGAGCTGGTGAGGCCCCATATTCCCTGTCCTGGCCACCACAAGCAGTTCTGGCCAAAGCACCTTGGCTCATGCAGGTGTGACAGAGCAAGTGCAGATGTGCCTGGGAGAGCTATGGAAGAGTAAGAATGAGAGGAACTGGGTATGATGGGAATATAAATCCATTTTTCCTTTTTATCTTCCACTGTGTTCCTCCATCCCCATGAGGCTGGGCTGGGGCAGCTCTGCTCACTCACCTCAGGGCAGGTGCCTTGAGCTTGCTGGGCTGTGGCAATGAAATTGGTCACCAGGAAAAGCACATTTTCTCCCTAGGAAGCAAGAAGGCGCCGTCAGCGGAGGGGGTGGCACCAGGGTGGGTCCAAGGGGATGCCCTGTGACACCATGGGCACAACAGGCATAACGGCCCTGTCAGGGCTTTGGGAGGCCAGTGGTACCCGCGGCATCCCCTTGGCAAGGGGACGGACCTCATGTGTGCCCCTCCTGCCCCCGCCCGGGGCCCGGCCGTACCTGCGGGGGGCAGGTGAGATCCGCGGCGTCCCAGAGCCGCCGGCCCGCGGCCTCGGCGGCCGCCGCCCCCTTCACCTTGGTGACCACGGCGACTCGCGGGGCCGCATCGCGTTCCTGGTACCCCTTCCGCAACAGCAGCACCCACCTGCGGAGCGGCGAGGAGCGCTGAGGGACCCGCGGCCACCCCCGAGGGTGGGGGGGCCCTGCCCGGCAGGGACCGGCCACCCCCGCGGGCAGGGGACCCTACCCCAGCAGGTAGCCCAGCGCGCTCAGCTGCAGCAGCCGGTGCAGCAGCCCCACCCGCCGGTTCCGCGTCAGCGAGAACTTGGCCGTCTTGTAGTCCAGCAGAGACCCGCAGGGTGGGCGCGGCATAGCGGCGCCGGGAGGGAAGGGCGGGCACGGGGGGATGGCGGCGCCGGTCACTGCGGCCCCGGCACGGCCCGCGCTCTCCGCCTCAGCCCGGCTCCTCCCCTCGCCTGCCCGGCCCGCCCCGGCCCGTTGCCATGGCGGCGGGGGGAACCTCGGGCCGCGCCGGGCCTGCAGCGCGGGGCTGCTCGGACAGCCGGGTGAGCCCTGCGCCACCCCGAGCCGCGGGCCCTCCTCACAACGAGAATCAAGGGATGATTTGGTTTGAGAGGGCCTCAAAGCCCATCCAGTGCCACTGCCTACCATGGGCAGGGACACCTTCCACTAGACCAGGTTGCTCCAAGCCCTGTCCAACCTGGCCTTGGACACTTCCAGGCATGGGGCAGCCACAGCTTCTCTGGGCACCCTGTGCCAGGGCCTCCCCACCCTCACAGGGAACAATTCCCGCCCAGGATCCCATCTGACCCTGCCCTCTGGCACTGGGAAGCCATTCCCTGTGTCCTGTTTCTCCATCCCTTGTCCCCAGTCCCTCTCCAGCTCTCCTGGAGCCCCTTTGGGCACTGGAAGGGGCTCTAAGGTCTCCCCAGAGCCTTCTCCAGGCCTAACACCCCCAGCTCTCACAGCCTGTGCTAAACCGACACAGCCAACACCCAGAGCAAGGATGCACAGTTTGTCTTTGCCATTAATGAAAAGTATGTCACTCCATTGGGTATTGGAGCAACCCAAGTTTTACATCAAGGATACGTCAAGGGCCCTTTTCCTGCCTGCCCTGCTGGTGGTTCAGGGACAAGCCAGAGCCCAGTGTTCACCACACAAGATGTGGTGTTGGCCAGCAGTGGGGATTTGTCACAGGCTGCTTTGAAGCGCTCAGGAACAAGAATCATGTCCTTCCCTGGATGCAGGTAGGAGGATGGGATGTGTGAGTGGGTCAGTACACCTTTTTCCCCTTGCGTTGACAATTGTTCCTGTGTGTCATCTCCCCTGGGGCACTCCACATTTTTAAATTCATATTTTTAGGAAGAAATTATAAACCTTCTGTACATTCATGCCAGTCCCACCTGAAGCTGCTTTCAGCAGGCACAGCATCTTGAAAATGTGTGGTTTGGACCATGAAGGGTATAATTTTTGTTCTGTTTAGTTTATTTTGTCTGGAATAGTTCTCTGAGGTCCCCTCCAGTTCATTTTTCTGTCTCTGATATTCAAGGCTAGAGAAAATAATTTGATTTTGTAGTGTCTGTTGTACAATCACAAGGTCATGGCCATGCTTCTGTTTAACTGTAAATATTTTTGAAATTAGAACTGCCACTGCCAGAGAGCAGGATACTGGGCTGAATATAGGTTGAAATGTTAAGGTCAGGATTCAGGGGACCTCTGAGTAAACTAAAAGGGCACTTACTCCAGGTGTAGTCACAGCCTGCAGGTAGAAGCGATGCCCAGGTTGCCACATTATCAGGCACAGTGGACCACAACCTTTTCCTCTGCATTGTGAATAGTGACAGCAGAAGTATTTTTCATTGTTTTAATAGAAAGATAAATGAATCCTTTAAAAACATAAATGAAATATCTTCATCTGTATCCAGCATTTGCTTTCCTGGCAAGCCTGAAATTATTTTTGAAGGGGAATGTTGTACTTATGTACACCCTTATCAGCCTGTGTTTGAGGAGTCCTTTGCTAGGGACTTGGGATATTTCTTTTCTTGTTGGTCTTAGCCTTGTTACTGCATAGTGCTCTTTTCCCTTGGCTCCTGACTCTAAGCAGTTGTTATTTAATTGCACATCTCTGCATTCACAGCCCTCTTGCGATGCTGTGTGCTGTTTTGAAACTCAGTTACTGCTCCCTGGGCCTTAGTGTGCACTGGTGTCACCAAGCTCACTTGTGCTGGGCTCAATTCCTGTCCTTTCCTCTGGACTCTCTACCTGTGCACTTCTTGTGAGGTTGTCACTCACCCCTAACTTTCCAACATTTAGGTTCCTTTTTGCACCCTTCCTGGCACAGGTTCCACCTTCATCTACAGCAGTCTGACGCTGTTCCCAGGTGGCTGCTCGAGGCCACTCAGCGTTAGTCCGGGAGCGATCCTGGTTTCCCGGGGGTGCCGCTCGCAGCTTCCCCAGACACAGGGCGTCCTCCGGCAGCTCGTTAGTGCTGGCTCCTCTGGGGAGAGCGAGCTCCGGGCTGATGTTACGGGCGCAGGCAAGGACAAAGACCCGAGAGAAGGGCCTTGGAGTGATTTCCAGCTCTTTTATTTCCCGGGAGAAGCAGCAGGGAAGGCAGGAGAGGGTCCGGGGTCCAGGAGAGGCAGCACAGGGATCCGGGAGAGCTGAAGGTTCAGCTACCAAAGGCCAGGTCTTAGGGACAGCAGGGGATTTATGGGGATACAAGCAGGGGAAAGTAACCCATGGGAGTACAAGGATTAACATATAACCAATAGAGAACCAAACTGTAACGAAATTTCCAGAACATAACCTTATACAGAACATTAGGTAATGCAGCAACCAACCGAAACATGTAAACTAAGGTACAAGGGACGCTGGGGGTGAACCAAAAACTCACCTGAGCAGGGAGTATGCCTCAGACTGTGGCAACCTCAGGCTGTGCCCACCAGTCTTGAGCCTGTGGGGCTGTGGCTTTTGCCACTTATGCCTCCACAGCAGTCCTTGGGCATCCCCAGCCATGTGTATCTCCAGGATGAAGATTTACAAATCTTCCTGCTCCTGCTCTCACCCTGCAGCTGTGCTCCAAACCCCTCTGCTTCCAACACTGCTGTGATGGGTACACACTCAGAAAGGCAGATACTGAATATTTTCTCTCCCATGACACATTCCATGCTGTCTGCCAGATCCACGTTCTCCCTGGGTTGTGTCTTTCATGCAAAATTCAACATCTCTCCATCCACTGCTTTACAACCCCCAGTCCTCACACATCTCACTTGCTATAGCCTCCTCCTCAAACACTCTCCATGTCTTCAGTGGGCTTCTCTGGCTCACAAGAGAGAAAACAACCTAATCCTCACCACTTCTGGCCACCAGTAACACCCCAGCCATTCACTTGGTTCCTTCCCTGTTATTCTGCTTTTTTTTCCTCGTGTTTACCTTTGAAGGCTGCAGTGGCTGTTTGTCACCACCCGTCCTCCTCACCTCCTGTTCCTTTCACAGTCTATCTGCCTGGTCTTCAAGCCTGGACACAGTTTCCTTTTCTTTTGTGTTGGTTGACACCCTCATTTCTTTTCTGCCCCACTGGAAACTCGCGGATCACTTGCTGCGAAAACCTATTCTGATTTCCCAGCGGCTCTGGGAGGGGTTACAGGAGCAGCTGGCCCTGGGAGGCTCTGGGAGCTCCCTGGTTGCTTGGTGTCGGCTTTCAGGCTCCATCAGCTGGGGAAGGAGCTGGGCAGGCACAGCTGCACCGCGAGCACCAGCTCCTGCCTTTGTCATGGTGATTGGAATTTCAGCCCCCCTCCGCTGTCTTGGTAACCTGCGGTCAAAGAACACAGATGCTTCACTGTCTGGCAGCTTCTGCTTTGGGCTTGGGTAAATGAGGTAGAAAAAGAAATATATTGTAGTTTTAACTACCTAGAGGTAATACAGAGTTGCAGAGAAATACTTGAATTAAGTCAAGCTTCCTTTTAACTCTTAAAGTGTTTGGTTTCATGTATTTTTTCTTGGGGGATATTTCTGGAACAGCAATAGCAGAAAACACTGGATTAAAGAAACTTAAAATCAGCTGGAACCATTTCCATAGCCAAAGGCAGCTGCCTTGGCCAAAGGCTTGGAGGAGGGAATTGTTTTCACTCCTGTTTTTAAACTCTGAGAGCTCACATGAAGCTGATGTGCTGTTGGCCTTGTGCCTGTGCCTGTCCAAGAGCCATCCATGACCCGGGATCATACAGACCTTGGAACTAAGAGAGAAAAATCATGCAGTGTCTATGGATAAATCACATATGTTTTCATTTTTCTGATTCTAGTTTTTCCCTTTTTAGAGCCAAAATTACTATAAAGAATGTTTTGAATTATTTAATTTCTCATTGATAAATCAATACAGACATTGTTTTGTAGTCTACATACAGTTCTTATTCTATTAAAATTTTACTTATTAAAATAAGAAACAGTTCTTCCAGCTTGACAGGCTGAAAGAGGCCACTGAAGTTGGTGGTTAGTGGTGAGTTGGCAGTGCTGGGTTAATTGTCTTAGAGGTCTTTTCCAAGCTAAATGATTCTGTGATTCTATAAAGTTTATCTTATTTATTTGAAATTATTTGAATTATTTGAAAATAATTTATGATATACCTAGTGGGGTCTGGCCTATAAGTGTGCAAATCATTTTACAGTTACGTGTCTAATAAATCAAGCCTGTGCCTTGGTTTCAGGATTGTTTGTCCACACCATTGGGAAGGGTCTCTTGCACATTGTAAGGTCTGTAAATCTGGGCTGCCTCTAGAAACAGCAGGACCATCCTGACACCCTCTTAACCTCCAGATGAAAACTTCATATATTGAACACAGAAGTTTTATGGGGCTTGATTTAAATCAGTGTAAGTACTTATATTTTAAAATATTTGCTCATTGTTTATTGTTTCTGCTATGTCCTTTGCCCCTAGCCCTTTCTGTGCTCTCCAATGAAGAGATGCAAATTAAAATCCTATGACAAAATACACCAATACACCCCAGGTCTATCCTTATTCACCAGCTGGAGAAGATACACTTGACACACATGAATTGGTTTGTCACTGGAGTCAGAGCTGGGTGGTTTCAGGCTCAATAAACCTATCAACAAACCATGTGGGAACCTAAGCACAGCAGGTGAGCCAGGAGTGTTATACAGGGCAATGTCACTGGCACATGGACCTTCAGCATCCAGTTGTCTTGTGGGTTTGAGGAGGTGGCTGAGGGAAACAGCACATTCCTGCTCTGTGCCCAGGTGGGATCTGCCTTCCTGGGAGGCTGCTGGGAGAAGCAGGAGCAGGCAGCTGGAGCTGGTCTGGAGATTTTTTGTGGGGAGTTGGAAGGATTTGCTGTGCTTTGGCAGCTGCTGCAAAAGGTTGTGAGGAATTAACATGTAGGGAGTTACACCGAGAACTGTAGCTTTATTATACTGAAATACCCCTTATTCCCAATTTACCTGGTGATCTTCCCAGCTGGAATCACTGTTTTTCTTTCCTCAAACCCAGTTATGTTCTCTCTCTTGGAACAACTCAACAGAAAATTTGTTGAGTCCCAATGGTTCTACTACTGAGACTCAGTGGTTCTACTACTGAGCTTTTTTTTTTTTTTTTTTTTTTTTTTTTTTTTTTTTTTTTTTTTTTTGTCTGAGTGTCAATTCCATATTGTTCCTTTTTCTTTTCTTTGCAGGTAGCGGTTGGAGGCCTCATGGAGGTGTTATAGTACACCAACACTACTGCCTCTTTCCAGCTCCTGTCCCTATCAGAGCAGAGGTTACACAAATCCATATTGATTACCACTACTGCTATTTTTTGCAGAATTCTCAAGTAGCTCTCATTTTGCTCAGTGGCCTTTTGAGGCCTTGACTGTCCTCGTCCCCCATCACCTTTACAAAGGATTGCCAGCTCGTTTTGCTGCAGCACTCTGGGACTGCTCCAGCTGCCTTATTGTTTCTGGAAAATGAGCATCACTACTCCAAGGAAGCTCACTGCCTGATTGCAGGTGAGACTCCTCTGGTGTGAGTTACACAGGTGATCCCAAAGTTCTCTGTGTAGCAGCTACTAGCAGCATGGTTTGGAGGTGGGGCTGGGCTGTGGAGCCTGCAGCATGGCTTTCAGCTGCTCCCCCCACAGAGAAAAGGGTTTTTTGTGTTTTCAAAGTGTTTTTCTTGATAATTTTCATCTCCATTAGGATATTGAGTGTGCTGCTGTGCCCAGAGGTGCATTGGCTCTTGTCCCAGCAAGGACTGGAGCCCAGAGCGCTGCCCTAGAATGCTTCCAGCGCAGCAAGGGAAGTGTGGGATCATGAGACATCAGCCATCCTGGCCCCAGAGGAGCTGCTCACTGCAGCTCCTTCCTGCCAGCATCTGATGACGTTTCACAGCCTCAGGCCACACTCTCATTGTCTCAGGAAGCGTTTCTGGTTTCCTCTCTAAATCTCCCTCATGGCAGTTTCAGTCCATTGCTTCATGTTGTGTCTCCTGTGCACATGGGAAGATTTATTCTCCTTTTATAGAATCGAAAGGTTGGAAAAAACTCTGAGATCATCGAGACCCATGGCTGCAGTTTTGTGTCTGCATGGTGTCTGCGTGTGGGGAAATGGGCATTTCCTCCTTTGCCCCCAAAGCAGATGCAGTGGACGCATCCAGAACGGAGCCTCTGCCACTGGGATGGGGCTGCACCGTTTGTGCCCGCGCCTATATACAGCTCCTGGGAAAGTATGCTGAGACAGGGAAGAGCTCTCAGGGACTGCTGGGACACAGCACAGGCACTCCTGGAATGACGTGGGGATCTGAGTGCCCAACCACCAGTGCACCATGGAGGGACAAGGGGAGAACACCACTTCGCTCTGTGCCATTGTTTAATGCCTTGCCATTTCCCGGCCGGCAGTAGGAGCAGATACATCACTGCTGGCATCCTGGAATGCTGCAGGATGCTTACCTCATCCTCGGGCTGTGTCTGCAGGAGGAGGAGGGGAGCATGGCAGGATAATGAGAGGATTACTTACGGCCAGCCTCCCTGAGCCCTGCAGCTCATCTGTGCTGCTTTCAGAGCTGTGGGGGAGCAGGGAGGGATAATTTAAGAACATTAGGCTGGGAAGTGATTTAATTAGGACATGGAGCTGCTCTCTCCTAGGTGCCAGCCGACCACTCCCTTCCAATGCTCAGGGCTCCCCTTTTCCTCCCCGTAGCATGGACAGGGCTCAAGTGGGTCAGTGACTGCTTATTCCAGTTACTAAACTCTGCACCTGTGACTCCTGCTCCCCTGTGCTTCCCCAAGCAAGAGCCCAGCAACCCCCGTGGGTTGTGATCACTATAAGGCCTCCCACAGCCCTGTATGAGGATGCCTTAAGAGCTCACAGAGCCCAGTGATCCCAGTAAGAGCTCACACAGCTCCCCTCCCCAGGGCTGTGTGGGCAGCAGCAATGATCTTATGTCCTGAAGCCTCAGAAATCATCACTGGCTCAGTCCTTGTGTCCATCCCTGGAGCATCCCTGAGCTGCACCTGGGGTCGAGGGCTGCAGGCTTAGTCACTCACTGCCATTTAAAGTGGCTAGGTGGCAGCCCCAGCACTGATTTTCTCTCTAGTACAAATCCCATGTTATTCCCCTCTGGTATTGCATTTTTCCTTGTCCCCTTGCACCTGCCTTACGGGAACTGTCCTGCCAGGGCACAACAAACCAGCACTACTCTGCTACCTACTCTTCCAGTCCTCCCAGTCCAGCAGCATCTCTGGTGCAGCTCAGCCAGTCGTGGCAGCTGCCTGCCCAGCCCCACAATGTCCGTGGGGATTATCATCCAGGGCTCACATGAACCCTCTTAGCCCAGCCCAGAGGGCCACGTGTGCCAAGGCTGTTCCTGCCCCATAAAGCCCTTCCCAGTTCCCAGAGCCCCAGCACCGGCCACTCCAGCCCTGACCCACATACCTCCCTGCAGCTCTGCAATTTATTTCCTGCAGCCTGATTACAACATTGCCACGGCTCCCAGAAAATATTACTTTATTTATATTTTTAAGCTATTTTGGAGAAAGATACTGCTCTGGAAAAGAGGTGTATCATCAGCAGCAGGGAAGCAGCAAGCCGCTCCATGGAGCTCCATGAAATGGGGTTCTGGGAGCTGCACATGGGAATGGTTTGGTTTTAAATGTCTGTAATTGGGGGTATGAATGTTTTATCTCATAATTACAGGCTGCCATCTTAAAGCCCTGCTGACACTGTTTAGTTTGGATTCATTTTTTTTCCATGCTGATACAATTTTAAGGAACAAATTCCTGTAGAATGGCTGGCAGTGGCTGCTGCCATTCCCCCTTTTTTCTGTGTGCATTAATGAGTAGTCAATTAAAACTCAAATAATATACATTCTGTGCAGGGCATGTTATTGCAGTAGGATGGTGTATGACACATGAACTGACCAATTTTGTAATCCTATTTAAAAAAAAAAAACCCTACAAGTGTGCTCAAGAGGCCCTGCAGCCCTCCTAGGCACCCAGGAATTACACTTCAATCCTTTAATACCCTGCCAGCTGCATCCCTGACACTCCCTGCCCTGCTGGCAGGACCCCATGCTTTGTGTGCCGTGGCCTAACAGGGACTTCTGTGCATTTTTACGAATGAACGTTTTTAAACAGATTAAGTATCAGTGGTTATGAGGCTCGTTCACCAGCTCTTTGTTCTTTGCCAGCTTAAAAGGCTGACTGAGACCCCCACTAGGAGAGCTGAGAGATGTGACTGCCCTCAACCTTCCTCCACAGGGGAACATGAAAGTCACCCTCAGCCCGTCCCTCTCTGCAAGAACTTTCCTTCCCTTCCCCAGCCCCGTGCAGGTCTCCTGCTGTATCCCTGCGGTTCTTTCTACTTGCCTTTATCCTGCTGCCAATGGATTTATGGCCGAGATTAAAGGCAAGTTGTTAAGGAGGGTTCAGCCTCTGCCTCCCTGGGTGCCTGTTGAATGCTTGCTTTTTAATGAAGGACTCTTAACTCAGGCAGGACAGTTCCCTAGAGAACAGCAGTGTGGGGGTGGGGGTATCTGTGGGATATCCTAAATTCCCATTAATTGCACAAGTTCTCCCATCCCTTCAGTTCATAACCTTTGGCGACCCTGCCCTGGTGCTGCTCAGCACTATCCTTACTGCTCACAGCAGGGTTAAGGCCCATCTGGGTGAATACCGGGGTATTTGTGTAACTGTAACGCTCAAGTTCCAGCCGATGCCAGCCCTGTGGGGTCCTGGTTTCTGTGGGTCTGGCTGGAATTTTCCTCGTGACTGGAACCTGGTGGCAGCAGGCTGGCAGTGGGCAGCATGACTCCCCCTTTTCCCACGCTTCTGGGGGAGCTTTCCTGAGCATCAGCCGGGGAGCAGCTTCCCACCTTGAGTCTTGGGGACACAGAGAGCACAACCAGCCAGAGCCATCGCAGAAACAGTGTTTATGAGGGGGACCAAGTCAGCCCATTGATCACAAGCCACGACACAGAGGTGCCAAGCAGGGCCACAGCTCCGGTGGCAGCAGCACGGGGATGGGATGGGACACGGAGCAGTGCCGGCAGACAGGGGTTCACCAGGAGCCAGTGTTTCCTACTGAGGGTCCCCGCGGCCTCTCTAGGCCCTGCCATGGACTGGCCAGCGAGAAGTAATGGACCAGCTAGCCCACAGTCCCCAGCTCCTCACAGCATGCAGAGGATGAGGATGGAGCAGGGTGTCCACTCTACAAGGCCTGGACAGCAACCTCATGCTTGACTGACTTCCAAAACATGCTGAAACCCTCTTCCCTTCCACGTTAGGCTGCCCATGGGCAAAGCAGCCAGGGTGGCTGCAGCAGTGCTGCTGGGCACCCCACATGACACCCTCGCAGCTGGGATGACCCCAGAGCATCAGTGAGGAGGGGGCAATACTGAAAAGCACACGGTGAGCCTGTCCCAAGCCCCAGAGAACCTGGGAAGGGCATCATGGGGGGCTGACCCCCCACAGTGGGGCAGGCAGTGCTGCTGCACTCGGGGGGAGGTGACAAGGACACGGCTCCTCATGAGCAGGGCAGGCACTGGGCTGAGACCCAATTCCCAAGCACAGGGGATGGGCAAGGAGGGAGCCGGCCCCTGCACACTCTGCTGGGAGCACCTGGGGAAGGGTGAGCATCCTCATCCTCTCTGGATGGAGCCCCACACTCCAGGGCAGCTCCAGTGGCTCTGCTGTCAGAGTGACCAGGAGAGGGGTGGGTCTCTGGCCTCACTGTGGGAGGGGGTTCCGATGCTCCCATCGCCAGGTGCCCCCATTCCTAGGGGTGTCATCTCTTGCAGTCATCGTTGTTGGTGTCTGGCAGCCCTGCAGCCGGCTGGGAGCTAGGCTGGACTGCCTGCACCCTCTCCTCCAGGCTGCCGCCCGGGAACACCACGTAGCGGGCGCTGACGCGCTGGGGCCGTGGCTCCCGCAGGTTCTCCTTGCTGTGCCAGATGCCGTAGCCAAAGTAGACGAGCAGGCCTGCAGTGGGGACAGGGACAGCAGAAGCTCCAGCACAGACTGGTGCTGGCACGGGCATGGCTGGCGTCACAGTGACTGGCATGGATGTGGCCGGCAACCCGGCGGAACAACCAGCCAAAGCACTGCGGGGGCTTAACCGAGCTGCTTGCAGGAGGAGAAGGGTCCTGCTCTGCAGCATGTTAAGAGCAAGGGGAACACTCTCAGTCCCTGGGAAAGAGAAGGACTTCTGAGCCCCAGAGAGCTGCCTGAGGAGCAGGGGGTGGTTCTGGCCCAGGGCTTGAAGGAGGATCCAAACTTTAACAGGAACACTACGGGAACCCGAGAGGCTCAGAGAGACGGTGGGAGACCTCAGCTTGCATCTCCAAAGGGGAACCAGAGGCAGAAGAGGGCAGGATATGCTTTATAGACCCGTCAGTGGGGGAGAGCAGCTGCCAGAGCAGCTGATGGGTGCCAGAACAAGCCCAGATCCCCCTCCCCGGAGCAGCCATGGGAGCACTCACCTAAGAGGAGCCAGACAGCAAAGCGGAGCCATGTCATGTAGCTAAGCTTCAGCATCAGGTAGATATTGAGGATGATGCTCAGTGCTGGGGACAGGGGTACCAGGGGGATCTGTGGGAGAAAAAGAACTGGCGGCGGTGTGATCTGCAGGACTGTGTTCTACATTCTTAAAATCATAGGGACAAATGACAGCACTGGCAAACGTGGGGGACAAAGAGACTGTCACCTTGGGATTTCTGAAGTGGTGCTTTTTCTTAAGGAAAAAGGCAGGCAAAATGAACAAGGGAACCAAGAGCTGGGACACAGGCTGGCAGGGTGGGCACAGGCATCATCATGAGCACCAAACAAGCTGCTGGCATGATCTAGAGCCAATGTGGTCCTTGCTGGAAGAGCCAGGGCAGGGGGACAGCAGGGAGGTAGTGACACCACTGGTGTTATGTAGCTGTACTGACCACATCAGGGTTCAGGTGGGCTGAAAATGGCAAAGGGGGAGCATGAGAGGCACAGAAGTGGTTTGGAGGCTGAAAATGAACTTCATCATGTAGCTGGGGGGCAGCCAAAGTAAGGAGCTGAGGCAGGAGGGGAGTGGAGGGGTGGTGAGGATGCAGAAGAGGGAGCCCAGGGTGGGTAGGAGCAATACCATGGGATGGACATAGAACTGCTGTGGATATCCCCTCCTGGGCCACACAGAGTAAAAGCACTGGCACCAACAGTCCCCACACCCAATGTCCACAGACACCCTCCTCCTCCTCCCTCCTTCTCCTTAAGCAGTTGTGGTGCTTTCAATAAAGTGCTGTGCCTGGGCCCCCGTGGGTCCATCAGAGCCACAGATGACCACCCCTGCAGAGGGACTGTCCCTGCCACGGCCCTGGGCATACCTGGAAGGTCTGGGTGCTGTGCTGCTGCTCATGTGCCCAGATGAGGAGAAGGCTGAGCAGGAAGCCCAGACTGAAGAGGACCAGCAGCAGGGAGTAGCTCCAGGTGGGCAGGTGGAGGTGGGTGTTGCCAAACACCAAGATGGAGCAGAGGCAGATGGCAGACACCATCAGGGTCACCACAGCCACCGTGACCACCTCACCCGGGTAGAAGTCGCTGAGGAACTCCAGGTAGGGCTCAAACGCTGCCTTCAGCTGCCCTGGTTCCCGCTGCTCTTTGCTCTTGTCCCGGTCCACCAGCTGCAGCTTGTCAGAGAAGGACTCGTACTCCTTCAGCTCACCACCAGATGGGCCTTCGTGGGGCTCAGGGTTGGGCTGGCCACTGGCCACTGGTGCGGGGGCATCCCCCTTGTGCTGCTGGAAGCGCAGGACAATGATGCTGGCAGCCACAAAGGTGTAGGCCAGCAGTGTGCCGATGGACAGGAACTGCACCAGGGCCTCCAGGTCGAAGATGAGGGCCAGCAGGGCCATGAGCAGCCCAAAGACCATGATGCCAATGACGGGCACCTGCGTGCGGGGGTGCACTCGGGAGAAGACCTGAAAGAAGAGCCCATCCTCGGCCATGGCATAGACGATGCGTGGCAGGGAGAAGAGGTTGCTCAACAGAACTGTGTTCATTGCTGAGGGACAGGCAGAAGAAGGGAGACCCCATCAGACCCCAACCCAAACTGAGGGGTGTTCCCAGATCCCAAGGTAAGGGGGGAGGGCAGCTCCCCCCACCACTGCCTGTACTCACCACAGATGGAGCCAGCAGCCACCAGAAACCCTGCCCAGGCGTAGCCCCTCCTGTAGAATGCATCGGCCAGGGCAGAGTCAGGGTCCAGCGTGTGCCAGGGCACCATCAGTGTCAGCACAACTGACACCAGGATGTAGGCACCGGTGGCCAGCCCCAAGGAGAAAGCGATGGCCCTGGGGACAGCCCTCTGTGGGTTCCTGGCCTCTTCACTGGAGGCTGCAATGACATCAAAGCCCACAAAGGCATAGAAGCACGTGGCTGTGCCAGCCATGATGCCCGACAGCCCATATGGGGCAAAGCCACCCTCCTGGGTGCTCCAGTTCTTGGGCTGTGCGAGAACAAAGCCCATAATGAGGATGAAGAGGATGACACCCATGCTGATGGCTGAGAAGACGTGGTTGAGCCAGGAGGACACTTTGGCCCCAAAGGAGATGAAGGCAGTGGCTACCAGCAGGATGGCAGCTGCCAGGAAGTCCGGGTAGTGGGCCAGGAATGGCACCTGCCAGGCACCCACGTGGGTCTCGGTGAAGTTTTTAATCTTGTGGTTAAAGATGGAGTCCAGGTAGCCGCTCCAGGCCCTGGCCACCGCAGCCCCCCCAATCATGTACTCCAGCAGCACGTTCCAGCCGATGAGGAAGGCCCAGATCTCACCCACAGACACATAGGTGAACATGTAGGCAGAGCCTGTCTTGGGCACACGGGCTCCAAACTCGGCGTAGCAGAGAGCAGCCAGGAGTGAGGCAAAGCCAGCGATAATGAAGGAAATGATGACGGCGGGGCCAGCAATCTCCTTGGCCACAGTGCCTGTGAGGACATACAGCCCGGAGCCCACCATGCCCCCAATGCCCAGCAGCGTCAAGTCGATGGTGGAAAGGCATCTGTTGAAGGATGTCTCCATCATGTCATCCTCCAGGGTCTTCACCCGGTTGAGTTTCTGACAGAAGCGGGTCAAGTCAGTGGAGCGGGGCAGCCATCTCGCCATCCTGGAGGCAGCGGGCCCTGCCCTTGTCAGAGTGAGGGGTCCTCAGCAGCGAGGCCCTGCCTGTGGAGACCTGGCAGAGGGGCAATAAGGGGTGAGCATCCGCTCGGCAGGGAGGTCTCAGGTGCTGGGGACAGGTGGAAAAGCCACTGGGGCACGTTCCAGGTGTCCCTTGCTCCTCAGCCAGCATGGAGCTCAGCATGGAACACGTCCTCCTCCCGGGGTGGCACAGGACAGGGACCTGTGCCTATGTACCAGGCGGGAGGGAAACTACAGCGCTCCCAGTGCAGCATCTCCCAGTTAAAGCCCAAACCAGTCTGCACAGGCCCTGATGAAGGTTTCCTTGCTGCTTCCCCTCCACCTTAACCAGTATCTACCTGACCTTTGCCTTGGTGTGCCAGGAGCATGAAGCATGATGCATGAAGCATCTCCCTGCTCCCAGCATCCCGTGGCTTCCCCAGGGAAAGCTCAGGCATGGTGCGGAGGCTGCAGCAGGAAGTCCAGAGCAGCTCCCTCGAGGACGTGGGAGTCCCCAGCCAGACCAAGAAACAGCCAGTGCCAGGAGCCAGCCACACTGGCAGCTGCCACCAAGACAGTGGGAGGACACAGCTCTGGGGACCTTCAGGTGCCACTTCCTGGCTGTTCCGTGGGGCAGTTGGTGACTCTGGGGACACTCTCCCCTCCCAGGCTCCTTCCTCCCTGTGCCAGGGGGTGTGTTGCCCCACATTCCCAAACCATGGGTCCTTGCTCCATGGGTCTACCTCTCAGAGGCCAAAAGGTCCTGGAAAGGCCACTGGGAGATGACAGAATGACAGGGCCAGTGACGGCCCATGAGGACAACGGGCAGAATCCGTGCTGGCTGAGACCCCTCCATCCCTGCACACCCGGTCCCCGTGACTGGAGGTGCTGGCAGTACTGGGGTCCCCAGTCCCAACACACCCAACAGGCACAACTGGGCAGGATGCGGAGCTCGATGCCCACTGGGCACGGAGCATCCCCTCTGTTCGGTGGGGTGGTCGCGGGTGGAGACCCCCGGACCAAGGAGGGTGTGCGGGGGTTCCGGATTCACCCCGGGTGGAGAGAGGCGATAGTTTCGCCCCTGCTCATCCCCGCCACGATGCCGATTCCGGGCGGCACCAAGCCCCGGCCCCCATTCCCCGGGACGCTCTCCACGGTGCCGGTGCCAGCCCGGCTCCCGGCCCCAGCGCTCGCCGCTCACCTGTGGTCGTGGCCGGGGGCCCCGCGCAGCCCCGGCCTCACCTGCTCCGCGCCGCCGCCGCCGCCGGCTCCGCCTCCCCGCGCTCGGCGGAAGGGCGGGGACCGGGCGGGGACCGGGCGGGGCCGGGCGGGCTGGGCGAGCTCCCGGAGCCGGCGATGCTTCACGGGCAGCTCCCACCCCATCCCCAGGGGCGTCCCTCGCGTAGGGGGAAGCAGAGGCTGTGGGATACCGGGGCTGACACGTAGGGAGTCCCCACGGCCTCAGGCTGGGCATCCACACGTGTTCGTGTGCGCGGCTGGATCCGCACAGAAAGGGGGGACAGCTGGTCATGGAGAAGCTCAGGGCTTCGAGGGCTGGATCCCTGAGCCGCTCTAGAGATAGGCTTTGAGAACTGAGGGTGTTCACCTGGAGCAGAGAAGGCTCCAGGGAGACCTCAGAGCCCCTTGCAGTGCCCAAAGGGGCTCCAGGAGAGCTGGAGAGGGACTGGGGACAAGGGATGGAGGGACGGGACACAGGGAATGGCTTCCCAGTGCCACAGGGCAGGGTTAGATGGGATATTGGGAAGGAATTGTTCCCTGTGAGGTTGGGGAGGCCCTGGCACAGGGTGCCCAGAGAAGCTGTGGCTGCCCCTGGATCCCTGGAAGTGTCCAAGGCCAGATCGGACAGGGCCTCGAGCAACCTGGGATAGTGGAAGGTGTCCCTGCCCATGGCAGAGTGTTGGAAGAAGATGAGCTTTAAGGTCCCTTCCAAGCCAAACCATTCTGTAATTCTGTGATGGAGCAGTTATCCCAAAGCCCATCCATTGCATGCAGTTCTGGATGGAGCAAAGGGCTGAGACCCTGCTCCTCTGCCTCTACTCACTGCTCTGGAGCTGCTGCCTGAAGGACAGGTACCTCCTCCACGCTCAGGTGTTTGTCACGGTGAAACAGAGGTGTGGAGAAAGCTGCTGAAGGGCGAGTTCCTGAACAGTCCCCTCCAGCTCACAGTTGTTCTGCCCAGCCAGTGTCTGGGCAAGAGCACAAAACCTGTGCAAAAGCCCGTGGTGCGTCCACCTGGCTCTGCATGGCAGTGAAGGGGAATCACCTCCAACCATCTCTAAGTCGAAAGCTGTTTCTTTTCCAGACATGCTTTACCTCAACTTGAACCGGTACAAACCTTCTGCCTCTCCAGCACCCTGGGGGAGGAATTTCTCAAGGCGTCACCTGTCCCATCCAAACCTGCCTGTTACATGTGTTCTGCAATGCTCCTGCTCCTGTATTTCTAGAGAGTGAAGTTCCTCTCCATGTCACTCATACTTTTATCCCCATGCTCTCAAGCCCTTTGTCAAAGATAAAGGAGTCCAGCTCAGAAGGAAGGTGTCCCAGAACCCTGGTGTCCCCAGGGCCTTTGCAGAGCCTGTTCCATCCCTACTATGCCCTTCTCGGGGTGAAGGGATTTGCATTTAGGTGCTTCACAGCAGCAACATGTTTTTCATTTACTCTGATATCCCCCTCATGTATCATCTGATCTTCTGATGGCACTTGAGCACTAAAGCTGACATTTTAATGGTCCTCATCCCAAATGTCACCCCCGAGTGGTGAAGGACAACTCGGAGCCCACCGTGCAGCACTTAGGGCTCCCAACTGAACACATTCACTTTTATCCACACTGAATTGACCTCCTTGTATGGAGGCGACCTTGCTCACCTCCTCAACAACCCAAAGTATAGGAAAAGGAAGGAGAAAACAGGACTTGTCCCTTCCTGCCACCCATCCTTCCACCAGTTTCTGGGTAAACATGGGGCTGGCATGGAGTCATAGCTCTCCTGTCAGTCACCTTGCACCTGAACAGGGAACTTGATCCTCTGGTGCATCCCTGCTCCGTATCACTTCTGGCACACATGGAGCCCTGGGCAGGCACTTTAAGTCCAGCTCTGTGGGTGGCTGAAGCCAAACACACGTTCCTGGGGCGCTGGTTGAGAGCTCGAGGGCTGCACAGGTCACTGAACCAAGGAGCTGAGACAGCCAAAGCCCAACAAACCTTGGCAGCACTTCCAGCCCCTTTGGGCCGCTCTCCCCAGGTCTGCCCCGTGTCACAGGCAATACCATAGCTGCAGTGGCTGGGGCACAGCCATGACATGGGATGGTGTCACCCTCTGGTGACACAATGGCACTTGCTTGGAAAAATATGTGTATCCTCCACGTTGCAGTGTCTGGCTTCAGGGTCTGAGCTGATCATGAGCCATACCAGAGGCTTTGCTCCCCCAGAGTAACCTTCCCCACCAGTTATCCTCATTTGACTCCCCTGTGGTTCTCCACCTCTGCCTTTCTGAAACCCAACCTGACCACAGGCATGGAAAATTTCAGGCTGGATCTGATCAGCTGCCTGGCAGAGCCATCTGCAAACAGATGGTGGAAGCAGGAAGCCCAAGAGCTGCTGTTGTCATGGCAGTGGTGGAGCAGCCCCCGTGATCCCCGGCACCAGCTCTCCTCAGGAAGACAGCAGCAATCCTGGAACGTGGTGGGCTCTGGACCAAGGTGGGCTCCACTCCCTGCCCCACAGGGCAGCACAGTGGGGCTGAACCCACCAACAGTAACCCCCCTACCAGCTTCCACCAGTAGTAACCCCGATCCCAGCTCCTCCAGCCACACCAACGTTGCTCTTCTGCTGCTCCGGTGATTCCAGAGGACTTGTATTGAGAAAGAGGGGACTTCTGGGAGGCAGCATGACCCTGAGCATCTGGGCATCCCTTCCTGCCACAGAACCCATCATTCATCCCTGCCTTCCTCATCCTCATCTCAGGAAGCAATTTCCTTGCTAATAGTTGGCCACAGACCTGAACACAGATGCTGACTTCACCCAGTCAGCACCACTGGCTACCCTGTGCCCTCCCAGGAGGATGAAGGTGTCTCCAGAAGGAAATGTTGCCCACCTCACTCCTACCTGAGGGCAGTTCCAGGTGGTCCGTGGGGACTCTGCAGTGGTGCAGGTCCCACACCACCCCACTTTCCAGCTGGGCATTTTCATCCAGGAAGTGAAGATCCCACACAAGCAGTAGGTCTTGTCTCCAGCTGCTGAACCACAGCAGCATCATCCCTGTGGGGAGGGAACACTCACCCATGATGGAAGGGGAGTTTCAGCCCTGAATTTCCAAAAGCCTCATTGGTCCTTCTAATTCTGATCTTCAGTGTGTTTGTCTCCTCCAGCACCAGCTCTCCCCACCAACAGGCCACCTGCAAGTTCTTCCAACACCCTGAAAGGTCTCAGAGACACTCCAAGTTCCTCCCCAGCTTCCATCTAATGCACCACAAGCCCCACACTCATCAACTGAGGACAAGACAAACCTACTGACCACCACTGGTATTCAGAAAGCTGCAGCCCCAGAAGGCAAGGCAGAGTGTTTTATTTCTCTTAATTTGGAAACCAGTTCAAAACAACAAAGTAAAAGTTCTCCAGTCTTCTCTGCTTTTTGAGTCAGTGGGAACACTGCTAACATTAGTCCAGTAACACGGGGCTGAGGCCTGAAATCCTCCTTTAACACAGATAATGCTGGCCAGCATACAGATAAACTAGTACAGGTAATACTGGTACCTGCCTGGAGGAGACTCTGGGAAGGGTCTGCCTGTCTAAGAGGTTGTTTCTGCCTCAACAACACAGAGAAGCATCCTTGTAATTGTTTCTCCCCCCAGTTACATCATCTAAACACAGGGTCACTCTCACACAGTGGGGCTCCATTTGCTGCCTCAGTGCTCAGCACAGCCTTGGCTCAGTGATGGCCTCAGTGACACTGCAGGACATTCCTGGCAGGTGAACATGCTCCATCAGCTCCCAGCTGAGCCAGATGCAGCTGATACTGCCCAAAGACCACAGAGGCAGCCCCAGACTTCCAGCCACCCCCTGCGCCAGGCTCCTCCTGCCCCAGCTCTACTCTCAGTGCCTCAGCAATTTCTTCTACTCCTGTAGCCTCTTCCTGACATGATACAAAGCAAATGCATGGACAGTCTATTCTGTAGAGGGAAGTCAGAGGAAAAACTCTGGGAAGTGAACAGTAGATTCACTCTTTCAGGGAAAAGCCTTCTCAGCCTCAGCTTCCTTCTGCTGCAATTTCCGAATCAGCTCCAGCAAATTCATCTGTAGAGTCAGCTCCTGCAAAGGGAGAGAGACGTTTGTGCAAGGAGATGATCCCATTCCCTGCTGCAGGAAGCAGAAAGGACTGGCTTGTACCAACCCCTCAAGGGCTACTTGTTTTTAGGGAATAAAAAAAAAATCAACCAGGCAACTAAAACAAGAGGGCTTCCTCTTGTTTAAGTGTTTCTCTAAAATACAGAGCTGTGATATCTTAGCAGACCTGCTGCAAACTGTCTTAGGACTCCCAGAGCTTTAGGATTCCTTAAGGATTCAGAGAGGCTCTTTCTTCTTGACCATGATAAATGTGGTAGGGGACCATGACTGCTGGCCAGTTCTGCAGGCTGAGAAGGAGCAGCAGCCCTGGAGAAGGGTCTCCAGGCCCCTCCCCACATCCTTCAGCAGCATCCCCAACTCCCTGGCCCTTTCCCAGCACAGAAGGGCAGGAAGAGGGATTGCTTTGCGAAGACTCTAAGCAGGACCCAAGGCAGGTGCAACAAACTTCCTGCAGGTATTTCATTCCCCCTCAGAAACTCCCTTTTCCAGGACCACAATCAAGTGGACTCACCAGCATCAGCTCATGGTTTCTTTACCATCTGCTCATTCTTCAGTCACATTTAGCTCAGAGACAACGTGGGGGAGCCACTAACTCATGAGTGAGGGTCTCTGACTCAGCCCTGCAGACACAGAACTGTGGAAATCTATTTTTGTAAAAATATATCCACTGCACAAGAAGGCGTTTCATACAGAGTTGAAGGAAACACATCAGCTGATGGGAACCACGTGAACAGATTCCAGCAGGGATTTCTTGGTGGCACTCACAGGCACGAGCTAAGATCCGGGTTGGGTTTGGCACCTATCCTAAAGGCAAACATACACAAACCCAGCCAACAGGAACCCTGATAAGGGTTATTGCTTACAAAAACAACATAAAGGGCAGGGCAGGAAGGAGAGAAAGGGCTCCCTGCATTGTACAGCCAGGGAATGGCAGCACAGAAAAAAATGAGAGGCTTGTTCAAGGCTCCACAACTGAGAACCATGTGGGTGGGTGTTAGAAAATGCCTGTTTAGCTTCACTTAAGCTGTCTTTTCTCAGCAGTAGCTCTTTATCAAAGTGACATTTAATCAGCTGAAAAACAGAGTTAAGAACAGTCTGTCTCTGTGTTCCCTGGCTTTGCAACAGGACTTGGGAAGTTTGAGTTTTTTCATTCCTGCAGTGACATAAGAACAACAGGGACAAAACCAGGCAACTGCTCAGATGTTTTGAGAGCAAATGCACTGAAAAAAATTTGGAACATTTCTCTAATCACAGTCTGAGATCATCAGCTCCAGCAAGCATGCAAGAATGAACAAGGTGCCTAACAGAGTCCTGAAGGAAGTTTTTACAGCTAAGCTGAATATAAAAGCACTAAATCAATTATTTTAGTGTTTTTCAGACCCATCTGAGAGTGTGCAGGCTGTTGGCACAGTGTTTCTTCCCTCCACAATGGAAAAAATACTGCAGGAAGTTGGGAATGCTACCCAGTGGTACCTGGGTTTCTGCTCTTTCATTACGAACTGAGTGCAAGGCCTGACCAGGGCACATCACCACCAGCTGGGAGGCAAAAGATGGATTGTTCTGTCTGACACAGCCAATCCCAATTCATTAACAGCATGATTTTTTAAAAAATCGAAGATATTAATCCAAGAGTACTGTCAAACAGAATCATGGAATGGTTTGGGTTGGAAGGGATCTTAAAGCTCATCTTGCTTCGCCACCTGCCATGGGCAGGGACACCTTCCACTATCCCAGGCTGCTCCAAGCCCCATCCAGCCTGGCCTTGGACACTCCCAGGGATCCAGGGGCAGCCACAGCTTCTCTGGGCACCCTGTGCCAGGGCCTCCCCACCCTCACAGGGAACAATTCCTTCCCAATATCCCATGTGACCCTGCCCTCGGGCACTGGGAAGCCATTCCCTCTCGCCCTGTCCCTCCAGGGCCTTGTCAAAACACTTCACCTGCCATGCCCAAATACCAACCTGGGGGTTGGTGGTGATGTAGAAGCCAGACACCCCAGCTTTCTCCAGGGTGCTCTGCTGGTCAATTACTTTTTGGTCCAATTCTAAGACTATCTTCTCATCCATCATCCGCTGTTCCTCTCGGATCTGTTGCTCCATAGCCTGAAAAACATAACAGTCAACGAGAAAAAGTGAAATACCTGCCTTCTTCCCAGCTTTTTGTAATCTCTAAGACTTTTACTGGAACCCAAGAGCAACTGGGCCCTGAATCCTTCCTGATGAGTCCAGGGACAGCAGTGGGCAACCAGAACAGCCCTGGGCCTTATCACTTCACTGTCAAAGCTACCACTCAAGAACAAGCAGGGAAGTCATGGGAGCAGCCTGCTCTCTATGTTTGGAGGCCAGGAAACACCACATGGAACTGTTCAGTCTGAATGACTTCTGATGAGCCACTATCTGAGCTATGGCTAAGCTCAGCCCAAGAACTATGTGCCCCTCTTAGGTGAGGCTTGGAAGGAAGCCTTGGAAGATCAACAGAGGCCACTGAAACTCATCAAGAATCCTCCCTGGACACCGACATGGAGCTGGAGCTGTAAATCCCACCCAGATCCTACTTATTCATGAGAGGATGTGAATGCTGGGGCACTATTTTTGACAGACTGAGAACACTACCAAAGAAGGACTTTGCCAGAATAGCCACAACCCAGCCAGCCACTCCTGCCTCACCACTATCTGCCCAAACTTCAGCAGAGTCTCTGTGCTGCCTCTAGAGAAGAAACGGAGCTCAGCAAACATGTGGATGCCAAAGGCACCCTGGAAATCGGGAGTGGAAGCAGAGAGGTGGATTGTAGGGGATGAGCAGAGCCCAGCTCAAGTAAACAGCCCCATGTGTGCAAAGGTGATGCACTCTCACCAGGCTGCACTAAGCAGACTTCCTTCACAAGCCACAGGGAACACTAGGAATCATCAAATCCCACCGAAACACAATGGCAGGCTCATTCTTCTAGGGTGGGCAGGAGTGTGAGGGGGGATTCTGCCCCTCTGCTCTGCTCAGGTGAGACCTGACCTGCAGAGCTGCCTCCAGCCTTGGGGTCCCGAGCACAGAAAGGATGTGGAGCTGTTGGAGTGAGTCCAGAGAAGGCCATGGAGATGCTCCAAAGGCTGGAGCTCCTATGTGACCTTAAAGCCCCTTCCAGTGCCTATATGGGCTCCAAGACAGCTGGAAAGGGACTTGGGACAAGGGGGAATGGCTTAAAATGGAGAGGGCAGGATTAGATTAGATGTTTAAGAGGGACTTGTTCCCTGTGAGGATGGTGAGACACTGACAAATGTTGCCCAGGGAAGCTGCGGCCGCCCCATCTCTGTGAGTGTTCCAGGCCACGGATGGATGGGGCTTGGAGAAGCCTGGTCTAGTGGAAGGTTTCCAGGCCTGTGGCAGGGGGTGGAGCAAGATGAGCTTTAAGGTCCCTTCCAATCCAAACCAGTCCATAATTCTGTGATTCTCCTGCAAGAAATAAATAAGCCATTAGAGAGCATGCTAAGGAGGGCAATGAAGATGGTGAAGGGCCTTGATGGGAAGTCATACAAGGAGCAGCTGAGGACACCTTGTCTCTTCAGCCTAGAGGAGGCTGAGGGAAGACTCACTGCAGTCTGTAGCTTCCTCATGAGGGGGAAAGGGGAGCAGGCGCTGATCTCTGTGGCAACCAGTGACAGGACCTTAGAGAATGGCTGGAGATGTGTCAGGGCAGGGTTAGGTGGGATATGAGGAAAGGTTCTTGCCCCAGAGGGTGGTGGGCACTGAACAGGCTCCCCAGGGAAGGGGTCACAGTTCCAAGGCTGTCAGAGCTCCAGGAGCAGTTGCACATTGCTCTCTGTCACAGGGCTGGATTACTGGGGTGTGGAGTTGGACTCAATGACCCCTGTGGGGCCCTTCCAACTCTGGATATTCTGTGATTCTATCAAATGGAACAACAAACAAGTTTCAACATTTCACTCGTGCCATGCTTTGTAACAAAGAACAGAGGCATGTGTTCAGCTGGAAATATCCATGGGGTTAAACAATCCCCCAGCACAGAAAGGGATAAGTCACAAACCCCAGGATTTCCTACACCAGTGGCTGGTGGTTTAAAAGACCTGGGAGGGGACCTGAATGCTTCCACCCTGTCACAATCCCTGGTGAAAATCCAGAATCTGAGTGACAGAGCTCTTGGCCGTGAACAGTCTGGGAAAGGGCTGATTTGTGTCTGCAGCAAGGGTGTATTTATGGCTCTCTGCAAAAGGTCCGACCTAACAAAGAGCAGTTGTCACTCACACGGAGCAGCAGCTACCTCTTAGAACCTTTCCTTTCCACAATTAGCATATCACAGTAAGAAACCTTCACAGAAACACCTGCTGTTAAGGAGGATGCAGAACCTGGGTTCACCAGAAGATAACCATACACCAGCTGCTCCAGAGAAAACATTCAGGGCAGGATCTCACTGCAATAAATGGGAAGAAACTCAAGACAACTCCAGTCCCAAGAGAAGGCAAGGCAGAGAGATGACTGCTCCTTCACCAAAGGATGCTGAGGCAACTAAGCAAGTTCTGTCCTCACACTTAATATTCAGTCCAGGGGTTAAGGCCCTTTGTGGAAGATACAACAGATTCAAATCCCTTGTTCCCCAGATTTTCCTTCTTCCCAGCCACCTCAGTGTGCCATTGTCTCCTCCACTTACCGTGCTGGAGGAATGACTCTCTTTGGGCTTGAAAAAAACACCCAAATTAAAGTGCATCCTATTGTTTAGAGTTGGCATTTAATTCTGGGTTATAGGGAAGTGCCAGATCTTGGAGAAAACTGAGGCTTAAACACAAGTTTTGCTTCAGCTCTGGTGGCCGCTGACCCCGTATGATGGGCTGAGCTTTTCTAAATGCCAGGGCTTCCACTGAGAAGCCAAGCATCTAAAACCTACACCTTCTATTACCTGTCCTGGGAGCCCAATCCCAAGCTGTCTTGTGGGTGCTGGTCTTGGAAACCTTTAACCACAGAGGACAGCTCCAGTTACACACATATCAGATGTAACAGAGATGATCGATCTCTTCCCAAAATGCTCTACAGAACTGTCAGAGGATATATAGGAAAGAAATGACCTGATTAACACCTGGGAGAGGAAAACAGGAGAAAGGCAGAATGAAGGTAGAAAGACGTGTGAAGAAGTTGCACAGCATGTGAGACACGGAGAAGCGAGACATATTCGGATGACTTAATGAAACACTGGAAACGTTTAAATCAGGCAGTAGATTATTATTTGCTGCAAGTCTAAGTTACTCAGAGACAGAAGTAACAGGGACAGGTACCAGAGGTCCAGCCCGGCTTTAGTCACCTCGACAGGAAACAAGGAATGTGGAAACACCAATGGATCCAACCATGAGCACTGACATGGTGCTTGTAATGGGCCAAGGCAGGAAAAAGCCTCTCTTTAAACAGCTCGTTTGCCCAACGTGGAGCAAAGTAACTTTCCCCAAATTTCAACTCAGGAACTATTGCTATAATGACGACTCTTGAGGTATTTCCTCCTTATCACTACTACTAAGTAAAATGTTATTTTTTTATTTTGAGTATTCTCTGCTTTTGACTTGTTACAACACTGTGGCAGATCTCAGGTATCTTCTCTGTGTTTTCTATCATTTGCTTCCTATCCTATACAGGCTTTAACCCATCAGGTAATGATGGATCATTAAAGTACTGTGGAGAGCACTAACTTTGGAGCAGGCTCCTGAGTTTCCACAATTCACAGATCACACCTGGACCACAGCTATTGTAGACGGCAAGAGTCTCCCTACCCTGGGAGGACAAAGGGTAGAGCAAGAAGAGGAGACCTCAAAATTGGGGTGGGGAACCTATGTCTATGGTAGCAAGGCCAGCCAGGAGGGCTGCTGGTTCCCAAGGCTGCAGGGCAGGAATACTCAAACCCTCTGGAGATGCTGCAGTGCTCCTGCAGTGGGGCTGTGAAAATCCTGAGAAGGGACACAGCTCTGCTCCCATTCCCCCTCACCTCCATCTCCGGCCCTTTCCCCCTCACCTCCATCTCACGCTGCTGGGCTGCACGGAGCAGGGGCAGGTTGTGGGGCCTGCAGCACTGCTGCGCCTCCTTATGCCGGTGGAACAGCTCCTGCTTCAGCCCTGACACAGGCAAGGGGGGCTTAGGAGGGCATGCTGCCACCAGGTTCCCCCAGTGCCACCCCCACCTCACCCCAGTGCCATCCCCACCTCCTCCCAGTGCCCTCTGCACGACCTGCTGCCCCTGCAGTGTCACCCCCCATAGGTCCCTTGTGCCTTCACAACCAACCCCCAGGGCCCCCCAACCTACCTTCCTAGTGCCATCCCCGCAGTCCCTGGAACCTGCCCTCCCTATTACTCCAACCTCCCCACAGTGCCCCCCAAACCTGACCTCCCCTGCAGTGTCACCCTTCACAGCCCTCCCAACCTGCCCCCCTCAGCATCATCCCCGGCCCTGCAGTGTCCTCAGCAAAGATCCCCAGTGCCCTCTAGCGTCACCCCCAGTGTCCCCTGTGTCCCACAGCCTGCCCCTC
>VZRZ01008633.1:0-98280 GCA_013398175.1 Climacteris rufus
CCCGAGGAGCCCAGGGCTGGACACGGGAGCGGCCGGGCGCGGTCCCGAACCCGCGGCCCCGCGCTCCGGAGCGGGAGGGAGGTGCCGGCACTGCCGCAAGGGGCGGTGGAGCGCGGAGCGCATCGATCGCGGCCGGCCATCCGTCCATCGGCGCTCGGTTCCCTGGGCAGCGCCCGCCCAGCCCTGCCCGTCCCCCGCCATTTCGCACCGGGACGGGAAGGGAAGGGAAGCGAAGGGAAGGGACGCGGAGCCAAGGGGAGCCAAACCGAGGGACGCGACGCGGGCACGGCGGGCGCCGGGAGCTCCCGCGGCACCGCCAGCCAGGTACCGCCTATCCCCCCCCCGCCGAGCCGGGGCGACCCTCTTGCTTCCTTCCTTCTCGCCTTCCTTCCCCGCTTTTCCTTCGAGGTGGAAAGCGCAGCCGGGCGCCTCCTTCCTCCCTCGTCCCCGTTCCCCCTCCCGTCCACTTCCTCCCGCTGTCCCTGTGCCCCCGCCGGCATCCCCCGGAGCCGCATTCCCGGTCCTTCCCGGCGGGAGGGGACAGGTGGCCAACGCCCTGCGGGACCCGGCGCTCACCGAGACATCCCACACCCCTCCCGTGGCCCTCGTGTATTTCTGTTTCTTGTTCTCCCCCTCCCCCCCGCTCCCAAATCCTCAACCCGGGAAGTTGGGGCGCGGCGCTGGCGGGGGCAGAGGGAGCCGGGGCGGGGCGGGCGATGCCCCCGGAGCGCGGCGGTCCCGCGGGCAGGGCTCGCCGGGGAATTAAAAATTAACGAAACCCACCCTAAAGTGTGCAGGTGACGCGGTGGAGGGAAGCCGTGCCCGGCCGCTGCCCGGTCGGGGCACGGGAGGCGCGTTCCCGGGTGTGGGCTTCATCCCGAGGGGCGCCGGGACGCTCCTGGAAAGCCGGGCGGGCTCCGGCAGTCACCGGGAGGAAGCAGCGGGGAGCTAAATCCCTGCACGGATTCAGGCCCCGCACCGAGTACTCTTTGGCCGTTTGCGGAATTTAGTGCCTTTTGAATTTATTTAGTGTGGTTTTTTTTAAACTTATTTCGTGTGCTTTTGATCTCTGTGTGACCGCTGCCTCTCGGCTGAGCGCCCGCGCTGCATTCCCCGTGCGTGTAACATTTGGGGAACAAGGCTCCCTCATCCCTTTTTGTCTTGTCTTGCAGGGAGGGAGCTGCTTCCCGATCATAGTAAAGGATCGTGGCTGAATGAGAACGCACCGACAGCATCCTCGTTAGTGGGAGCCCGGCTCTGCTTAATGTTGGTTTCTTTGTCATCAGGTCTGCTAAAAAATGACAGAGTATAAACTTGTGGTGGTTGGAGCTGGTGGTGTAGGCAAGAGCGCCTTGACAATACAGCTAATCCAGAACCACTTTGTGGATGAGTATGACCCCACAATAGAGGTAAACACTTTAATCTCGTACTTTTTGTGAAGGGAGATTATCAGTAATAATGGTGGTTGTTTGCTTTGGGACACTTCAGCACAAGGACAAGGCTGTATAGTAAAAAAAGCTCAAAGATAATGGTCTGCATCAGGCCAGCACTGGAGGAGGAATCGCTGTGCTTCTTGTTGAGGCTGTGGAACAACAGCTGCAGTAAAAAATTACCAATTTTGATCAATTGTGTTAATTGCCATGTATCCTAGGGCAGTTTGGATGCATGCATTTGGGATCTCAATGACAAAGTATTTGCAAACTCACATGAAAATGCTTGGTGAAACTCTTCATGGCTTTGTGCAACCTCCTAAATGTGCCATTTCTTTTCATTGATGAGAAGGATGATTTGTGGTTGTGAAATGTATGCACCAGTCTTTCTCAGCTCCTATCACTAGGATCTGTTTCACACAGTGAGAAATGTGTCCTACAGTGTTACAGTGAGTGAAGCAAAAATTGGAGCCTGTTTTTTTTTTTTTCTGTTTAAACACACCAGTGCGTGTTTCCCTATCTATAGAAAATGTTGTAAGATAGCTTCTGTAGTGGATTCTTTGAAATACATGGCACAGTACCTCGAAGTTTGAAATTGTATTTAAACTTTAAAAGTTGTGCTATTTTAAAGGTTTTTAATGAGCAGGCAAGCTCTGCCTTTTAAATATAAGAAAAATACTGGTGTTGTCTGAAATCTCCTGTGGATCGTTGCATTTAATAACCTCAGACTCTATAAAAGGAGAAATGACACCATAATTTACCCCAGGTTTTTATGATCCCAGCACTGAGGCTCTGCATCTTATGACTTCATTTATGTGTTTATACTGTGAGGCACTTTCAAGCTCACTTGAAGGGATCACAAGGGTTTAAATCTGGTCTCAAAACAGAGACTTGGAAAGTGTGTAGGTAGTGATTTTCAGGTGGACACAAGCGAGGTTGTAGAAATTTAGTGAAGGCCTGAGCCCAAAGAGAGATGTGTTGACTTCAGGTTGTTTAATGTGCCTGTGTGTCTTCTTGTCTCTCTCTTGCCTGACCAAATAACATCATGCTTGCAGAAGATTTTGTGACTAGACCTGTGGAGGAGGGTGTGTTTGACTTACACCAGCAGAGCAGTTCTTTTGGTTACTGAGATATGAAATCTTAAAACAACAAAACACCCTTAAAAACTGGAAATCACACAAAACTTATGGAGAGGAACAAGCCAAATGGGACTTTGCTTTTTTCTGCAAAAGGAACTTCGGAGGCCATTGGTCTTTGATGCTCTTTCATAATGGTCTGGGTTTCTCTTAGGTTGGAGGTGTGTTCAGGCCCTACAGAAAGTGCTGTGGAGGTTCCATCTTATAAGCTGTCACTGTGTAAACAATTTAGCAACACAGAAACTTAAATGCCAGTGTTGCTAGATGACTTGAGGGATTTTACTTCAACCAGCTGACAGTTTTGAGGAAAGCCAAATACATTTTAATGTAAAATAATGACATGAAAATACAGTTCCTTATAGAATGAACCTAAAAATCCCAGGACTGTGTCTTTTATTCATAGAATCATAGGATGGCCTGGGTTGGAAGGGACCTTAAAGACCCTCCAGTGCCACCCCCTGCCATGGGCAGGGACACCTCCCACTGCCCCAGGGTGCTCAGAGCCCCGTCCAGCCTGGCCTTGGGCACTGCCAGGGATCCAGGGGCAGCCACAAATTCAGTGGTGTGCAGGATGGCTGTGGTGTGGTCTGGAATAAAATGTGTTCTTCTGAAAGAAAGAAACCAAATAAAGTGGTAATTAAGCAACCTGGAAGGTTTTTACCAGTGTTCACAACTTGTCACATGCATCAGTGTTCCTTTCTGCTACTCTTACAAGTTCATTTCTGCTACTCTGACAAGTTCTTGTCTACTGTTACTGTTCTTATCTTGTAAATTCTGAGACCTTGAGGATGGAAACTGTATCCTCCTACTCCTGGTAAATGGCCTTGTGTGTGCTCACATGCCCGTAAGCAATAATTCATTTGTACTAAAGGGCTGGCTGTGCTCTGGAGTGGCAAACCAAAACAAAAATGGGGTTTAAATGCTGCAGTTCATCCTTGGGCAGAACCCCACTTAGTTGAGAGGGGTTGTGTGATGGTGCCTCCTGTGTGGATGCAGTTGTGGTGGTAGGGGCTGATGAAAGAACAAGAGCTTTGGAGTGGTTTGTAGGCAGTACGAGGAAATAAGGCTAAAATTGCCTTGATTGGTAAATAATTAGTTAAGATGGTTCAGTAGTGCCACTAGTATTGCTTGCCCCTTACTACTGTTTCTTCCATTGCCATACTGCAAAATACTCCTTTTCCCTGTAGACAGTCAAGCCAAATATTTTGGGGTAGACAGAGAAGAGAGTTTAGTGCTTGTTGTCCGTGGTAGATTCCTTAACTACACAGTTACTGAATAATTCTAAATTTTCCCTGGGATTGACAGAACAAAACACTTCTAAAATTCTCAGGTTGTAAAGATAGGTATGGTTTAGCAGAGGGAAAACAACACTAATTACTTAATTACAAGTGCCTTTACAGTTTTAATTTTGCTGCTGGTTTTGGTGGAATAACCTGGTTGGAAAATGTCAACTTTCATGGCCTGCTCGAGTATTTTATCACTTACATCTGAGCACAGCAGATGGTGGGGCAGGGGGAGGAATGAAAATGAGTGTTGGGGTGGCCACAGTAACTCAAACAGAGATGCTTTCTGTGTGTTTCACACTTCCATGCCTTATTGGAAGAGCAGGGATTTATAGCCAAGTGACTTTCAGTGTTTTATTTTGAATGATGCATGCAGCAAGCACTGTAAACCCGGCCTGAGAGCAGGGGCAGTGCCCTCTGCCGGCCCAGCTTCGCTCGCCCCAATTTGTCAGCACATCCCTTGGATTTCTTGCATTTTTAGCTCTTTTACAGCTCCAGCTGTATTTTAGCCCTGAATATGTGCTGTCTTTTAAACATCCCAAAGAAAGAGCAGCTTTCCTAGCTGCTTGTGTGAGGTTTTGAAATTGGATTAGCCAAATCCCTGGGCTGATTTAGGAATACTGATATTTAAGTCCGTGTTCTTAAATGACCCGTGCCCTTGTGAAACTTGCACCAGTGTTTAGCAATAGCTTCGTCTCAGTAGCTGTGATATTTTAATACTGTCTCTGGTATAATGGATTTTTATGGAATAATAGTTCCTTGCCTAAATGGGATTTATTAAGCAGTGGGTTTTTTTTAGCTAAATTCCATATGTAGTGTAGAGCTGAGATTTTGTATCACATTTTCTTATCAGTGCTTGTGAATAGATGGAATTATTACTCCTTTAGCATAATTCTTGCTGGTTTTTATGGCTTGTGAAAGGCCAATAAACGCTGGTCAAGTGATCAGTGAAATTCTTAAAAATTACGTAGATATGCTGAGTCTGTGTACTGGGGGAAAACTGGAATTTCACATTTGAAGTTGGATACTACTTAGGAAGTAAACTTATAGTTTGCACTATATCTAGTTTGCATTTTGTTTTTCCTTAATGGTGACAAATGTGATTTCAAGTTTGATGTTTTGCAAGGGGGAGTGGAAAAAAGGCAAGAAAGCAAAATGTTTATTATTTCACTTGTCTGGAAACCATAAGCTTCAATTTTCTCTCCCACATCCTTCTTTTCCTTCTGCTTCAAATCCCCTTGCTAGGTAGCGACAAAACTTTCTCCCCAGGAGTGGCAAAACAACTTAACATCTCCAAATAATAATTTTTGTATCTGTGCTGGGTTTTATGCTGGTGCATCTTTGCTGCTGCTGCTGCTGACATGGCAGGCATGCTAAAGCCAGCAGTTCTTAAAAGTTATTTTCTTTTCTCTTAAAAATTATTTTCTTTGATGCAAATTACTTAAAGCTTTTGTTTAGAGCTCAGTTGAGGGGGATTTCTTTTCCTTTGAAGTGGTAAGATGGAAAGGAATAGTACAGGCTTTTCAAGAACTGCTTTTCATATTTTCAAACTAGCAGTCAAATTGCAAGAAAAGAAAATGAAAGCTTTGTAAATATGTCTGGTGTAATGATAGAAGTTCTACTAGTGCTTCACTGTGAGCTGTGATAAAGGTATCCTAGGACATGGGGGATCTGCTGTTGGACATAAGTGTTGGAATGAAGATGCATCCTTTAGTTTGGGGGGTTTTTTTAAATTTTTTTTTCCTTTAAGCAGTAAGATCGAATATTACCTTTATTTTAAAATACATTGGAGCTTGTGTGTTTCTTAGCTGTATCAATATTTAAACATGGCTTATATGTTTCTAAAGTAAGTTACCTCCTCCTTACTTGATGACTGAATTTGTACTTCTGTGAAGTACATAGTTCCAAAATCATGTTGGAGGCAAACTTTTATCTTTAGGGTAAACAGTCAATATTGTTTTACCTGATACTGTTAAATGTCATGCAGGCTGTGGATTACAGAGTTTGTTTAGTTTAAGATACTGATTCTATACAATTATCTCCTGCTTCCTTCTTAGCATCAGCAACAGGAAAGAGGAGAGCCTTTTGTAAAAATACAAATTAATGCAAAGTGCCCCAGAATAGGTGTTCTGTGCCCTAAAAGGGGTCCAAAGGAAGGAAGATTGTTCTGAATTCACCTTGAAACTGGCTAGAATGGCAATTTAATTCTTTAATTCCCTTCCCAGTAGCTTAGCTTCACTCCTGTGTAGTGTCAAACAGAACAGCAGCAACGTTGTGTTTAATCTCTAGCTGAGGAATCTGAAAGGTGATAGCAGGAGTTTGTGTTTGTACCTGTTGTTTGTTACAAGTGCTGCTTCCTGAGAGGAATCCATGGTGCTGTTTGATGACATATTTTCAAAGCTCATTGCTGTGGCTTTATTTCAAATATAGAGGTGTTTATGGAAGTTACTGGGCACGTCATGCTCATGTTCTTATTGCTAAAGCTGTGTGCTCATCAGAGCCTGGCACCAAAGCATTGATGTAAATAGACATTAATATCTAGCTGGTGGGACTTTGTACAGATTTTAGCCACTGGATTCAGTGACCTGAAAGTTTTGATTTGGTAACACTGAAATAATTTGTTCTGACATCCCTGTGAACCAACTCATTGGGGCTTTTGTGTGACTCTGTTGGTTTGTCTTGGCTAAAAAGCTTCAACTTCAAATATATCAGCTCAACTGTGATAACTTAATAGCAGATATCATTATACACACCTGCTTAGGCATACAAAACAGGTTTCCTGTCCCAAACACTGAAGGCTTTTTATTCTTCACTTCCTTTTCAGTGGCAGAGATTTTTGGAGTTGTCTTACTTACGTATTCTTTCAGGTTTGTTATTTTGTGCATTGTTGTGGCATAGAATGAGGGACAAATTTTAGCTAAAAACAAACAAACAAAAGGTAAATTGAATAAGTTTAAATGCAGTCAAACGTTTTTAGTCATTCTTATTGCTAGTAAATAATTCCAGTATCTCCAGATTTACTGATGTTCAAAATCTTTCTTGTTTGTGGTTAACCAAGGTGTATTTTCTCTTTTCCTAGGATTCCTACAGGAAGCAAGTAGTAATTGATGGAGAAACCTGTCTCTTGGATATTCTTGATACAGCAGGTCAAGAAGAATACAGTGCAATGAGGGACCAGTACATGAGAACAGGGGAAGGCTTCCTGTGTGTGTTTGCTATAAACAATACAAAGTCTTTTGAAGATATTCACCATTATAGGTGTGTATATGGAAGGATAATCAAGCAGCTCTTGTATTAGGTGCATAGGTGGCTTGTCCTTCCCCTAGATAATACAGTGATCTCTCAAGAAATAGCATCTAAGGGAAACATTGCAAATTAACAATATTGCAGCTTATTTGTGCATTTGTTATCTGGAATTTTGTGTCATCTGAAAATCTGCCTTGTTCATAAACAAGGTATAAACTAATGTGACTTAATATTTGAAGTTAGGACTTTTCCAGAGTCCTATTCTGTAAATTCTGTAAAGTCCTATTCCAGTAAATTCTGCCCATTCCATAGATCAAATTGTTTGCTAAGGTGGAAAAAACGGAAGCAATTGAAATTTTACAATCATGTTGATTGCTGGTTTTGTTTGGGGCTGGAGGGGGACATACCTGGGGAGGGTTATGAGAAGAATAACCTGTGTGAGCCCTGGTACCTGAGAAGGGCAGAAAGACAAAATCAGAGCTCCAGAATGATGCTAAAAACCAGCCTGTTAATAGTCTCTTCATATTCTCTTTTTAAACAATTAGTTAGGAATTCCAGCTTAGGCTTTCTTTGGTAACTACACTAATAAGAAAGAGGAGCAATCTCTGGTGATTACCATGCCAGAGCATTTATAACTTAGTACCTTCCTGTTATCCTGAATTCTCCTTGGGTATTCTATCAGAATGCAAGGCAATTCCCACCACAGATCACTGAATGTAGCAGCATCAGCCTAAGGTTAGTCCCAAACATGTTGATCTATCCACAGCCAGGCATTTATAATAATGTCACCAATGGGCTTCCTTTGCTTTTAGAGGAAGAAGGAAAAAAGACAAAAAAGATGTTGATGTGAGGGGAAGAAGGAACATGGAGGTTTTATGGGGAGTTTTTGTTTTTAAAGAGAGTTGCAGATTTGCATAAGAAGGCCTTCCCAGATTATTTCAGAGAGTGCTGGAGTTTCTCCTGTGCATTGACAGACCAGTGGGGGACTTGGAGGCTGGAAACTGAGTGCTCATAAGTAGCTGGAAACAGTGTCTCTATTAATTAAGGAACATACTGCTGGATTAATTGGGAAGGCAAAAGTAATGATATTAGTGATTTTTATTCAAGATTCTTCACAAGTATATCTATCATCTTTCAAGATGCTTTCTAACTAGTGCTTGAAAGGACTCTCTTACCAAATTTCTCTCTGTAGAGAGCCAGACCAGTGGTCTTTAAAGTTTTAAAACCCTTGTCTAAAGGCAGACTTTTAATACTGTCTTTAATGAAAAAAAAAATTTAAAAAAATCACAACTTCTCCCCAAAACCAAACCACAATCAAGACAGCTGATGTAGAGCTTTTGGCAGTGTTTTCTCTTGGCAAATGAACTGAGTGTTTAGAGTGTTGGATATGAGGTATGTAGTAAGATTCATACCAGAGCTTGTTAAGCTTATTCTGGTATTAGCTACTAAACAGCAAAAAAAAAAAATTAAAAAACCCCAATGTAATGGCATTAACATTAACAGTAGTTTGCAAATGTCAGCCTTTTTCTTGGTTTGGTTTGGTTTGGTTTAGTAAGATGCTAAACTTGATGGTGACAGGATTGGTGAATTTATCTTTTAGTGGCTTCCAATAGTGTATGTGCAGTAAATTGACATAAAGAATTATGTTGGACTCTGTTAATTTAACTTTTTAATTGTTTTAAAATCTATCACATAAACCATTAATATCAATACTTGTTAAATACAATCTTTTTTTTTTTTTTTAATTTCTTTTTAGGGAACAAATAAAGAGAGTCAAAGACTCTGAAGATGTCCCAATGGTGCTAGTAGGAAACAAATGTGATCTGCCTTCCAGAACAGTAGACACAAAACAAGCTCAGGATTTAGCAAGAAGTTATGGAATTCCTTTCATTGAAACATCAGCAAAGACAAGACAGGTAAAGCTCAAAACTTCCCAGATGCAAACACAGAGCTCTCATCTGAATTACCAGAATGTTGATTATTCTGGGCATTGACAATTGCTTGGTCATATCAATGAATACATTTCTCCAGATTGGAAATCCTTGGGGTGTCTCTTCTTTCTGTCAACTTGCTGACAACTGGTACTTGTTTATTGATGAGTGATTGGCTTCAACGGGGCCAGCTCAGAGTGAGAGCTGGGCTGCTGGTGCTCTCCTCTGCCAGGTGGCTGCAGCATTCTTGGCCTTGTAATAGGTTTTGTTAGAATAAAAGCACTTCTGCTTAGAGGTGAAATGCTTTTTTTCCCTCAGTGAGAGGACTGAACAGACAAACAGCTAATGAATGTATTCTGGTTTAATTGTTTTCCTTAGTAACAAAAGGAAATTTCCCTTGAGGCATTGATTCTATAATTAGGAGGACATGCTTGATATACATTTTTTATAACTAAGCAATTGACCACAAGACTTTTTTTGAAATTACTGAATAGTTTGTGTAAAATGATACTTCCCTAAGACTTCAGAGCTCACTGTTGGTTTATTGTAAGGTACAACCAACTGGTCCTTTCAGTGCCTCTGGTGGGGTTTGTGAGGACACAGGTGACGTGGTGGTAGCTCTGTGCATTCAGGAGCAGAGACACACTGCAGATAGAGGTGCAACTGGTTCAGGACTTCTGGAAGAAAGCAATCTTTTGAAAAATGCTGATTTGTGTTTTTTCTTTTAAGATCAAAGATTTACTGTCAGTACAAATTAGATCAGGCCTGAATGGCCCAGTAGCTCATGCTCTGTGCATAATCAGAAGTGTTATGTGCAAGTTGTGAATCAGGAATTAGGTGTAACAGAAGGAGGCAAATGAGGGCAGAGTGCTGCAGTTTGAGTAACTGCTCAAGACATCCAGCTACATCACTTGGCAGAATTTCCTCAGAGTACATCAGTTATTTTGGGCTCTGAGAAATTAATATCTTATTAGTGCAAATTTGCTACACCCACCCAAGTTTTTGACAAGTTGAAACCTGGACTAATGAGTAAAACCTTACAAAGGAATGTTGACTTCTGGCAACAAAGAAAATCTCTGTTAGGTAGTATTAGAAAAAACAAAGCAGAATTACAAAACTTTAATGATTGAGAATAAATTAGGCCACATGAGTGTCCTGAAGAATGTGGCATGTAAGTGGACTGAATAATGACAGTGTCCTTGTTTGGAAGGTACTGAATTAGTGGCTGCAACAGAGATAGGAGGGTGAAAAAGTAACTCTGGAATTACCTTTGAAGTTTGAAATAATGTAAGTTCTGTACTAACATCTGGATTTTGCTTTGTTCTGTCTGTCTTAGCATCAGGCTTTGTTGGGGAAACACTCCTTTTGCATACTTTTATTAGAAGTTGATAGGATGGTGTATTTTCCAAGATTCCTTCTCCCCACCCTGCTTGTTTAGTCCTACTGTGCCTGGCCACTACAAAATCACCTGCTCAAAAATCACCCCTCCTGCTCAGCATTACACTCTTGCTGTACAGAAAGCAGCATCTACTTTGTTATCTTTCAGCCTTTGGAGAGGTCTGGCAGAGTTTTGTGCTTGTTGCAGAGGACAATAGACTGGTCATGTGAATTGTCCTCTAATGTCAGTGCTCTTATCTGTGGCTTTTTATTTCTGGAGACGCCACCTGAAATGCTACAGAAGGGATCTTTTGTTTTTCAAAGCTGAGCTTTGCACCCTCTCCAGAGAAGGAGCCCCTAAAGGTGTCTCATGGATATTTTAAAAGAAAGGTGCCCAACAGACTCTTTTGAACATGTTGCCTTCTAAAAGTTGGCACCACTAGGTGTGGCTGCTGGTTCTTTCCCAGTGCAGTTCATAACAGTTTGTTGGGCTATGACACTGCTTCGTAGGGTGCTGTGTAAACAAAACATTTTTGAGAAGAAAAAGAGGAAGAACTTTAATTACAGCAAGATCATCTGAATATTAGTGTGTGTATATGCATGTGTGTATGTGCATATAATGATGATTTTTCAGTCACGCTGTCATATGTAAAAAATATATGCATATATAAATATGTATAAAATATATAGACACACCTTCTTCAAAAGTTATTTTAAATTGTGGCATTCAAACCATTTTGTGAGTTGCATATGGCCCATGGGCTATAATTTCATTCAGTCTTTGTCTAAAAGTCAATATAGAAATAAAACTCCATCCCTCTCTGACCTCATGCAGAACTTCCAAGTATGAACAGATGTAGCTGCTGGTCTTCTGGGGTCCCTAGAAAGTCTGCCATGAATCTTTAGAAGTAGGAACCTTCTTTTCCATTCCTGTCCTCACCTCCCACCACATGGACACATCATCCCTATCTCCCTGCTGAAGGGCACCATCCTCTTGCCTCTGCCCTCCCCTGTGCCCCAAGTTCTGCTGGAGCTCAGAGGAAATCAGAAGTGTTTATGTGGAAGGAAACAGGGAAGATGGAAGTGGGAAGGAGTTGTCAGTCTAGACCTTTTGATGGCCAAGACACATTTTTTGACAGATGGCATTGGGTGCTCATGCAAGATGGTGTCTCAGTTCAACCAAGTTTTTAAGATTTTCAAAAGTTTGTAGGCAAGGTCAAAAAAAGGAAAGAAGAAAACATTGAAATGAAGTGCAGAAATAAGTTGTTCTAAACGTTGCTGTCTTTGGGTTCTGACTGACAATAAAGATGCAAACTGTAACTACTGCAAAAAGATTGTGTTTTAAGCCAAATCCCTCTGTGAATTTTCATACAAATCATTGAGTTCATCAATGAAACCTTGGCTTAGTGGACCCTATTGCTTGGGTATAAGGCTATAGATTATCAATATTTTTAGTTAGACCACTAACTGAAATATAATGTAATTGATGAAAAATAGTGATAGTCCTGTTTCTGAATGTAAACAAGTGGCAGTGCTGTTGGTTTGTAAGGCAGGAGCATTTGCTCATCCTTTCACAGTCCTTATGCAGAAGGGCATGACTTTCTTAGGTTTGTTTTGATAGCTGGTTTTGCTTTTCTCTCTTTGACTTTATAGCTGTATATTCAAGTTCTTCCCTGTCTACATGAGTGTGTAGCTCCCAATATTATCAATAATATCAGTGAGAGATGAGGGACAAACCTGCTTTATTCCCACCAAGGCTGCACCCCCCATTCTTTCGTGGGCTTCCCTTTGCCTGTGAGTTCCCCAGGGAGAAGCTGTAAGGCCAGACCACCCCAGTGTGGTTTGACTGTAGGGCTTTGTTTCCCTTGGAACATTTCAGCTTTCCTGCTGGTATTGGATTCAAAGGAAAAGCAGACAAGTGGGCATTATTGCAAACATAGCAAAGGGTTTCCCAAAGTGTTAGGTCTCATTGTTGAGAATATATACTTAAACACACTTTTGAAGTGTGCAGTGAAGAAGTTGACCTAAATCACAAGGATGCTGTTAAATAAGCATTTTAGTTATTTCAGATGTCTGATTACAGTGGGTTGGGCCCCAACCTTGTGATGAAAGTAAGTTGAGAACCTATGCCTTGTCTGATGAAGTAACTGGGACAGTATTTACAAAAATTCATTCCTACAGCTCAGTTAAAAGTAATGAATAACTGATAACTTAGTTTGCTTGAACCCTTTTTTGGGGGTTTGTCCATCTGTTTATGATATTGTATCACTCCAAGCCATTTCTAATCCACTTCGTGTGTACAGGTTTCATCTTAGAACTTTGTTTCCAATCAGTTTTAACTTGGTCAGACTTTACATTCTGGGTTGGGTTTTTTCATGTCACTTGTCTGTTGTAATGTAGAACTTTTCTGAAAAAGCTTAGTTTTCCCCAAGAACAAGGCTCCAAGTAAAGAAAAAGTTTTGGTAATGATGATACATGTTCTGACATCCAGCTTGTGAGTGGCTCCAGAATGCTGAGGAAACCAGACTGTGATTTATTTATTGTAGATATGAAGGAGATACATGTGCAGAATGGGTGAAATTCAGGTAGGATGGAGAGCTGTGATTTTGGCACTGCTTCACTTTGGAGCAGTGAGCTCTGTAACTTTAATCATATGCAGTATTTAAGAAGAATTTACTGCTCTGTGTGTCTGGTGTTTAACCATCACACAATAATAACATGATCAGCTAGACACTCCTCCCTCCCTCCCCAAACTAGTGGAGGTTCTGCATGTGACTGAGTTGTAGTAACAGTTTCCAAACAATCCTTCAAAGCATTACATCTGTTTTAGAGACAGTAAAAAATCAGCCTGAACCTATAAGCTGAATGTTCCATGAGCTGGTAGATTTTTGCAGGTTTTTGTATCTCCAATGTTGGCTGAGCTGACTTTGCTACTACCACGTTTTATGTTGGGAGTGTTTTTATCCAGGGAGTAGCATTCTTCTGGCTTGTGTCCTCAAGAAGAATTTTGATTTTTTGTGTCTATCTAAAAGTTGCTTTTAGGAGACCAAGTGTGATAAAGTGTATAAAGACGGGCACAGAACACTTTTGAGTTGTCAAGGCTAACTTTCATTAGTTTCCTTAATGTGCTGTTTACAGAAGCAGAAAGCAGAACACGTAAAAAATCCTGTTTGGAATACTTGGTGTTTGAATCAGCCTTTCTTTGCACATAGCCATATTTTAAATTGAGTGTTTGGTTGACATTCAGGAGGCAAAACCTCTCAAGAACATTGCCTCAAGGTCATGGGTTCCTTGGGCTGTTTAGATTTTGAAGTCTTCAATAACTGCCAAAGGGTATTTTTGCTTCCAGTTCTGACAACCAAAAATCCTGGTTAATCCCATTTTTTATATGTGGTCATTGCTTGTTGCAGGAAAAAATACTAAAGAATCTTAAATTGGTTATGAAAATGAGTTAAGTTTATAAGACTGACATCTGGATCTTTAAAATGTCACCCTGTGCTAATGAAAAAAGGAAATAATGTGTCTGTACAGATTTTCTTTCCAAATAATCTCTTACAGCAGGGTTCATAAGACTATTCTTGGTGGTGGCAGTAATAGCAATTTCTTTTCTCACTCTGTGTCCCTCCATCTCTCTGCATTGCTAAAGCAAATTACAGCTCCTGTTGGTGATGGGAAAGTTGGCAATAAATGTTGACTCAAGAATTGTTACCTAATTTGCCATGTGAAAGCTCATAATCTAATTAAGTCTTTCTACTGCAAAACAGTAGGTTTGCAAAACTTGATTCTTGTACAGCTTGTGCTTGGGCACATAGCAGCTGATCAATGTTTGCTGTTTCCACTTCAGAAAGAAACTTCCAGAAAAACATGAAAGTATGAGCTTTACTTGGGTTTTGCCTGTTTTTTTGTGGCTTTCTTTACATTTTGCAAACTGTCAGACCTGGAATGAAAGACTTGTCACCTCGTCTCTGCATCCTAACAGGGCACATTGTGCATACACAGGGAAATACAATGCAAGCAATACAGCTCATCAATTGAATCTTCAAATTAAGAGGCTGTCATTCAGAAGAACCCTCAGATAAGCAGCACTCTGTTAAAAATAAGACTTCAGTGTGAAAACCTAGGGCACAGGTCATGCAAAATGACCCTGTAACTGTGGCAGTAAATGTTGGCTGGTTTTTGTTATTAGGTGCAACAGATGAGGATGAATTGGAGAGAGAATGAATGGAAAATCTGCCAAGTACAAGCTCAGACTGTTCATTGGTAGTAATAAAGTTTTGGGGCTTAAGTGGTTGTGCTGTTTACCACAATCATCAGTCTGTTCTAGTTTTCTTTTCAAACGATGAGTTTGTATTAAATTAACAACCCTGTTGATCTGATTGAGGAGACAAGTAGTGAGATTGATAGTAAGGCAGAGGAGAAGTTTCCTCTTCTCTTAAAAAACTGCAGTGAAACTTTTTCTATCTTGTTCTAATAAGAACATCCTCACAGACTGATGTAAATTTTTAAATTTATGCACAGATATACTAACTTTGAAATATTCTAACTTAGAGCTGGTGCTGTATCTCTTTATATTGTATTTGGTTAAAGATATCTTCAGTCTCCATACATTTATTTTTTAATGCTTGTGGTATCACATTGGATGCAGAGCTGCAGAAAAGTAAGGTGTGAGGCCAGAGAAATAAAACAGGTGGCTCTGTGTCATCCCTGGAATACCTGAGGAGCATTTCTCAAGTAGTTTGAAATCTGAGCAGCAGAACTTCCCAGGCTGTTTGCATTTAGTTGTTGTTGTGGGACCCTCCTGGTTGTCTGAGTGTGGCCCAGAGAGAACAGAATAGCTGTGTCTTGTTGTTGTAACCAAGCTCTTAAAGATTATCATCATGAACATTTGCTGCCAGGGTCCAATATCACTTTTCCTAAATTAAATAGCATAGTGCTTGCTTTGTAAAGCAAGTAGTTTTGAAAACAACACTACCCCTAATTTAGTATTCTTAGAAATTTTTATTTTTTAATAACCTCTTAGGAAATGACCTGGAGGGACCTTTTCTATACTTTGTTAGCCTGAGCCACAGATTTTTGCAAAGTTCCCCTTGTTATATAAAGAACAGAACATAAAGGAGCTTGGATTTTTTAGCCCAAACAGTAACAGGTTCTCACTTTGGCTAAAAACTGCAAGTGGGTGGTTAACTCTGTGTGTGTGTGTGTGTGTGTGTAAGTACCTCCCAGTTAGCAATCTGATAAAGTTTTGTGCCTCCTAAATACCCCCATGCCCACGGAAATGTGGGAGAAGATGCAGTAACACAAGCAGTGTTATTGTCAGCATGGTATGCAGTGGAGGAAAAGAAGTCTTACTCTTTTTTTGTCCCAGTGTTACCATGCACAGAAAAAAAAGGAGAGCTTGAAGTGTAGATATTCACAATAATTGGTCATCAATAAATGTCTCTCCTCTGCTTGAATTAAAAAGTATTTCTCAAGCAGCAAATGAGCAAGCCCAGCATTTTAAATACACAAATGAAGATCCATACACTTCTCTCGAGTAAAGCTCATAATTTCAGTGGTTTTGTTGTGGGTTTTTTCCCCTTCCATGGGTATCCCAGTTTGTCTCAGTTATTAACAAAGTGGTTTTTAAGGAGTTGTGTTTTACAATGCAGAGAGTGGAGGATGCTTTTTATACATTGGTGCGAGAGATTCGACAGTACAGAGTGAAAAAAATCAGCAAAGAAGAAAAGACTGCAGGGTGCATGAAAATTAAAAAATGCCTTGTAATGTAACAGGGTAAGTTTGTAGTGTAACAGGGTAAGTGTTGCAAATCAGTTGCCAAATAAAACTGATTGATGGCATCTTGTAAATCAGACTTTTTGCAGCTAATCAATGACATAATTTAAGATACTAAACCAATCACATTTCAGTGTCCTGAATAATATTCCTAGCAAAAAGCTAAGTACTATGGATTTGCTTTGTTTCGTGGGGTTTTGATAAAGAGATTAACAAGAAGTCTTTAGTGCATAGTGAATTCTCCAGTTGTGAAATGGGGACACAGTTCTGAGTGGGAAGAAGTTAGGAGGAAAAAGTTTTATTAGGAATATATAGCAGATGCTGTTGAAGTGAATATTGATTGAATCTTCAGCCTGATGAACTGAGGGAAGAAGACTGGAAAATTTATAGTCCTTCTCACACGCAGAAATAGGAGGTTCCTAATCCAGCAAAAGAGTGTCTGACTGGTGTACAGGATTTCTTAATTCTCAGGCCATTCCTTATGCCATGCTATTTTTCCTTGTTTTTCCTCAGCTTAAAAAATATACCTTTACCATTTCTAGAAAGACATTAGGGGTTTTGTTTCTGTTAACTATAATGCCAGAATCCAGATTTGGACAAAATAAGGTTTCACCTTTTTTTGAGAGCCTTTACAAGAGGTGGGGGCTAAGTAACAGTGAAGTAACACTGGAGGAGAACACCAAAAACAACAACAAAAAAAGCACCAAAAACCCCCAGTACCCAAATTCTCACAAAATATTTTTTTAATCTGTACATTCCATGTAAGAAAAAAAGTATGGAAGTGGGGGCAGAAGAAATTGTGATATGGAAGAAATGCTTTGTGAACAAACAATCAAAGTAGCTCCTTGTAGATATTACTATCTTATTAATTCTTTACCTCTTACTGCACCAGTAAGTTCAGGGGGGATGTTAATCCTTATATACTTTTCCAGCAGCACAATGACCTGGAATTTGCCACTGTGTAAAAGAAAAACTGTTTGCTTTTCAAGGTGTGTTTTGTACTTCAGAATTTGTGGCAGAGAATAGCAGGACTGGACTTGTATCCTGAAGAGACTGTCACAACTGTGGGAATGTCCCCTCCAGTGAGGGAGTTTGGTTCCTCTTTCTGGAGAAGGGAGGACAAATTCTGGTTCACATCAGTTTTCACTAGATCTGCTCAGGGTTGTTACAGGCTCAGCCTTTCAGTGAGGAATGACTGCTCTGAGAGAATTACTTAAGATATTTTTTTCCTAAAGAAAGTGGTGCAGTCCCCATCCCCTGAGGCACTCAGGAAAGGACTGGATGTGGCACTTAATGCCTCGGTTTGGTTGACAAGGTGGTGATCAGTCACAGGTTGGACTCGATGCTTTTGGAGGTCTTTCCAGGCTTAACAATTGTATGAATCAATCACTTTGTCTGCATCAAAGGTTTCCTTTGCAGGAAACGGCAAACTTCAGTCACAAAGCTCCCCAGTCTTGCACCCAGCTATCAGTAAAATTGATGCCATCAAAATACCTTGTTTTATCCTTCCCTAGTTAACAAAAAAACAATGAACAGAAGCTTGGCAAGATGACTTTTGATGAGAGCAATAGGCATTAAATTGCTTAAGCCCTGTAGCCTTCTGAAAACCAACTTTGCAGTTCCTTGCTGTCTTACTGATGTAACTGTACTGTGAAGTAGAATTTCTGTTTTTATATTGGGACTTCAAAAATCCTGAGTTCTGTCTGCTTTCCCTTTCTCTGGACTTCCTTGGGAGAATAGGAATAGGATGCTGGGAATTTCAAGGGTTTTCAATGGAAGCATTTTTTCAGAGTTTAACATTTGTATTTATACTCTTTCTACCAGCTTCCTTTCAGCTTTCTTTGTGCTGATGTCCGTGAGAAGTATCTTTTTGGGTTTTTGCACCTTTTTCTTTTCCCCCGTATGGGGGGAAATCTTTTGACAACAATGGGTATTGTTGAGTTCTGGATGTTTGTTGTTGTTGTTTCTTTTTACCCTACATCCTGTTTAGAAAATTAGTCTTGGATCTAAGACTAGAACTTGAGGAGTCTGCTCAGGAAAGGAAACATTTGTCTTTATCCTCGAGTGAATTCTGCATGCTATTGATAATCATTTCAGCAACTTCATATTTAGGGAGCTAAGCTGGAGAAAACATATTCCAAAATGATTATGGCACAGCTGTAGTTCAGCAGAGATTTGAGTGGAATAAGAAATCTGACATTTAAAACAGCCTGGCATGTGTTGCTTTCCAGTGTGATGTGTAGTAGGTGGCTAAGGAGAGCAGCAGCTGGTGATGGCAGTCTTACAGCTGGGATTTTAGACTTCAAAGACATTCATTATAACAGTGCAATGATGATATTCTGTGAATAATCAAGTTTGATGGTTCAGAGTGTTCTGCTCCCTCTTGGAATACTGTTTATCTTCTTGCTGCCTGTGGGGTGCCTTCTGAGTTACATTAGCCTTGTACAAGGAAACTGAGAGCTTTGACTCCCCAGACTGCCATTAACTGCTGATGCTTTCCAACAATTTCATCCCTTTGGCTGATACACAGTAAAGCAGAAAGTACAGAACATCTCTTGCTCCATTTGTAATTTCCAGCTAGCAAGGAGAAATTTCCAAAACTCAATGTGAAATCTTCAAAAGAACTCTTTCTTTGGTTTTTGATGCTTGAAAGCATCATTTTTTTCCATAAAAAGCATACTATAACAAAGTTTCTCTGGGGCATAAATTAGACATCTAGATGATGTAATTCAGGTTGAGCTGGGTTAATAGTGAAATGTTTGAATTAGAAGAGCTATAGATTTGAATTCTAAAATGTCTAAATTCTTGGTCAAAACTGATTAAATGATTTCTCTCTGTAGTACTACAGAGGGGTACTAATAACTTCCTCATTACTATGTGTGTATGTATATATGTGCTATATATTACAAAAAACATAAAAAAGAACTCCTGTAATTCAGAACTTCTTTAAGGGTCTGTTTTGGGGGCTGGGATTCAGGAATTCTGAATTCCTTATGAATTTGGCATTTCTTGTTGCTTGGGACCACTTCTAATGTTTCTGTTCCCTTTGCCTCTCGTGGTTGCCCATTGGAAGAAGCAGGGCCAGGAGCAAGCCCTGCTCAGTGCACCTTTATTGAGGCACTGGGCTTTAGTTCTGAGCCTGCACAGGGAATTGGGAGTTTCTAATCTGAGCCTGGATTTAAAGCACTCATTCAGTACATCTGAACTTGCCCAAAAGCTTGCACACAATGAGCCCATTGTGAGAGGCAGGAAGGTCAGCTGCCTGCAGTCCCTTCTTACTGAAAGAGCTGGCTGGAAAGGTTGGCAGCCTTTGATCTGACAGCACTGATGCCCTCAGGGCCCTTCTGTAGACAGAGTATCCACCACTTACATTGAACATTTAATGGCCAGGCTGAAAAGTGAAAGACCTCACTTCACCTTGTGTTCTCCACTTCAGATGTTCTAAACATAGTTTTCTATGTCATGTTAGATTAATTACCTGAATTGAAGACCAATTGTGGCAGGACCACAGTGCTAAGTACATAATCAATAATTCATGAGGCTTGGTGTGCAAAGGTGTAAATGCAAGGAGGAAAGCCAAGTCAATTCTGTAACCTGGGACAGTGCAAGGTGTCCCTGCCCATGGCAGGGGGTTGGAACAAGATGATCTTTAAGGTCCCTTCCAACCCGAACCATTCTTTGATTCTATTTTGCAACAGGCACTGTATTTAAAAGATCATCATCTTATTAAGTAGAATAAAAATGTCAGCCTTGATTGGGAAGTCATGTGTTTAAAGGTTCGTGATAGTATTTGGACATTACTTTACACAAGTTATTTTCTCTGCATTTATTTTAAAACAAGTTTAATGAGTGAGGGTTGTTTGTTTGAAGACTTAGATTGCAATTTTGGAGTGTGTGTCTCATTTGAAGACACCAACTGACAGCCAATTCTGACAGGTGGTTCTGTATGGAAATGTGAACAGTCTTGTAGAAGAACATTGTGCAGAGGTTTTGCTTATATGGTTCTTGTGTTTTAAGAATGAAACTGTTTTTTTGTCTGTAGTGATTGATTCTTAATGCTGTTCTCCTCCTTCTTAATACCGAGAGACCTGCAGTGGAATCACTTTGAGCCATCACTACTTCTATACCATTTCTCTATGCGAACACTGCTAAATATTCAATTTGTGCATTAATGCTGAAGCTATAAACAAAATACACTGTTTCTCTGTATTTTTAATTCTCAAAAAATTAATGGGGGGCGTGACCTTTTGCAGAACCAAGGCCACTCTCCCCACTACAGCTCCTGCATCAATTTTACATTGGTCAATAATACCTCAAAACGCAGAACAAGCTGTTTGCAAGATCTTGTAATGTGCAAAAGTGTGCTATTTATATTGGGAGCTAGACTGCCAAGGACTTTGAACATCAGTTGTTTGTAAATGTTTTATAAACACAAAGGTTTTAAATAAATTTAGCTTATACTGGAGTGTTGCATTTAAGTGAAGCCATTTAACACCTCACTGTTGTTTGGACTTTCCATATTAAGTTTCACTTGGTGTTTGCCCGAAACAGTAATGAATTAGGTGATTTTTGGCTTTTTGGTTCGTTTCAGAGTTCACTTTCAGCTCTTTACTGCAACAGGGATAGAGGAGTAAATGCAGAGTGTTAATTTTTACTGGCAGCTTGAAAGCAAACTTGTGTGGCTGGCAAGTTGTAGGGCTGAATTTCTAGGCCCAAGTCTACAGTGATGCCTTTGGCTGCTGTGATACAGTAGCATTTCTCATCTATCTAAAAGATATAAGGAGTAAGGGCAACAAAGATTCAAGGAAATGTTTCTCTTAGAGATTTTATAATTGACAACATGGGCACTTCAGTGGGATTTGAAGCAACCTGAAAGCTGGGCCATAAACTGTTTGACATAAGTAGCTTGTGACAAAGTACATTGAATACATGGCACTTGATAGTGCTCTGTATCAGGCTTTTGGCTATGCTGGCCTCTTTTGATCAGTTCGTTTTTGTCAGCTATAATGACCCCCCAAAATAATTAAAAATTACTCAGTGGGAACAAACATTAACTTTTGTGTCTGTAGCTGAAGTCTTGGAACTGTGGAGATTTTAAGTGCCTATATGATATATAGATATATGATATAGAACCAGAGATAATGTGTTTCAAGTGTCCTTAACTTTAAAAGTTGCATAGAATTATGTATCAAATCATATCATTTGGAAGTGGGATTGATTTGATTGATTTGCATGTGTAAAGATTTATAGAAGTGTGGTGTGATTATCAGTGTGCCTGAGAAATGATCTGCATGTGTGGATTAACATCATTGTGTCTTTGGTATTGAATTATTGTTGCAAACATTTGAATTCCCTTTTCAGAGCTGCATATAGATTATTAAAACATAAATAAAGGTAGTTAATGCCTCACAACTTCCCTGGGAGGGTGGGGAGGCCCTGGCACAGGGTGCCCAGAGAAGCTGTGGCTGCCCCTGGATCCCTGGCAGTGCCCAAGGCCAGGCTGGCCGGGGCTGGGAGCACCTGGGACCGTGGGAGGTGTCCCTGGCCTTGGGACCACTGGGTGATCTTGAAGGTCCCAGGCCAGGCTGGGACCATTCTGTGATTCCTTGGCAGTACATACTCCTAAGCTAAGTGTGAGCTGTGATTTCATATATCCACACTGTGTGTACTACACGTTTCTGGTTGAGGTGGGACACCGTGTGCCCTCTGTGAGATGGAGCAGAGGGCAGCACACGCTGTCCTGCTCCCCCTGCCACCTCAGCAATGCAGTCTCACCCGTGGGGCACCCGTGCTCAACCCCAGGGCACTCAGCAGCCTGCAGGATGCCCTGGGCCCAGTTTGGGAGGAGCTGAGGGGCAGGGCAGCAGTGTCAGCTCCTGCTGGCATCAAAGCAGTGCCCTCAGTGCTGTGCCAGTGCTGCTCAGAGCCCTGAGAGGAGCAGCCTGCAGCCAGCGCTCCTTGCACAGCACGTGCAGGGCCAGGGGCTGTGCCTCAGCAGGCGTCTCAGCCTGAACCTCGTCCTCATGCCCACGTTTGTATCTTTTCAGGGTGTTGATGATGCCTTCTACACATTAGTTCGAGAAATCAGAAAACACAAAGAGAAGATGAGCAAAGATGGTAAAAAGAAGAAAAAGAAGACAAAGACAAAGTGTATAATTATGTAAATACAATTTATCCTTATTCCTAAGAAGTACTGAAGTAATTTTGTACATTACACTAAATTATTAGCATTTGTTTTAGCATTACTTTACTTTCTGCTTCATGATCCTGTTAGCTTTACCTGAATGCTTGTTTTAAATGACAGTGGAAACTTCATTCCTCTCAAAGTGCCAGTATTCTTTGACTGTTGGTTCTTGAACTAGCAATGCCTGTGAAAAAAAAAACCAACAAAAAAACACAAAACCAAACCAACAAACAAACAAAAAAAAACCCCACAAAAAACCTGAGAACTGTCTTAGGACTCTTTGGTGCATGCACAGTTACTAACTTCCTATTTTTCTTACTGATTGTGAACTTCTGTTCTGTGTGCAAAGCAAACAATGAAATGATGCTCTACACATTCTAACATCCCCTATAAATTTTTGGGTTTATAAATTTGGTTGGGAAAAAGGACTAGTTAGCAAAAGAGACTTTAGTTTCAGCCTTTCCTTTATTTTAGACTGATTGCAATAGAGAGAGACCAGAAGCCTTTATAGTCTTCCTGTAGATTTTGCTTCTAGGCATCTAGTCTTGTAGCATTTCAGATCAACTTTAATGAATGTAAAGATAAAACTTAAAAGAAAAAAAATCACTGCAATTTGTCATGATCGCTCCTTAAATACTCTATTTTTTCTATAAAAAATTAAAAAAAAAAAGAAAAAAATTTAAAAAGACAACAATGCACACCTGGCAATGGAAAAAGTAAAAGTTCTAATTAGGTTGATTTGCTCTTGTTAATGCATTGCTTTAAGACCTTCACTGACTTTCTGTGTCTGAAGACCCAGGTGAAATCCCCCTGCATCAAAGCTTTGAGTAGCTTTGTTCAGTGGGTTCAGGATTTCACCCTCAGTGTCCCTAGGAAATACTAGAACACCTTAACAGAGAAGTTGATTCAAATTCTTAGGTTAATTCATACACAGACCCAGAATTTACCATAAGAATTAACTCAGAATCAATCCTGAATTATATAGTGGAGTAAAACCATTTTATTTTTTTTCCCCCAAGAGTGGCATTATATATTTCCAGATGCCTGTTTTGTGCAAAATAGGGGAGAAATTTTACATTCTAGTAACATCAAACAAGTAGATGAATGAGCTGAATTTAGCTGCTTCATGCAAATAAAGAAAAAATCCACTATGCCCTAGAAATGGTGTGGAATTTGCACAATCTGTCAGCGTAGAACATGGTTTCCAGAGTCAGTGTTGTTTGTGTGATGTCTGTGAAGTACTAGTTTTGTTGCACAGATTCAATGGTTGGTGAGTGGCATTCCAGTGTCTAGACTGTCATGAAGCTAGACCAAGATTTTAATGTTGTCTTCCTCTGTGATTAAGTTCTCCTGTGATTTTGTTCTTCCCTCCCCCTTTTTTTTTTCTGATTGGAATTAAGGCAGGATTTGTGCAGGAGCTTTCACTTTTTGGTACTGCAGCAGCCTAGATATCCACTAAAGTATGAGCCAGTGGTTCCAGTGTTTCCAGTTCCTGTTGTCTCCCTGTAAATGTGGAGTTGTCTCCTTAGAGCTTTGGTCCCTGGAGGTGCTCCATAGGAGCCAACTCAGCTGCACAGTGACACTGGAAGATGGGACTCTGGTGTACCCAAAGACATCGAAGTGGGGTAGTTCAGGGCACTGGAAACTTTGGGACAGGGAATAGCAGCATTGCCCTAACCTAAAGTATTCCTAAACAATTACATGGAAATTTCACACAGGTATGTCAAAATTGCACTGTGTAACTTGGCCCACTTCTATGATGGCATGAGAAAAAGGATGACTCTGCTGAGAGTGAGTGTTGTAGGTGGAGGGCTGCAAAGCTGGCAGGGGACAAGGTGCTCCATCTTCTTTAATTCATTGCATCTGAGAGCAATCAGGCCTTTCCCTGCCTGTGTCCCCCATCCCACATCCTTCACTGAAATCCAGACCCCTCCCTCCCTTCAACTTCCATGTGAAATGTAGGTTATGAAATAGTCTGAAAAGCAGTGACAGAACATCTAACTTCATACTGTCAGGACCAATAAGGAGTAAGAACAGATTCTTCGTGTCGCAAAATATTGCAGAGCTTCCAAGGTTAAAACGTGTTGGAGACAGTTATTTGCACATTTTCTGCAGGAAGAACATAGCAAAAGTGGGTAGTGAGCCTTGAGCAAATGGAAGTGATCTTAAGGTTACTTTAATTTTGGTAACTGAGTCACACTGCATGTCAAACCAGGGCTGGTCTAAAATTCTGACGTTCGTTTAACTAGGAGCTGTTAGGAGAAATCGTAGCAGCAATGTCTTGTTCATCAAAAGTGGATTTATATAGCTCTACTATAAAGCTGTATATAAACTAGTGCTGGGTTTTTTCAGCAAGTGTGATCTGTAGCTGCCAGTCTAATTAAATTAGTACAAAATCCACTTACATTAGCCCTTATTTACTTAAAGAAACCCAAACCAAACACGTCCTTGCCACTGTTGTGCAGTTTTGTCTTCCTATTTGTTGAGACTTGGTGAAGCCTGTTGGATTGCAGCTTGCACAAATTGATCCATCATCATTGTCCTGCCCTGTTTGAGATGCTTCCACAGACCATCCCTGGGTGCTGTCTGTCCTGAGAGCAACTACTGAGTGAACCTGTGAGTCACTGACCACGTTACCACGTTCAGCTGCCATGTGTCAGGGAGCAACACCTTCTTACAGTAGCTTTATGTAACTCTGCTCAATACCTGTGTCTTTGGTTTCCTCTAAAATGAACTCTTCTGACCACGTTCACTGCCCTAACATTTTTTGCTAACGGAAAAGAGTTTTGCTGTGTGGGCTTTGTTACAGTAACAGGATCTCTGTAATGGGTAAATACTGACACACACAATCTTCTGCTCTTGTCTAGACTATGAAGCAATACAATTATTACCTTCAAAGACCATCAAACTGTAAAACAAATCATTTTGTCTCAAGTTTACATAAAGCTACATAGATGGTAAATCTTTCCTAACATTTCTTTATTCCACTGTCTTGTGTTTTCATGTTGAAAATACTTCTGCTTTTTCCTCTTGAGTGCCAACTTCTTACTAGAATGACTTCTTAATGTAATATGTTTACCTGGAATGTATTTTAACTATTTTTGTATAGTGTAAACTGAAACATGCACATTTTGTACATTGTGCTTTATTTGATGTGGAACATATGCAGTGTGATCCAGTTTTTCCATAATTTGGTTGTGTGACCTAGGAATGTTGGTCATGCCAGACATTAAGTTAAAAAAAAAAGAAAAAAAAAAAAAAAGACCACTGTTCGTTTTAAAATTTTTAATGTTTTTAGGAGTATGTGCTGTGAGGTGATCTGGAATTTGTCATTTTTTTGTCAAACTGTACTGCTCCTATTTATTGTAATGTAATAAAAAATAGTTATTGTGAGTGTCTGTCCCAGTTTCCTTTTCCCCTGCAAGAAGTGCAGTCCTCATGTCGGTGAGGGAGCATCCCCTGAGTTGCACTGCTTGGCACTGTTCTCCGTTTGTCCGTGCTGCTGCTGGTGCTGCCTGGCACAGAGCTGCCATCCCTGCAGCCCTGGGTGCCCCTCTGAGGGGCAGCTGCTCGGAGCAGGGGCAGTGCAGAGCAGAGCTGCCATCCCTGCCGCCCCGGGTGCCCCTCTGAGGGGCAGCTGCTCACAGCAGGGGCAGTGCAGAGCAGCTGGGCTGCTGGGGAAGGCATTTCTCCTGGCAGCGCCTGTGTCCCTCACAGGGTCCATGCTCTGCCTCCCTTGTTAAATTCCATCCTGGGCTTCTGTGGGGTGGGCAGCATCCCCCCTGCCTCCCCCTCAGGCCACCCTGTGATCTCAGAAATGCTGGGACAGCAGCTGGGCTGAGCTCCTCTGGAGCTCGTCAGGGACGCTGTTCCCAGGAACTGCTGCTGGCTAACAGGCTCCTGCTTTTGAACCAGCAGCCTTGGGAATTTCTTGTTCCTGTCTGAGTAACAACCCCAGTGCAACAGCATTTCTGCTATGAAACTGTCAAAGGTGGCCAGATTGCAGTCAGGACAGAAAATTACTGTGACTAAATCCTACTCTTTGGCAACCCTGTAAAGAGTGGTCCTGAGTGAAGCCCTCGGAGCTCTCCTGGGCTGCAGTGGGCTGTGGTCAGAAGTGTCTCAGAGGCAGTGAACTGCAGTTTGCTATGGCTGGAGAACCAGCAACGACAACAGAGCCTGGGCTGGTGCCCCCCTTCCTTGAGGCTCAACCCTTCACCTGGTGAGAAGATGCAAAGGCACCCAATGTGAGTACTTCACTGAGTTCCAGGGGAATTGCTCACAAGTCTGTGCCTTATACACGCTCCTTTAGCTCTGTATGTGGATATGCGACAGAAAATGTACAATGGATATTGCTCTCATAGATCCTTAAGATTTGCAAGGAAGTCATGCTTGTGAGTTACTGTTGTGCTTATAGTAAATTCTATAAGAACCTGTAGTTAAATTGTTTAATTTAAACTGCAGATTAAGTGCTGTTAAAGCTTCAGGCCTAGACCACTGGTCAAATCTGGGGCTCACTTTAGCAAGGGGGCCCGCTCTGAACTTTGTGACTCAGCAGAAGGATCTTACTCCTTTTATCCTTTTTTGTATCCCCAGCCTCCACACAGATAATTTTTGGTTGATTTTCGTTTTAGATTGATTGTAGATTTTAGCTTGCTTTTTCTCTGTGTGCTTTAACCACCAGTGGAGTGAACCTTGCAAAGGGACTTTGTCACACGCTCACTTTTACATTAAACAGGTTTTTGCCAATTGCCTTTGCCAAGGTACTGCCAACAGCTCTGCTGCAGTGATTCCTTGCCCACAGCTCCAAGATGATTTCTGTTCTATCTCCAGTGTCATTTAGTTGGTGGAAACACCAACCAACCCTACAATGTACAGAATATCAGCTCTGACACAAGTGCAAGTCGAGCCAAGCCCACAGCGAGAGCCTGGAGCAAACAGCCACGGCCAACCTTCTCTTCCAGGGGCAAAGATCAAGTTTTCTGTTCCTGCTGCAGCAGTTACACAACACCAGAAATCAGCAGTAGCAGGAATTGCCTTCAGGGGCCAAGTCCTTAGACCACTGTTGATCAAACTCCCCCCTTTCCTGACCCCGCAGTGGTCTCCCTAACACAGCAGGGTGGTGCCTCTGCAGGCTGAGCACGTGAGGTTAAAAGCCTTCAGAATTTACTTGCACAGGATCACCAGGGCTGGAAAGGACCCTGGAGATCATTTAACCCAACCCCCTCCCGAGGCAGGGCCACCCGGAGCAGGTGACACAGGAACACGGCCAGGTGGGTCTGGAATGAACCCAGAGGGAGACTCCAGCACCTCCCTGGGCAGCTGTTCAGGGCTCTGCCACGCTCCATGGAAGGAAGTTCTTCCTCATTCTGAGGTGGAACTTCTTGTGGTTTTGTTTATGGCCATTGCTCCTCGTCCTGTCGCTGGGCACCACCCACAAGAGTCTGGCACCATCCTTTGACACCCCTTAGAGATATTTATAGACGTTGATGACATCCTCTCTCAGTCTTCTCTTCTCCAGACTAAACAGGCCTATCCCCTGCAGTCCCTCCTCATAAAACAGATGCTGCAGACCCCTCCTCATCTGCTGGATCCTCTCCAATAGCTCCTCGTCTTTCGGGAACTGTGGAGACCAGAAATGAACACAGCACTCCCTCTCCAGCACCGAGAACTTCAGTTTTGAGAAGGTGCTCATTTCCCGTGGAAATGGATCATTCAGTGTGGAGGACTTTCAAAGTCAGGTTAATCTTTCAAGTAACAAGTGTAGCACCTGGAATTGACATCCAAATACACAGCTATGGGGTAGGAAGGGTTTCTGTTCAACACAGACACTGAAGTGAAACAGAACAGAGCACTCCTTCCTGCAAAATCATTTCATGCCTGAAGTTTTAGTTTGAGGAGGCCAAAAGCAGCAGAGGAAAACCTATTACCCATAAACAACACAACCCAAATCCTTCAAGCGACTCTGCAGGGGGAAGCCAAGTCCTGATTTGTGCTTTAGAGGGGTCAGAAAGGATTTACATTTCATTTCTTTGGCGGTCACAGCTCTTTTATTGTTACCTTTGCTGGGTGTGTGTGGTTACAGGCAGAGGCAGGGCACGGTCAGCGCTGCTCCTCGCTGTAGTAGCGCTGCTTCATGGCTCGGTATTTCCTGAGGAAGTACAGAGCCTCCAGCTCCTTCACAACAAATTCTCCCCGGGCAATCAGTTGCTTAATTTTTTCAGGGTCTTTCTCATCTTTGTTTTTCAGAAAAGCTGCTTTCAAACGGCTTCTAAAGTAGTCTGCTCCTTTGGGGTACTCCCTTCCCAGGTACAGCAGCTTGGAGAGAAAAAAATGATGTGTTTTCAGTAAACTGAGTATGCAGTGAAAGGAGCTTCATTTTCTGGTTAAGGGAAGTGCTGGTGGCATTTAAGACACTTACATTTTTGTACAGTTTCACCACTTCACCTCTTAAAGAATTGGCCATTCTCACATTTCGGTGAACTCTCTGTCCTTCTCTGATTTTTTGGTTTGTTTGGGGATTTTTACCTGAAGGATAATCAGTCTGTCATTAGCCTCAGCCTGCCTGGCTCCTGTACCCTGCTGAGCCCCACTTGTTCTAACTCTGTTATTTTCGGGTTCTACTCTGTCTCTTCTGCTTTTGGCTTCTTACTTTTTATTCCACTGAGCTTCCCATTGTCTTCTCTCCTCCCGCCTCAAACAGAACACAAGAAACTTCCAAAATCTTTCGACTCCTGTGACACTCTGTGCTTTCTCCCTGGCTGCTTTCTCACACTCTCACAATTCTCTCTACCTGCTGGCCTTGCTGCTTCTCTGGGGTCTGCTAAAGAACTGTATCTTTACATATATAGTGGTAAAGAGAGATAAACAGAACATGCTTAGAATAATATATATTTATATATTTGTATAGCAATATTTATAAAAACATATGTATATATTTTTATGGAATTAGATATATATAAAACTAGGAATTCCTGCAAATGTTGCATGGATAAACTTTGCTTTTTAAAACCTGTTTAAGTGCATTACAAATGGAGTCCAGTGCACTCTGACAAAAGGTAAAGGGAAAACAATGCGTTAGTAACAAAGTAACTGATTTTTACTTCTGTAAACACAAACTCACAGCATGGCCTGGGTTGAAAGCGACCTTAAAGATCATCTCGTTCCAACCCCCTGCCACGGGCAGGGACACCTCCCACTGCCCCAGGGTGCTCAGAGCCCCGTCCAGCCTGGCCTTGGGCACTGCCAGGGATCCAGGGGCAGCCACAAACAGATCAAAAGCGACTGGAATCCAGTCCGGCTCCCGCTGCGGGACCCACCGGGCTCCTGGAGCCGGGCCCTCCTCTCGGGCCGCTGCCTCCCGCTCGCTTTGCCTCCCGGCCCCGGCCCGCTCCCCCCCGGGCAGGTCGGACCGGACTCTCACCCGCTCCCTCACGGGGCCGCCGCCGCGCCGCTTTACGGCACCGCCGCCACAGGAAGGTCGGACCAGAATTCCCCGGGGCCGCCGCGGCGCCGCTTTACGGCACCGCCGTGAGCGCGCGGGCAGGCGGGGCCGGCCCAGCTGCGCATGCGCCGTGCGCGGCCGCCGGGGCTGCGCGGGCGGGGCCTGTGGGGTCCGGGGTCTGGGAGCGTGAGGGGAGCGGGGCCGGCGAGAGGCAGCGGGACAGGCGGCGGGACATGGTGGGGCTGGGCTGGGCTGGGCTGGGCTGGGCTGGGCTGGGCTGGGCTGGGCTGGGTGGTGGAGAGGGGCAGGATGAGGGGGTGCAGTAAAGCGGGTACGGATCAGGTAATGCAGTGGGAAAGGGTGGAGTCGAGTGTTCCTTGTTGCCTACTGAAGTACCAGGACGTGGAAAAAAAGGCTTTGAGACTGCAACAAGCACCTGAAGGACACTTTAGTTTTCCTGCGGCCCCCGATCTGATTCCTCGTGCTGAGGTTTGCTGCTGTGCTGCTCTGTGAAAGCAGCAGGGTTCAGAGCCTGGCTCAAGTCTGGCTCAGACTTTGCTGCAAGAATGGCTCTGTGGTAACAAACTTCATTGCCAGACAGCCTTCCTTCTCCTTCTTCCCCTTTCTCCACCCCACAGGGAATATTCCCACGGGGGTCATTAATCCCACTGCAGTTATGGAAATTCACATGGCACTATTTCGACGTTGCGCAGAAAAAGTGATTGGTACAGAAGGGATTTGCTGTTGGATGTTTGGCTTTCTAGAATCTCTTCGTATTTACTGTGGTCTTTGGAGAAATCCCCTAGTTGTGTTTCTGCAAGTTTTCCCTCGAATGGCAAAAGATTCAGTGGTGTTTCTGTGATGTTCTAGGATGTGATTTAGTGTTATTTGGAATAGCACACAGTTGATGAGTTCAGAAAACACTGAAAAATATATTTTACTAAGTGTCCCACACTAACTTACATATTTCGTGTACGTTAATGTTTTTGAGGAGTGAGAATAAGTAGATGCTCTTCTGTAATCGTGTGGCCCAGCCTGGTAAGTTATGATGGTCCAGAGTCATGTGTTAGTGGCTGATTTTCTACAATATTGAAATTACTGTCAGTATTAATTTATCAGTAGTTGATCATATCCAGTTTCAACAGAATAATTGTATTTTTCTAATTATTTCTTTCTAGTTGACACCCTGTTCTCTAATGTTTGCTCTCCTTTTTTTCCTCTCTGATCTTTTAGGGTCCAAAACCGAAAAAAAAGGTAGGTAGGCAGAAACATGCCATAGTTCACTGTTGTGTTTGATTTGTGATTTGATTTGTTTTTTCCTGAGGCAGTTGGTCAGGGTTAATTGAACTTGAAGGAGGAGGACGCGTCTCCAGGACACCAAGCTTCTGTGCCTTTTGCAAGGAGGCCCAGCCTGCAGTGCTCCCAGAGGGAGGGTGCCCAGTGCAGCCAGGGCTTGTTTTGCTTGGCAGGCGGTGTCCAGGCAGGGGGGCAGTGTCCTGGCTTGTGCCAGCAGTGGTGTGGCCAGCAGGACCAGGGCAGTGACTGTCCCCTCCACTGGGCACTGCTGCGGGAGGGGCACCTCGAGTGTTCCAGTCTGGACCCCTCCCAAAAAGGACCCTGAGGGGCTGGAGGTGTCCAGGGCAAGGAATGGAGCTGGGAAGGGGCTCTGGAGCCCCAGGAGGGGCTGAGGGAGCTGGGGGGGCTCAGCCTGGAGCAAAGGAGGCTCAGGGGGCCCTGCTGGCTCTGCACAACTCCTGCCAGGAGGGGCAGCCAGGGGGGTCGGGCTCTGCTCCCAGGGAACAGGGACAGGAGGAGAGGAAATGGCTTTGAGCTGCACCAGGGAAGGCTCAGGTCCAACATCAGCAGGAATTTCTGAGTGGAAAGGGCTGTTAAACATTGGCAGGGGCTGTCCAGGCACCACCTCCAGAGATGTTTAAAGGAAGGCCTGGCCGTGGCACTCAGTGCTCTGGGCTGGGTGACAAGGTGGGCATCAGGCACAGGCTGGACTTGATCTTGGAGGTCTTGTCCAGCCTTAATGGTTCTGTGATCCTGTTATTTGAGCCATGGGTTGGACGCAGACTGTGGTGGGTGGAGGGAGGGACAGCAGGCAGAAGTCCACAGGCAACTGGATTGCATAAATTTATGCCATGGATTGTTATTAATTCAGTGATAATGAATTTATCTACCCCTCCCCAGCTGTGCATCTCAGTCTTCTCAGTGCAGTGTTAAGTCATAGGAATGTGAAAAGAAGTTGACTAAACAGTGATTACAAGTGATTGAAACAAGCAGATTTTCCATTTTCAGTTAAAAATTTGTTTATTTATTTATTTACTGAAGTGAACAGATTCTTCCCTGAAATGCTTATGGGCAGAATTGTGGGTTTCACTGACGCTGTTCTAGGATGACTTTGCAGATGAATGCTTTGGTAACAGACGTGGTCAGATGCACTCAGCCCCTGGTGGGTGTGCACGTGTTGTTGGCACTTCATTGTCACTGGGGTGTTTATCCCAGCTTCCTGGTAACCTCTGTTTTCAAAGCTACATTTATGCACGTTTATTAGTGTGAATAGAACAAGTGATTCTTTGTATCTGAATATATAATAGAATCAAAGCATGAAATAACAGTATTTGTAGCACACTTTGTGTGTGAAGAAGGACACACAGATGGGGATTCAGCTCTCTGGGGTGCAGCATCCAGGTTAGATACCTGGCCAGAGGATGTGTGTCCTGCTCCTTTCACACTGCCTCACACCCTGAACCTGTTTACATGCCATATTCTCTGTGTTTTAAAATAGTGAACATTGAATTGAATTGAGTGTGTGCTTTGTTTGTGTGTGTGAGTGGCAGAACAGCTTTGTTCAGCCCATGCATTGCTCCACCACCAGCTGCAGGTCATTGGTTTTCCTGCTGCATTCTGTCATCCATACCTTTCCTTTCAACCTGGGTTTAGGCTGCTGTCACTCTTATGCTTTGGTATCCAGAGGAAACTACACAGAATATTATGGTTTATTTTGTCATGTGTACCAAAAGAAAATAACTTTATTTATCCCACTTATAAGCAACAGTGTTGACTGTGAATGAATTTTGCAGTTGAGAACCAATTATCTCATTTTTATGTGCATCATCAGTAAGAAATCTATGAATGCTGTGGATTACAGGACAAAAATAAGCATTCTATTTTGGCTCATCTGTTACGTGAGAGTAGATTTTGCATGTTACTTAACTTTTATTTTATTATATATCCAGACTGCAAAGAATAAATAATTTCTGAGAACCCCAACTTCAAAATAGAGTAATTCTAGGATTAGGGTAGAGGTTGAACAGTGAACTGTCTGGAGTTACAGTGAGGATTTTATAACAGAAAAGAGAACTCTCTGTTACTTTTCTTGTGAATTAGATGCTTCTAAATGCCAGGCTTGTTCCAAAATACATTTTCCAGCAGTTCCTAAAATGTTTGAGGTTGCAATATCTACTTTCTTAGCAGATGTGCCTGTTACTCGATTTCTACATTAAATGAAGAGATTTTTATACTCTCCTGTGGTGGCTGTGTTTGGGAATGTGTAGCATAGAATAGTATATTAATTGTAAGAGCTTCTAAAGAAAATGAGAAGAAAATTGAGTCCAGGATGTGTATTACTGGTCTGGGGGCTTTGTTGGCTGTGTAGGGAGCCTAAAATCTTAATTCAGAAGGGCAAAGTTACAGAGTTACAGAACTGACAAACTGTATTAAAATAATACTGACATTTGTTTTCTTCCACCTCATGCAAACATGAAGTCCAATGGCAAAAATAAAGGTGAAAAACCAAAATCACAGAAAGGAGGGGAAGGGAAGATGAAAGACAAAGGTACTGTGCACTTCATTTGTAGGGAATATGATGGACAACTCAGTTGTTTTAAATAAATGTACAGAATATTTTCCTGAAGTAGATGTGAACTGATACCTGTGTTTCACAAACACAAGTGATTCCTCCCTCTTTTCTGACGTGGGCCAAATTCCCTGTTACTTGATGCTGCATCTCACTTTCCTGTCAGAGCAATGCTCCCTTCTCTGGTTATTTCTGCTGCAGCTGGGAAGTTGGGAAGAATTCAGTTGCCCTGAATCCATCCTGGTGGGGTCTTGGGCATGCTCTGACTGCCAGTGAGTGACTGCTAATCACCAGTTCAGCTAATAACCAAATCTTTTTTCTGATTTTGTTATGCAAAGTATAGTTATGCTCTCGATCTGTTTCCCAATCCTCAGGTGAAGCCCAGTTACAAGCTGAACAAAAAGAAGCAGAAAGGCTTGAAAAGGAGAGACTTGAACGAGAGCACATGGAAAAGCTTGAGGCAAAAGTGAGTTTGTACTCACTGAAAAAAATCTAATCCTATTTCTAAACTGTCTGTAAAACATCAGTAATTTAGTGTGAGAATAGGAATGAATTTCCTTATGTACTTACTGTTGGGAATAATATAGAGGAAATTTTCAAGTTTTGATACAGTTGAATACATTAAATTTTGTGATCTGTGATTCTCCAGGTCGAATACATACCATCTTTTTTTTTCCCCCATTTCCCCTGTGCTTTCAATTGGGTGTACTTTTTGTGTTCCCCATGAGTGTATTTGGCACAGCTGTGGTAAGAAAATGTTGGTATAAATTCCTTAGTTGGTTGCATTTAGGGCAGATACAGTGATTTGTGTGTGTGCATTAGACTAACTATATGTTTAGGAGGAGACTGGAATTCAGAACAAAAACTGATTGGCAATATATAAATATTTTTGTATATAAGGAAAAAAGGAGATTTACAACAAATTTTATTATTTTTTTTAGAAAGGGTCACTCTTGTCTATGCTTCTTGTACTTCACTGAATGTGGTTTTTTTTTTTTTTCCTAGGGAGAAAAGGAACTTAAAATAATAGAAATCAAAAAGAAAAAAATACAATAATCTTGCACATGTTTTTGCAACACATGCTTACATGTTTTAGCAGCTCTCATTAGAGCTGGCTCCAGGGTGATGATATGGAACTGTTGAAGTGAGAGGTCACAATCATATGACACATTATGTTTATCATATGGCTCAGCAGCTAATGTGATGACAATAACATATTGAAAACTACTGCAGTCTTCTCAACTGGAAGTTTGATTAACAACAGCAAGTTATCAGTGTTTGGATTTGTTCAAATAATAATTCATTCAAATAGCTCAAATCTCTTTCTTCTGTGTAAAATAATTGTAAGAAGTAAGCCAAATATGTAACTGCTCTGTTTGATGTATGTATTTTAACAGTATCAGGAACAGAGGGAGTGTGAACTAGCAGAACTTAATTCACTGGAACAGAAGTTTGTTTCTGCACAGCAGTGGAAAAGGGATGACAGAGCAAAGGCAAAGGTAAACTTTCTTGCCAAAATCTGCCCAGTGTCACAGAGGTTTGGCAATGGAGAGACCTCAGGCTATGATTCCATTACAGGGTGCAGAAGTTTCCATTTCTTGCATTTTGGTGTGTGCTGTGACAGCATTTCAGGTTCCATCTCAAGAGTAGTGACAGGCCATGCTCACTTCTCTTTACTCATCTTCTTCACTTTGGGGCACACAGGAAAGAAATGTGTGCAAAGAGGAGCCTGTTTGGGGATCAGAGTGTTAGTGCTCCTCCCCTTACCTCAGCAGTCTAGAGGGGTTGTAATTGCAGATGTCCTGATATTTGTTGGTTTTTTTATTTCTGCTTTTAAACACTTCACCCAAAAAAAGTTCTACCAGGGCTTAAAAAGAAATTGTGTGGCATTTGAGACAATTGTTTCATTGGCTCCTGAGTATCACAGGTCATCATTCAGAGAGAGGTTTGCCATATATTTGAAGGACATGACACAAATCCAGGTCATAGCTGGAAACATATGAAAGTGCAGCTAAAAGTTGCAATCTGCAGTTTCGGGTGACATTCATGGTGGTTGAATCATCACCCAATGGCATTATGGACCTGTAAAGTTAAATTTTGAGTAGTAAGGTGTGGAAATACACGAGTAGAACATTTCACTCTTGTCAGTCCATCTTGCAGAGACATCACTCAGTAACAGTCTGATAGTGAGCTTGGTCAGCTAAGGAACCAAAGGCTTTAATATCCTATAGGCTTGTGGACACAAGGATCTTCTCCTTGTCTGGTGTGTTGCTTAATGCTTTTAAAGCCTCTGCAGAACAACTGCAGAATCAGGACTTCTGAAATTCATGTAGTTCAACCTCCTGCACAATGCAGGGCAAAGTCTGAAGTTAGATCAAGGTGCTCAGTTAGGTTTTGAAACGTTTTAAAGTTTGAGGTACCACAGAACGTTTAAGCAGCCACTTTGACAGCTTGACCATGCTCATTGTAACCATTTTTCTTTAAATGCAGTTTGGCATTTCCCTGTTACAGCTTGTGATCCTTGCCAGCTGCTGTTCATGGATGTTTCTGACAAAACAGAACCATTGCTTTAAAAATAAATGTAATTAAATACTGGTAGATTATGGGAAGTTCCAGAGTTTCTGTTAGTCTGTTTTTAAGATTATTTAGGGCAAAATAAATATGTAATACCAAATTCCACATGTATTTCTGAATAATTTCAGTTTAGGTTAAGAGATAAATTTACAATTTACCATGAAATTTATCATTTTTCTCAAAGAAAAAGTGCTGTTGCTTTGAAGGATGTGATGATAAAAGTGAAGCTCTCTTGTAAGAGCAAAGATATTAAAAAACAGAAGTCAGATGTTTTAATTAGCAGAGATTGATCAATCTTTTTCCAGGGCACTCAGCACTCACGTGTTACGGCTTTGTTTGAGGTTGGTGGCAATGCTTATGGAAGTGGTTGGGAATGCAGTTGTACAAGTGCTTTTGCTTTGAATGATCCATTTTACTTGGTAATGCAATCCTCAGTAATATGGGGTTATTAATCTTCACAGCAAACAGGAAGGCAATACTTCCTTAATATCCTATCATATGGATAAAAAAAATTGCATTATGGATGATAAATTGATCCCATGGGCCAAATTTAGGCTTACATTTAGCATTAAGTGGGTTTAGTCTGCTACTAATCTTTTCTTTCCAAAACTTACAGGAATGATCAATAATTGACTTGAAAATAAAATTATTAAAAATACCCTAATCTAGGATTTCACATTCCCACCAGAGGTTTCTGTAACAGCAGAATTAGTGCTGGTAGGGGGAAGGAAATCCTGAGAGGCAGAGAAAGGAGGAATAAACATGTTGGAGTAGAAGCTCTTAATCAACTTTATTGCCAGTGTAGGAATTTTCAGTTTTCTTGTCAGAATCTGCTCTGAGAACCATCTGCCTCTTCCACCTGCACCTTCCTTCTTTCTGTTCTCAGTCATTTATTCTTTCAGCCCCTCCTTTGTGCCAGGTACTGAGTTCATTGCTTTTGTAGGCAGGCAGGCTCTGTGTAGCAGAACAGAAACCACTCATAAATAAATATAAACAGCAAGTGTGAGGTGGGCAGAAGTATCTTAACACATTCATACCAAAGGAAACCTTTTTTTTTGTCTGGCATAGGAATAAGCCAGGGGGTGTTAGAGTCCTTTTAGATGCAGGTGTCAGTTTGTCACTGTAATATATTTGTCTTTCAGAATCCTCCTTTCTCTTGTAACAGCAGTAGTCATTTGCAGCACACACCTGGCTCCACTTTTGTCTGAACTCTTCCTGTAGTGGGAGCACTACCTCAGCTGTGATGGCAGCCCTGACCCCACCGTGCCACAGGAGATCAACACTTTCATGAGCTTGTGGCGTGAGCAGCACGATGAGGATGTTCAGCTTGTGATGGAGAAGGGGGCACTGGTGCTAAATGTAAGTGTTCAAATGCTGTATTTCAGTTTCACCTGAACAGAACAGATCCTTAACAGCCCCCTCCAACTTTTTTCCCCCCTCTTTTAGTGGCCAAATGACTGAAATTGGCTGGAACCTTTAAAACCTAGAAGTTTTTCTTCTGTTTTTACATTTTTCTTCCAACTCTAAAGAAGATGTGTACTGACTTTAAATATGCATTTACAAGATTTGTGTGTGCTGTTTCTACAATGTCCTGTGTGAATGTTTTGGTTGACAACAGCCTCATTTTGTAAGCACTTGAGGCAGTAAGATGTCACGTAAGAGCAGGAGTTCCCAAAATTGTTGTTTACCAACAGGAATCACCAACCACTGATGACTTGTGAAGCAATTTTAAGGAATTTGTGCCTGCTCTGCAAATTTAGGATTTTCTTTTCATTTATGCTAACTTTACAGTGTCTTCCAGAAACTGGGGGTGAAAGTTGCACCTGTAATACAGGTTTCTTTGGGCTGGGCTGGTTCTGAGTTAGATTTCCTACCTGTCTATTTCCTACCTAGATATAAGAGAAAAAGGTTATTTTTGTGACCAAGATCTGTTTAGGTAGAAAGGAAGCAAGTTTGCCTCATTTTTTATGACAGAACACACAGTATATTAAGGGTGGTGTCAAAACAGAGATACTTCTCCCACCTAAAATGTCTTCCAGTTAATCGAGAAGTTGGAGTTTCTTTTATTGGAGGCACCAGCAAATGAGATCACAGAAAAAGAAAGAGTCCAGTACCAGGAATCTATTCTGGAACTGCAGCATCTGCTTCATCAGAAGTACAATGGGGCTACAGAGCAGCTGCTCAAAGTGAGTAAGACTTGCTGCTTCCAGGTTGTGATAGGAGCAGTGCACACAAGTTGAACTCCAAGTGTCTTGTTAGGATGGTTGGCTTTGTTTGTTCCTAAACTGTCATGGAGATGAGTTTGGGAGTTTCCAAATCATGTTTATAGCATGTACCAGACTTGTAATTATTCAAAACGCCTGAAAATATGAACTTTACAGCAGAAATTCTCATCATTAAGACATCCAAGGTTAAATTGTTGTGAAATCTTACGAGGTTTGGAGATGATGAAAACAAAAGGTGCTGTGTGAAATTAGTTTTCTGCTTTATTTCAGTGATTTAAATTAAGGCTAGTTGACTCTCCAAAAAACTTGCAAATGTGAAAAGCAGCTCATAAGGTTGCCTTGTACACATTTTTTAATACAAGTTCATGTGATTAAAATGTTTTTTAAACTAAGGTCTTGGGTAGAGTGAAGAGTATTCAAACAAAAAAATGAAAATGTACTTGAGAGTCAGTTTTCTGGGTTACATGTATAGGTAGTGATCTTGCTATTTCAAGTTTATTAATCTTGCATGTTTAGCAAAGGATATTGGTAAAGGAGAAAAAAGATGAAAGGAAATGGTGAAGCAGTTGTACATTCAGAGTCAAAAACCTCAGCATATTAAGAAATGTTAAATTCTGGATTGTCTTTAATGAATTTAGGATTAAACTCCTGATGCAGTTACCATATCACAAGTTTTATGTTGACTAAATGGTAAAATAATCTGTGCAGTGACTCTGAGATAGGAGTTCATTATTGCTTAGTCAGTCTTTCGTGTTTGTTTGTTTTTTATAACTTATCCTGAGAAGTATTTTTGAGTATTGATTAAGGGAGATAGGCAGGGCCATTGAGGGTAGTAATATAAGAACCCCTGTTTGGCTGACAGAATTTATGAAGCCAGAGGAAGAAACAGAATGTAGTTCAAATTTTAGCAAAGAGATTTGAGTTTATAACTGTTGTGCTTTAGTACATAAATACAACACAGCTGGGCTTGGCCTGGTGTATTTTCATCCTTACATGTATTTTTTATTTATTCAAACAAATGTGGGTAAATCAAAGTGAAATAAATAAGAAGACATGATTTAATTGGCTTTTTTTCTTTGTAGACAGCTAGTGTGTATGAAGATCCTGAAACTGGAAATATGCACACAGTCATAAAGGATAAAAATATTACTTTCTGTATTTGGGTCAATCTGAAGAAGAAAGCAAGGTACAGCACGCTGAAATTATTAATTTGAAATGAGGCCTGGCCTTGTCTACCCAAGTTGAGTAAACACCAAGAACCAGTTTCTCATCATCTTTTTCGTGTTGAGTAGCATTCATTCTGCAGACTCTCACTGATGGATGTCACTCATATCAGTCTATTGCTCAGGAATGGTTTATATATATGTGTATACATATGTATAAATTCTTTTCTTAAAAAGCTACAGCAGAATCCTGCTATTGCCAGAACAAATTTGGAAGAAAAACAATAAAATTAATACAGAGAATTTAAATTCCTATGGAAACAGCGTTTCTTTCATTTAATGTTTTCTAAGCTTTACAGTTGCTTGCAAAGCAGTGAGTGATGCTTTGTGCTCAGTTCTCTGTTAGATAATGAATTCTAGAGCCTGGGATGCAAATATCCTCTGTGGTGGGTTCTGATCCTAAGTTGTGTATTTTTATTACATTGCCTTTTAAATTATACACTTTTCCAAATGAGATTTCTGAGCAGATTTCCTACTCCCACTCTGCAGATACAAGGGATAAGTTATTGAAAGGACTTTACCTTGACTAAGGACCTGTTGCTGTAAGGTTTGCTAAAATAAGTAGAAGGGTGGGTGCTGAGCAATGTCAGACTGACCTGCAGGAAGAGCCCATTTGGGTCAGTGGTAAAGCCTTGTGGTCAGCATAGAGGTGCACTTAAAATACTCAACCAAGAATTAAAAAATCAGTGTTGCTTTACTAGAAGACTTTTTAGAACAGCTTATCTTATCACAAAATAAGTATTATTTGAATTATTGTGAAGGGTCCTGGGAGAGATGTAACACAGTTGGTGACTTCATCTATGTAGGATTTTCCCATTAAATGATTCATTTTTGCCAGGAATGGCAAAAATAGAGGAGCTGCCACCTGATTCTGCCTCATGGTCATCCTGTCAAGACTTCTTTTTGAAGCTCTTCATCCCCTTAATGCAGCTGTGGCTTTGCTGGAGGGTCTTGCAGGCAGCACAAGTGCCGTGCCACGGCCCGGTGCTCCTTAGGCCGTGCCACGCCACACATCTCCAGAGGGACTGGGATATCTCTGAGGAAACACAACACTGAGTGCTGCCACTCTTCCCAGGGCCTGTTGTTGCTCTCTCTGTCGTTGCCAGGTTCAAAGGCCACGTGTTCCAAGAGGCAGGGCACGGCTTTGACCTGCCCAAGGCGCTGGCTCTGAGCAGCGTTGCCGTTCGCCTGTTGCACACCCGCTACGACCACGTCTCTCCTCTGTGGGTGCAGTGCCAAGGGCTGCCGAGCCTGGCAGCCTCAGGGAAGGAGGAGTTGGCTGAGCACCCACAAGACAATGTTCAAGAACCAGGAGAAGAGGAGAGGAAAGGCAGAGAGGAAGCCAATGTGCCTGCTGCAGAAGAAACGTGTTCTAATGGGAAACAGGTAGTGAAAAACCTCCTCGAAGGACACTCTGTGTTGCTCTTGTTAACTCGAGGCTCAGTCACAGGGGGGCAGCTTCTTACTGTGTCCTGTGCACGGCAGCCAAATTCTTAAATGTTTTGCAGGAAAAGGCAGCTTGTGTTAATAGTGTCATAGACCTCAAGGACATGGAAAGGGGGATGGCCAAAGGCTGTTGGACAGAAGGGAAGGGAAGTTTGGCCAGGGTGTGCAGCTGCAGTGCAGCTGGCAGAGGTGAGGTGGCCTTCTCTGGGTAGTTGAAGCCATGGGGAACATGAGGTGCCATTGCAAGATACTTCTGTAAATCTCTGACATATGTCCAGATGAATGGATTCTGCTTCTGAGAAACTGACAGCTCCATAAAATCCCTGAAGGAATCTAATGTTAGGAAAATCTGAATAGGATTCAGAGTTCAGCAGGTGTTGGCTGTGTGGGTACTTGGCTCTCCATGTCTGTATGCTGACCCCTTGCTGTTACAGGGCTCTTCAAATACTATTTCTGCTACTTGTTCTCTTCCTTGGCACTCTTCCATGGAATGTGTTGGGTTTAGGTGTGATAGAGGTTGCTTGGTTTGGTGTTCTCCATGCTGGGTTTGGGGTTTTCACTTTGAGTATCATCTGTGACTTTCGGATAAATGAGCTGTGCTCTCTATCTAAAATTTCTGCAGAAATGACTGACCAAACATCATGTTTTATGCCTTCTTGGTATATTTGGAGCAATTTCACCAATTTCACAGAATATTCTGAGTTTTGGAAGGGAGCCACAGGATCATTTAGTCCAGCTCTTAAGTGAGTAAGTTGTGGGATCCGTACAGGATCAGATGGGGATTGAACCCCCCATTCATGATCTTGGCTTTTCTCTTTTTCAGTCCTCCACAACTTTGTAGTGAATCAGTGCTTGAAATCCTGCTTTTCTTAGTTCTTTTTTTCTTTTTGTGTATGACAAATCTTGTCTTTTGTCACTTTTCACCTACATTTCTTAGACTTTCTTTAAGCTCCTTCATTTTATTCCTTCACTTTTTCTTTCCCAGGTCTTACACTCTTTCAGTCCAGGTTTGTGAGTTTTCCCCTCTGAAGCCCTCTGAAGGCTCCACTTCTCTCAGCTTCTGTCCTCTCACCTCCTGTCCTGTTTGAGGAGATGTGTGTTCTTCCCACATGTTGGCAGGTACACCCAGGGCACAGAAGGTGCTGTGCCTCCAGTAGAGTCTGCTGTGACATGGATGAATCCACATCTGGGATGGAAATTGGGCTGGAAATCCAGGCTAATCAGCATCCTCCTGTCTGGCTCTGCCTTGGGTTCCCCCACATTCCTGTGCTTAAACACACAGGGTGTGAAAGGGAATAAATACCATGGGCCAGGCACAGGCTAAAGCTGCAGCTGGGGGTTCTGGCACAGTGTCACTATGGCTTTGGATTCAGCCTTGGCTTGCATTTTCTTTGTGCCACTCAGCTGGCTGTAAAATCAGCAGAAACGTAACTTTGGAGGGCACACACTGCTGAAAAGGTGTTCAGTGCTTGTATGGTACTCAGGGAGCTCAGGATGGAATTTGCTGTGGAAATGAAGTAATTACTTTATTTATATATCCAGTTTCCAACTGGAGAATACCTTTAATCAAAACTGGTTTTGCTAGCTAGGTAGAAAGGATTTCTCCTAAAACCTTGACCCTGTACCGAGATTGGTACAAATGTTCCTGGAGGAGGGGAACTGTATCTCTTCTCCTTGAGCCTCCTTGAAGGAAGTGGTACCTTCTTTATTGTGTCTGTCTCTGACTGATGGAAAAATGTCCTTTGCATTTTATCTAGGGGAGTGCTGTCCCACTGAAAGAAACCAGCAATAACACAGATTACACAAATGAGACAGAGGAGGAAACGGAGAAAAAATCAGAAATCTTGGCTATGCCGTCAGAAGGTATTTGGTTATTTTTTATGTGCAGCACTACAGAAGTACTTATGCTAAATATTTTATATATTAAGAAATTGTTCCCTGGGAGGGTGGGGAGGCCCTGGCACAGGGTGCCCAGAGAAGCTGTGGCTGCCCCTGGATCCCTGGCAGTGCCCAAGGCCAGGCTGGGCAGGGCTTGGAGCAGCCTGGGACAGTGGGAGGTGTCCCTGCCCATGGCAGGGGTGGCACTGGGTGACAATTCAGGTCCCTTCCAACCCAGGCCATTCTGTGATCTGTTGCAGTATTTTTGTGTGAATGGAGCAAAGTTGATAAATATCTGGATGTTTTGATAACACTTCAGTTTTGTTGGTATTTCTATTAATGATTAAGTGTTGGGAGATAACAGGACAGATAGGAAAATGGAGTTTGTCCCCACACTTACTTGGATTTATTTATTATTTCTGCTTATATTCATGTGCATGTTCATAATGTTTATGCAGATGTGTGTATTATTATGCACATGTTTATGGGTGAGACACACAACCTTTATGAATCTGCCAGGCTCTGGTGATATTTACTTCCTTAATAAAAAATTATTGAAATGGATGTAATGGTAGGCATTGGGGTGGTGTGGGGTGTAACTGAGTCTTACCTAAATGGGTGCTTAAAGTGAGATACATGCTGTTACACCATTTTTCACTTTTTTAAAAAAAAGCTTGCAGACAGCTTATAAAGATAATTGTCATTTTTTGATATCATCTCACTCTCTCAAAGTAAATTTCATAGCAATTACAGTAGCTGTTTTTACAGTATTGAACACTTTTTATTTTATTCCTGTCAACAGTAACTTCTCCTTTAACACCCCACATGATGTTTTATGTGGGCTTGTTTGGTTTTTTTTTTTAATAAAATATTTCTGGCCCTTTTTTTCCACAGCACTGATGACTTCTTATATTTTCCAATTAATTCAACCTTAAGTTCATGCATCTGTATGATATATACATAATTATGCATAGAAAAATCCTTAATTGTCTTTGTTATCTGAAAATTGTGTTTCATTTTAAATCCCTTTTGCTCTTCCTAATTATCATGTCTTTCACCTTCAGCACATGACCTTTTGGTGCCTGATTTTTATATATCTTTGTATTGTCATGAGAAGAAATGAAGCAAATAAAATCTTAGTAAACCTGTGCAGAATCTCCTGAATTATATGCTTGACTGATTTTGTCAGTAAAACTCCTGTATAAAGCATTTTGAATAAATTCAGAGTGAAGAGTATTCTGTTGAAAAACTCAGTACTAAAACAAGAAGTACTTTTCATTGCCCCTCTGTCTGCCTTTGCTCACGTTTCATTTGTTAAAAGCTTGGAAGAACACCAGCAGATGGGGCTGAAACGCTGCAGGATGCAGAGCCCTTCCAGCACACGGGCTTCTGGCGCAGGACTGGGGCGTTGCAGCGTGTGAGTCTGAGCACCGCATTCACTGCTGTTGCCTGGTTCACGTTGCAGGAGAGGGTGCAGCGCTGCAGGAAGAGAGCAGAGGCGCAGGAGAGGCCGCGGGTGTTGCCCAGGTGGTGGACTTGCAGCAGCTGGTCCCTGTGGGGGGTGTGTACCACGTCGATGCTCTGCAGCTCCCGCCGCAGCCCGCACGCCTCGGCCCCTGGAGCCTGGTGCAGGTGAGGGAGGGAGGGCTCAGCCCCTGCTCCTCAGGAGCTGCTCCCGAGCTCTCTGCACACCGGGCACCGTTTCTTGAGCAGCAAACTACCCAGGCAGCTTTTCAAATCGCTTCTCAGGGACGCTTTTGGAGCAGCTGGGGGGCCCCAGCCCAGCCTGTGCTCTGAGGGCTGTGTGCTCCCTCGGTGCTCAGCAGCAGGCTGCTGGAAAACACTCTTGGCCAAAACCAGAGCACACACAGCAGCTCTTCGGTTTTCATATGTGAAAGGTACACTTAAAAGCAGGGTGGTAACAAAAACCACTACTGGTTCAGTTCCAGGCTCTTCAGGGTAACTGAAGACTGTAGGCACCGTGTTCTGGTTTTCCACTGCTGGAGCCCAGGCAGTGCTTTTGGTAGATACTCTTCTACTGTCTTCAAAGTTGTAGTTGGAAGTGTGCAGTATTAGCAAGCCATTACTACTAATATATTTTAAATGGTGTGTTAGGAAACATTGCAGCAATTAGATGGACTTCTAGAGGAAAAAAAAAACCCAGTAGGGTACTGCATTTTCAAATAAAAACCTTGTCTGTCCTTTTCCTATCTTGCCACAGTTACTGGACGTTGGATTGGAGGTGTATCCCTATTCCTCAGGAGAGGCTGAAGATGGCACAAAAACAACAATACAGATAACCCTTAGGCTTCCTGACAATGTGATTTATTTTGAAGTTCCTGTGGTAGCTCGATGGGATCCTGCAGGTACAAACTTAAGACATAAATTTGAGTAGTAGAACTTACATCAGAGTTTAACTATTGTCATAATCCAGCTGTAAAGATAAGCCCCCAGAAATAATTTGGGGGCATCAGTGTTAGTTGATTTGGAGGATTTTGTTTTTGTTTAGTGTTTTGGGTTTATTTTTCTTCAAGATCATGTCTGCTAATGAACTGCTTGTTAAGGCTTTTTCCTGTAGCTTTTTAATATTAATAGAACAAATACACACCATTGTAGTGGCAGCAGTACCACTGTATACCACAAATCAGCTTTTGCTAGGGCCAAGTCCACCATGATCCAAACTAGCTGCTAAGTGCATGTCTTAGTATTAAGTGACAATTTGGACATCACAGATTGAAACCAGCTGTTCTAGTCCAGTTACTAGAGAAGTACAGTGTACCTCTCCATTTGCATTCATGAAAGAGAGGAGGATCCATTAAAATGTTTAGATGTTCAAAGTGACTCTTGAAAATGAGCTTGTAGACTGTAAGAAATTACACTTACTTTGGGATTTGTGTTTCTTCTGAGATTAAGGAGACACTTTGCTGTCAAAATGAACCCAGTTAAGGACAAGTAAAATGAGGGCAGTTTTTGTTTTAAATGAATTCTCTTTATTTTGTGCCTATTATTTTCTTACAACTCTGAGTGAATATTGGTTAACCTGGGGTGTCCTTACCATTTCTTCCAGCACATACCAGTGGCAGAAGCTTTATGTGTACACCTCTGTATTTTTACATCCTTTTTTGTACAGGCCAGCAGTGGAGAACTGATGGCATCAGCAACATAGCATACGAAGCAGAAGGAAAGAGCATCACCTTTGAGATGGATGCCTTTTATACAGTAGCCCTTCTCCAGGATGCTCATCTCAACCTGCCCTATCAGGCATGGCAATTGGAACCTACTGGGCTGGATGAAGCACTCCTTACAGTTACTACAGTCTTTGCAAGGATTCAGATAGAAATTAAGGTACTGTAAATATTTTTTTTCAATCAAACAGTTGCAGATTTATAAAAAACCCATATAACTATTACAGTGTCCCTTATTAAGAGTTTGGGATGCTTCTACTGGAGCAATTTCCATCTCTCTGCCAGTGTGAATTAGTTATTTAATTTCAGTTATTTGCTATGAGCTCTGAAAAGTGCTTTGTACCAGTGCTGCCTTACTGCATCCTAGCCTTTTTCACCAGCTAGAGCCTTGAACAGTGTGCCTCTCCCCTCAACTCCAGCAAGAGAAGTAAAAGCATTTCAAGCAGCCTACAACTAGTGCAAATTGTTCTTCTAAAAATTCAAGTTACATGTGATTGTCCATATGTTCTTTGCTGTAAAGCAGCATGGGCCAGTAGCACTTCTGAATCCCTACGAGAAGGTAGCTTTCTTCAGGATAGGTAAAGGAAAGTTCAAAGGCCAGAGTAGCAGATGATGTAGGTAATACCCAGCATAGCACAGGTACTGATAGTTGAAGCCTAAAACAGACAAGAGCTTTCCTGACCAGTAAGTTGCTTTCCCTGGTTTGTACCACAGGCTAATCAGTGTATGTTGTCTGCAGTAGTGGTAGAAGAGAAGGATGTGCTCTCCCCCCTCACAGGAAAGTGGATGAGTCCTGTTGCCCTAAGAGCAGCTTTGAAAAGAGCTGGTGTGAACATTTTCCCAGCAGAGTATGCTCACAAGTATGTCCCTGTGCCCAGGAAGGTGAGTGCAGGAGTGGGGGCCGCTGCTGTTTTTTACGGGGGTAGCCCTCTCCTTGCTCTGTGCTGTGCAGAAGCAGGGGGCACAGACACAGCTGAGCCAGGGGCTGCTGGATAAAGCAAGCCCTTCCTTACAGTGGTATGACCCAGGAGCTAGACTGAGAGAGATTCTGGCTCACTGCTACTCTTGCACTGCAGGCTGCCCTGGCAGAAGTGAAGGCCTATGAACAGATGGCTCTGCTTGCAGCTGCTTTTGCTTTTGCTCACAGCAAGTGGAATGGAGAAGCAGGGCCAGAGCGAGTGGTGTTCAAGGTTGGTGCAGTTAGATTAAACTTGTGGAGGAAACCAGCACCCAGCCTGCTACTGAGACACAAACAAGTAATTTCCACATGTTGGCTTCAGCCCCTGCCTCTGCCCTTAATGCCACAGGGGGCCAGTAAAGCATCACAGACTGCACTTGAGAGAGCTCTCAGGGGACACAGCTCAGCAACAAAGACACTTGCTAAGGTGGCAGGACATGGAACTGATCAGTCACCCCTGGAGGCTTTAGCCTCTTTCAAGAAAGAGTCCTCTGAAGAGCAATCTCAGCTGCAGCTATTTAATGAATAGCTGGAAATTTCCTCATGTCAGGAGGGTTTCAGTTGCTCCCTACTGCAGAGGAGGGAAGAAGTAACCTCAGTGTTGATCTGTTTGCACCTGTGAACTGAAATGTGGTTAAAGCATCTCCCAGCCACACCAGTACTCCCAGTTGTGGCTGGAGATAGATAACACACCCTGCTGCTGAAGGCTGGGGGAGCTTTCTCACTCAGGTTAAATGCATGTGACACACAAAGATTGAGCCTAAGACTTGGTCTCAGGAGTAAACACTAAGATCAAGGATGCCTGTTGCACATAGCTACTGTCCCCCAGGAGGCAGGAGCAGCAGCTGGAGTGCCAAACCTCACCTTTTCCAGGGGCAAACTCAATGGAAGAGCTTGGTGTTGATCCAGCAGGCAATACCCAGTCTCTTGGGCACAGGGCACTGATGTGCCTCGTTTCTCTGTTACACTCACAAGCATGCTACAATTCAGCATTTCACACTAGAATGTGCTCTCAGTGGCACAGGCTTCATCTTACTGTGCATTTTTTTTCTGCAATAGGCAAGTGAACATCTCAAAGCAGAGTCTGTCAAAGACAATGAATGGTCTCTTTATATGTTCAATGGTCAGAAAGCACAAAACCTCAGGATCACTGAAACCAGTGAAGCTTTTTCAGAAGAGCTAGAAGAAGAGTCTGAATTTCACTCCACACTCTACCATATACTCAAGGATTTTGCCAGCAAAGAAGCAATGGATAAAGTGGAAAGAGCTGGCTGCCTGTTTATTGATTCTGTGTATCAGCTACTCCTCGCTACAAGAGTTTTAGCATACTCTTAAATGCTACAAATACTTCAAAACTTTATTATCAAAAGCTTTCAATAAAGTTACATTTCAAGCCTTAAATCCTTTTCTAGTCAAATCATTGAAACAGCTTCAGTGACTTAAAATGCAAATATTTTATCTTTGTTCAAGCAAAATAAATTCTTTATTCTCTTGTGGCTAGACCACCTAGTCATGTTTATTGTTAGCTACATTCAAAACTGCTGTTTTATTGTAAACCTGAACAGGACTGAGACCATTTCAGCTACTTGTAAAGATGACTTTTGTCAGAATGGGGAAAAAAAATAAAATATACTTTTCCATTTCAAGTCATGCTTTAGAGGAAAAAAGGCATCTCCCCCCCAAAATACACACCACCTGACAAAACAACCCCAAATGTGTAACCTGAAATCTCAGCTTGTCCTCCTGTCATCCAGAAGTTGTCGGGACAGCCCAGCAGGCAGAGCCTTTGTTACAGCGGGGGAGGGCCGTTGTGTTGCAGTCCTGTGTAGGGCCACAGCAGCTGCTGCAGTGACTTCCAGGAGTCCCCAGTGCCTACAGGTGCTGCATCTGCTGGTCTCTGCAGGGACAGCCCCATGAGGAAGCTGACAAGAGCAGCCAGCAGAACCAGGATGGACATGAAAGCCCAGAAAGTTTTGTTGGCGTTGGAAAAGGAAGCCTTGAAGTGGGATGCCCATGATGACATTAAGTTGTACCTGTGCAGGACAGGAAGGCACAGAACCATTCAGTCTTTCTTCAAAAGTTCCAAGTCCTCTTTCCACTCCACCCCAAAAAACCTTAAAGTAAACTGGATCTCACAAACAGATCTTTATCATCTTCTTGCCTGTAGAAAGCACTGAAAGTTCTCATCTTTTGTTTTATTGCTTAGGGCAAAATTTTAGGCTTACTGTTTGAGCTTAGGGCTTTGGTGCCTTCCTTGAGCTTAGGCAGAAGTCTTACCCTCCCTGACTATCCAACTAGACCTCTCATGACATTGGGGACCTCCATTCTTTATAGAAGAATAAAAAAAAATAATTTGTTCTTGCTGTCTTTCTCAGTTCCACAGGCTGGCACAGCTTCCCTTCAATCAGGAGTGCTCCTAGGGGAGGTTAAACATTCTATGTTCATATGGAATAAACTGTCAGCAGCACCCCTCTCCTGCAAGGCAGGGACATTGCTCCTTCCTGGAGATACTCAGAGGCATTTGCTGGGATAGGCAGGAGCTGCTCTGGATAACTCCTGGTGTCTCAGTGGGGCCAGAGCTGTCCCTGAGCTGTGCCAGACCAACCCTTGATGATTTTTACAGGATTACACCTTAGCAGTGACAGCTCTCAGAGTAGGCAGAAGGTCAGATCACAGCACGAGGCTCCTGGTTCCCTCACCCTTTAGGATCAGTAGTGAGTCCCTGGCACTGTGGTTACTCATTCATGGCATTAACAACCCAGCCACAGCTCCAGCCTTGCTCCTGCTGCCCATGTGCACCTGCCAAACGTGGCTGCAACTCAGGAACTTGTGAGAAAACTTACACTGCCTCCATGGTCCATTTGAATGAATATTTTCCCTTTTCAGAGACACTTTCCTTCCTGGTTGGTGGGTCCTGTACTTCCTCAGACGATTCCAACTGCTCGTTTCTGTGGGCAAGAACCAACAGTTCCCAAGTTCTACCATGGAGCTCTCAAGCTCAATTCACATCAGCTTCACTTAAATTCAACCCCTCATCAGGGCTGTAAGGAGTTCATTAAAGACAAAGCCAACACACCTCAGAAGAGGCTGCTGTTGAACTTACTTGGATTCAAAAGGCTCCTCTTCATACTCTGCCCAGGAATAGGTGCTGAGGAACCTCTGGAGCGAAGGACGCTTCTCATTTTGCTTCACCCCTAGTCTGCCCCTGCCAGATTTTAAACAAGTTGGCCTCAGTTTCCCCATCAGATATATGTAGCACAAAATTAGAAATTTAGCAGCAACCTACTCATTTGGTAGACAGATAGCTCTCAAAATTAATTGCTTGAAGTTAGGATTATTAAAAAAACCCAACCAAATGAGACTACAGATCCATCAATGGTAGATACTTAGAGTTCACATTTTAGTTCCAAAGCAGAAAGTTGAGGGGTATTTTGAGAGCTCTCAATGCTTAATAAATAAAGAAGAGCTCATGAAGGCTCATTTATCTATTATAGCATGTGAAACTAACGTAAAAGATGTAGCCTAAACATTTTTATACCTCAAGATGGTCCATAAACTGCTTACTACAGGCACAGTTAGGGCTGAAGAACATTTCACCCTATTCAAAGACAAACCCAAATCACTTTACCAGCTGCTTGATCTCCTGCTGAATCTGTCACTCCGTTCATCTCCGTCGGGGTCGTGGAACTGGGCCTGGAGGGGAAGTTGGACACATTTACTGCACTGGCATTCTCACCCTTCAGCCCAGCCAGCTGGGAGGAGGTAAAGCACCTCAGCATCCATCCAGGAGCCCCTACTTACCAGTGGCAACCCAATCCCTGCATTCCCAGCACTCCTAGGCACTGTTGCAATGCTAACTCTCCGCAGGGCTGACGAGGGCTATACAAATAAGAGGCATTACTGGCTCTTGTCAAGGCACAACTGGATTACTCACTGAGCACACAAAATACCACCTGTTTTTATACAAACTGTATTTAAAAAAAGAGATGCTGATGCTTAGCTTGAAGTGACACACAAAGAATCAAGTCTCAAGCACAGATCAAATCGTATTTTGAAAGCAGCATCTTTCCACATTAAGTGCTTTTGGCCCACCTGAGTGAGGCTGTGGCCACACAGCTTCCAGAAAATACCAGAACTGCATGTGCCTAAATTCCCCTAATCTTGCTCACAGGAATTCCTACTCTCAGTTTGAACTGCTCCTATCTATTTTTCTCTTATCTGTGTGCTAAACCCTCCTTTAACCAAGAGAGCCACATATGAACAGTATTTCTCAGCCAGCGAGTGAGAGCCCAGCCATTTCAGCTTCTGTGAGCACCTCATCTTCTAAGTGGGGCCACTTAGAAGGTTGGTGGAGTGAGTGAAAAGCAGATCCTCATGTTTCATGACATGAGCCCATATTTGTGACAGAAAAGCACCAAGTCAAGCGTGTAACAGAGCACCAGGACATGACAAAACAAAGAAAAACACACACAAACAAAAAATAGAGTTGAAATTTAATTTAAGGGCCATTACCTTAAAGTTAAAAGGACTTGGTAGCTTTTTATTTGTAGATTCATCTGTAAAGAGATCAAAAACCAGAAAACAGGAACACAGTGAGCTTAATTTGCAGCTAAAGGTCTGACTTTCTGCAGTGTTTGTTTATGCAAAGAGCACTCTCAGACAGCAGAAATGAGATCTCAGGGAAATGCTTCCTATCTCATTAAATAAGTTCATAATATTCACACATTACCCATTCTCTGCAAGCATCAATTTCTGCCACTGCTATCAAATATAGTCTATTACTGAGGCAGTGTCCTGTGACAAGACTGCCTTCTACAGTCAGGACAGAATATCCCATGATTCAAAAGGCTCCTGCAAGGATTTTACTGGTGTGTGAGACTTTCCTTTGGGTTTTTAAAAGCCATATCCTACTTTTCAGGAGAATTTAATACTTCTGAGGCAAAACCACGAGTGCACAGCATCACCTGCAAACCTGACTGCTGTACCACCTGCTTAGGGGAGGAAATACAGGCCTCCTGCACGTAAGGGGTCTGTAATTCCCATTTAGAAGAGAGCAGGAAGCATCTGCAAAGAGCAGCCAAAGCTCAGCTACCTTGAAATAGCTACTGTGAATACTTCCAAATTTACTGCTCACAAGGAATAAGATTATCCCCAACACATGCCATGCACTTCTCTGAAAGCCAGAATGTTCCAGTGTGCTTGCAGTGGTCCCACACACAGTCCAAGTTGGGTGAGTTTGTGTGCAGGCCTAACTCTAGAGAGTTGCTTCTAATGCTGTTAATAAATTGCTATTTCCCCCCATCTTTAGAAAAGGGGATGAAACCACCATACGATCTCACCCCCTAAGCTGTGGAGGGATTCCATGGCTGTTCTGCACCTCTAAGGGTCTATCTGGCAGTGCTGGAAGGGGCAAGAGGAGGAGGCTTTTCCTGGGTACCTCTGTCTCCCAGGGAGCTGAAGGACCTGTCGTTCTGCAGCAGGAGCTGTTTGAGCTCCTCGAGCTCCGCGTGCTCCCTGGCGTACATGCGCTTCAGGTTTTCCACGTGCTGGATCATCACCTCCACGGCCTTGCTCACCCGGCTCTCCTGAGGCAGCAGGAAAGAGCAGCAGCTCTCAGGAACTGTGCCATGTTTAGAGATTTCCCCCCGATTACCTGCCCTCATCTGGTATCACCGCGATAGAAAATCCTTTTGTGCACCCTTTCACTGCAGCCCACGTCCCAACACACACTCAGGTTACACAGGGTTCATTTCTCCACTGATTACTCTTGGCCTAAAATCAATAATTTAAGTCTTCAAATTTTGCTCTAACAACTGCTCCTCGTGTTCTTCTCTGATCCACACTCTCTGCTGCCACCACACATCTGCTGGTATTGCCCAGTCATGTTTTCATGCTGCTCTGGGGCCTTATACACAACTAAACCTGACATTTGAGCAGGTGTTTGCAGTTTCCATAGGTTTAGCTTATTGGCTGTCCTTGCCAGAAGGCACAGAACCACCTTTGCTGCATCAAGGCTGTTACCACACTGCTTTCTTGTGCTTGCTATTGTGTATATCCCCACTGCTGCAAAGCCTTTTTTATAATTTTTTTGTTTGTTTTTTTCTTTTCAATCAGAACCGTGTATCTTCTGTGGGTTTTTGCACAATTCTAGTGCAATGTAGCTGCTCTCAGTGCCTGGGATCCCTTGTGACAATGCAAATAGTGAGAAGAGAAAGCCAGGACTAAGCTCTACTGGTCAGTCTACACTGCATACACCAGATTCCCTACTCCAACTCTGGAACCAGAAGCCCAGCAAACAGATATGACTGTCCCTTTACATCTAGAAGATTTTAGCTCCGTACAAAGTACTTTTACATGGAAACAGGTACCTGATTAATAGCTCCCAACATCTCTGCTCTGCTGGCGACTCGGGCTGCATATTGACTAAGGAACTGCAAACTTTTCTGCAGCTTCTTAATGATCTCCTGTGCTTGGTTGTCTTCTTCACACAAAGGAACTAATGCCTAAGAGGCACATTGGTAAGAAAACCAGTGTGAATTATTAGTAGAGAATGCAGGGTTGAGCTGATGACACTGAGGGGTTGTGTTCAGGCCCACATCAACATCCTCAGTCAGTGTAACTTGGAGAGAGAGCTCCAGTGGGCAGAAACTGGAGCAGAAGATCATCTGAAACAGGGGTTCAGGTCAGATGTTTATGCAATAGAAAAATTCCCACACAATGCATTTGGATGAAAGTTACCCTCATGATCTCTCATGTTTCAACTGCATTGCTCAAGAGTTTCATTCAGGGTTGCTCCTAACTCATCACATGCACATACACGTCCTTTAAAAAGCTCTTTTAAGAAAGACACTTTCACATTTGCTCATCCCATCCACCCTACCAGCCCTGGCCAATACTGACCTCTAACATCTTTACAGCATTTGTGATCTCCTTTTTCAAGTTTTCTTCAGCCAAGTCTCGGGACCTCTCTTCGAGCCTCACTCTCTTGTCCAAGGTAAACAAGTCACACTTAAAACCTAAAGACAGCCTCAGAAATTCAGCCTGTTGTGGGAGAGGAAAAGACAGAATAATGCAAGTGATGCAGAAGTTTAAGTGGATTTGGACACTGATATGACATTTGGGACTATACCCCATGAACAAAGTTCTAGGAGAGATACAGAAGAGTAAGTGAACATGACCCACTTCCTCAAAGCAGGTCTTCCCATCTGTAGTGATGGGGGAAATGTTCTGCAGCCAGAAGAGGTGACATCCTGGCAGCACACTGTGCCATCTGTGCCTTTTGACAAAACTGTCTTAAATCAGCACATTCTGCCTGGGAGGAGGTCACAGCTATGCTCCTTCAAGCTTGCAAACAAATGTCACAGTAGTGACAAGTCTTTGTTCAGTTTTACAGATTTCCACCTTTTTCCATCCCATCCCTTTCAAAACGTCCATTAGGCTTTGAAAGACAGATTGCAGAAGCTAATATGGAAATACATCCAGTTTGAGCTATCCAGCATGAGTCTTTTAAATAGAAGAAGATATTAATTAGGCTTTCTCCACAAGACGACCTATGTTGTCTGAAATACTTCAGGGTACAAGCAATCAAGGCTTACCTCCACTTCCTTCTCATTTGGGGAGTCACTGTAGGAGAAGAAAAAGAATCATGGAACAGACTGTAGCTTTAAATTCATGCCTGCAGGTGATCATTGAAAGTCAAAACACTTACGGCTCGTTTTGCTTGGTTTTATCTCCTTTAATGCCACCTGCAGTGGGTGAACTCCCTGACAAGAGACCAAAAAAAAGTTTTCAAACAGAAGTGAAAAAACAACCTCCCCAAACCAACCTGTGAAAGTCTTAAGCTTCAACAGAAACCACTGTTAAAGATTTCCAGTGTTAAGCTCTTGCCAATAAAAACTCGTGTGCCTCAGATTATATTTGGTGTGAGACACCACAGCACTGCCACTTGCACAAAGCCCCAAAAGTTAGTTGTTTAGCTGACTTCAACTGGCAGCTTATTAGCACACAAATGGTTAATTACAGGGTTTGGCTTCAGGATTTTACGTGACTTACTACATCACTGGCTTTTAGTGAACTCCAAAGGCAAAAGGGAAGGTGATTAGAAGAGTGGAGACGCCTAAGTAGAAACAACATCCTGCCCATCTAGATCATGGTAAACACAAAGGGTTTACAAATCCTTGGGGAGAGCAGGAGTGCCAGAAATGTTTGAAATATCCCAACTCATTTGCAGCTCCTAAGAATTTTCCCCTCCTGACTGGAGGAATGTGAAGCTGGTTAGATCCGTATCTGTAGAAATCAGAGCAGCAGATTTTGTGTGGCACCACTGTCGTCCTCTCCATTTTGATCTCCACCCGCAGCTGCTAAGCCTTAAAACAAAACCCCCTGGCAATATTGGCGTGGGACAGGCAGCTCTGCACCTCTCTCCACAGCTCTGGACCCAGCTGACCAAGACTCGTGCTCCAGTAAGGGGAATGTGTTCAGCAAAACCCTCTTACCTTTCCTACTGGGAACCACAGTTGGAGCTTCCTCACTCTGCTCTTTATTGTTTTTCTTCTCCTGGTCCCCATCCTAAAGGCACATCAGAGTAGTTACAGCAAAGGAGCAGCCACAACACCACTGGAGGGGCCTGTCCCCTCCCTTGTCTCTGCTCAGCCAAACCAGTTTGGCTTCTCACTATCACCGGGACTCTTACCAGCTCCTGCTTTAAGACATTTTGGAACCCAGGCTGGAGTTCCTCCATCACAGGGCAGAATTCCCTCTTGATGAGAGTTAGTCCTGCAGAGAAACATTCCCGAAAACCAAATATAAGGATTAAAAAACCCCACCAAGCTTCCAACACCCACTATTTCAGCCACAGACCAACAGGGCTAAAAAACGGCAGCAAATGCCAGGAGAGACCATTAAGAGGAGAGGCAGCAGCAAAGCACATACAAAGACATATGGGAAGAAGTGTGATGAAAATTATGTTTGGGAAACATCCCAATAAGAAGTGTTACATGTCTACAGCTGAGAATATTATGTACTTGCTGCAGTTGAAGTTGCAAGAGTTACAGTAATATTGCCTTGGAGAAATTAATTTTATTATTCTGCTATCAGCATGGAGGTTTTTTGCTGTTGCTGCGTTTGCTGTTTAAAGAGACAGCTTACAATTACTGTGTATACCTTTAAGAACATCTAGAATATTTCATTTTCTCTTCTGTTTATGTCATCACATGTACACAGATGTGAGCCAAAGAAATGGTACAGGAAAAAAACAAAAAAGAAAACAAAAACCAACCGAATCTCCAGCTTCAGAATTGAAGTCCTTTTTGTTTTCAACCTCCACCTGAATGACCACCTCTGCTCAGCACTCCCTGTACTCCCTGCTGGTTTTTGCAGCAGCCCTATACACCTCACCTGACTCCCAAGGCCCTTTAGAAGGCATTGTATGGTACAAGCCAAGCCTGCAAGAGGAGATTTATCTGTTCTAATACTAGAAACACCTTTTTTTTTCACAGATGTACAACAGGCAGCTGGATTCGCAAACTTTGAATCTACTGGGACTGTCTGATCTGTTCAGCATATCTATTTCCTCCTTGCCAAAGGCACCTGGACCACATATGAAAATTAACAGGAAATTAGTAGAAAGAAAATGCTTTAAATGAGGAGACTGAATTAGATTTCAGGAAGATAGTACTAAAGAAAGAAAAAAACCAAAACAGAAATGATAGTATTACATTTAGGCAAAAATTAAAAAATAGTTGAAAACAAGCACACACAGATTCTGTACTCCATATTCAGATCAGCCTTATAAAACAGCTTAAATACAGTGTGCACACACACTCCAGTTTTGGTTTGGTTTTATGGTTTTTCAGTGGAAGAACCTCCATCAGATCTGCTAAGAATCTGGTGGGTGCTTATGGCTCAATCAAAAAACAGAACCATATGCAAATACCTCTATCCTCATCTCCCCTCTTGACCTATCCCAGCTTCTTGTGCACCGATCAACACTCTTGAAAGAGAAGAAAGTGTTTAGTGGCACTGCTGAACTAAATAGCTTTTTAAATGCATGAAAACATTCTCCTCAAAATTGTCTGGGGTTTTGTACTCACTCAATGTTTTGCCAGCTGAGCAAGCACCAAGATCCCCCCAAATTATTTCATGTTTCCTGCTTGCAGTGCTGTGGGCTACCAGCCTCCTGTGAATAGGAAAAGCCTTGTTCCTGCTCGGAGCTTCAGGGGAGATTAGGAGCACTCAGGTAAAAATGCTTGCAAAAATAGAAAATCACTAGCTGTTGCTCTTACTCAGCTTCCTCACTTCAAAGATGAGCTGGAAGCAAACCATTTCCTCCTCAGTGGGTGAGTGCCAGTGCAGGGCAGCAGCCACTGTACCTGACACAGGAGCAGCTGGATCCTTATCGCTGCTTTTCTCCGTTGCTGCGGAACTTGGCACATCTTCCTCTCTCTCACGTAAGCCCTTGGGTGATCTTTCCTCCATAGGAAGGCACCCTGCAATATTAGGCAGCAGAAGACACAGCTCTTATTGTTCAGTAAACACACAGACTCAGGCACACGCTAGACTTGGTGCAAAAGCTGTGCCCCAAACGAAGGACTCACCCATCACCGGCGCTGTGCTTTCCACAGAGGATGTGAGAGCCTCTTGGGCTGAAGTTAAGTGATCACTGCCAAAACAAAACTCTTTCAGACACTCGCCCACATGTTACAGTCTTGATAAAGGCTTTTAAATCTTGCACAAGACCTGACCTGGCTGGGATCAGACTGGCTGGTAGTGTTGACTCCCCACGGTCAGTCTTCAAGGAAAAAGAGAAGAGTTAGTTCCAGGGAGAGGGCTGCCATCCAGTATAAAATTTGTATGTGAAAGCTTTAATTTCCCCAGCTGTGCCTAAATTATTCCAGCAGTGAAGAACTAGATGGTGAGAGAACAGATTCACCCACTATTCTCGAGCCACTGGTACATATGGTATGTAGCTTAGCATGTTATCATCGTGAGGAGGCATCACTACATTTCTGAGGGAGTCTTATCACAGGAATGTCACACTTAGAGATGAATTTTGATCCCTGACTTCATGGTTTGCTTCTAACCCGCATTTTCAATGACCAACACATGTGTTACTGCACCACTGTGCCATCTTAACTCTGTACATCAAGAGAGATCCATTTTCCAGGTCTTGACCTCAAACCCTACAAGGGAGGTGCACAAAGCTTCACTGGGCTGTAGGGATCAGACTCAATGGGTAAATGAAAGGGTTAATAGTCACAGCATGACCAAGCAGATGATTCAGAATGCTGTGCTGTACACCTTACTGACTGCCTTTGAATGCCTCCAGTCTCACAGTACTATGTACAACAACTACCCAGCCCCTTCAGAGGGCCTCAGGCCTCCTTGGTGTGCACAAGGAGAGGAATGGAGCTGTTCAGGGCTGGTCACTGTGATGATGTTCCTTGAGCTGCCACAGTTCTGGCCCCCACTCTTATCACATCACAGACAAAACCAACATCCTTTTCAGTCTTTAAATGTGTCAGGAGAGGCACTATATGTGTATATATATGTGCTATCCCTCTTCCTCATTTCATCCTGGAAAACTCCAGCTCAACTCGTTCGTTTCTTAGGTTGGCCTCTCTTTATGGGTACAAAATAGAGGGGGAAACAGATTTAAAGGGTTAAGCTGGTAATGACTTGTGAAGAATTGCACCCACTGTTGAAGAGAAGCGCTGAACAGAAAACAAAAACACCCCAAAGCAGTCCTCTCTCCAAGCAGAGAGGGAACAAGGCCAGACAGCTCCCTACATATCAAGCACCCAAGAGCACTATTGAGGTGTGGATGGAGAAAAAACAGAGAAAACCACATTAGCAAGTGATTATTCATGTTCTGGTGTCTTTCCTCCCCCCTCAAACATCCTCAGAGGACACAGGGAACCCAGCAAATTAGAACAGGAGCTGTCCAAGGCTCCCAATCACTCCTGAGAGCAACCGACTGCTCCCACATCAGGAAATGCCTTTTCCCTCCTCCCTCACCCACCAGAGCTGGGCTGCCCTTGCACAGCCCTGCCCCAGCCAGATGGATGCTTCCTCTAATGCAAATTCAGGCTATTTTTGTTATTATTTGAATTCTCTTGTAAGCTTAAGGAAGTACAGCACTGTGTTCTCCTTGTTCAGGCCGTCAGGTTTGTAGGAGAATTGGGGAAGGAGAATAACATCAGGTTGGAAAGAAAACAGGAGAAATCTAAAGGGCTTTTAGAGCAGCAGCCAAATAAAGAGAAAAGCCCCTGCATCATGTAGAAGTGACTGAAATGTTATACTATGCCACATGAACTCTTCCTCCCCAGGTAGTCACATGGTCAGTGGCTTCTGTTTGCAACGAAGGAAAACCCTTAATTCAGTTTCTAAAGCCCCAGACTATGAGTGTTGTGTACTCCCATGGATTACACTTGGAGAGGCAAAAAAAACCCCCCAAAACCAACAACAAAATGGAACCACCACATGCTATATTTCTTAATGAAATAGAATCATACAGTGGAAGGGAGCTTAAAGATTATCCAGTTCCAACCCCCTGCTGTGGCCAGGGTCATATTCCACTGCCCCAGGGTGCTCAGAGCCCCATCCAGCCTGGCCTTGGGCACTGCCAGGGATCCAGGGGCAGCCACAGCTTCTCTGGGCACCCTGTGCCAGGGCCTCCCCACCCTCACAGGAAAATGTTTATACAGGGCATTAGAGAATGGTTGTTCTTCCTCGTGAAAGGGCTGTGTCAAAGAAGATCCTGCAGTACATTCCTAGTCACTTCTTCCCCTTGAGTAGCATAATAATCCAAGCATTCTCTATCACAGCACACAAGTTCTGGCCACAGTCTTGTACTACTCCTCACAAACAGTCATTAACATTTGGAAGACCTGTCATCTGGTTTTCAGACTGTAGTATGATTTCCACATTTATAAATCAAAACAACTATGAGAAGTCCAAACTTCCCTGAGCTCTCTCAAGTGCTCCTTTATTAGGTAGCCCCTGAACTTCTACGGTGACAATGTTTTGACACAAATAATTTGGGTTACTTACGTAATGAAGGCCTCGATTTGCTCAAATACATCTGCAACTGCAATGTAATAAAACTGCAAGGAAAACTGGGGAGACCTTTTCTATTAAACAAAGATATTGAAATTTTCCTGCATGTCAGTTTTTAGAACAGGTACAGGACACAGACTGTTGCCTTTTCTCTGGGCAAGTTTAAACGTTTTTTATTTTCTCCCTTCAGAATATTCATGTGGAAAGCTTACACTAAAAAGTGATAACAATAATGGAAAATGAAATTTCTGAGCCCAGCTGGCATTACAGAAAGCTCCAGAGCAACGAAGCACAGGTGTTTCAATGCCTTTGCATGGCTGTGACTTTCCAGAAGGACCAGATAAAGTAACACCCCTTGAGATGATCCTCCTTAAAGTCACTGAAGTAGCAGCAGCACCACAGTCTGGGAGCTCTTCACTTGCTCTGACTGAGCACTGTGCTGAAACCACAGACAGTCCCCAGCACTCTCACCTTCTGCCTCCATTTGCACTATGGCCAGAGCACGCTGCATGCACAGGTACCACACACCAGCCAGGGCCACCCCAAGGCTTGGCAGCTCTTTAGTCCCAAAGGTTATTTCTAGGTTCACAGAAACCACTGATATTCTTCCATCATCCCCACCAATACTGGAGATTGTAAAGCTCCTTAGAGGCCCTGTGTGGTGGAGCTGAGGTCTAGATTTCAATAGGAGGACTGAGGCACAGAACACAACTTAGGTGTGCTGAGCTGCAGCTTCTCTTGCTGCTGCCATGAGAAAGCTGCAGCTCAAGCTGTGGATGCAGGATTCAAGGCAGCAGTGAAGGCATAGCTGAGTATATCAGCTGAAGGAAAGCTTCCAAACAGCAAAGATGGCATTTTTCAGCTGTTACATGGTGGCCGTGGGAGAAAGTGCAAAGAAAGGCAGTGTTCCCAGCTAGAGCACCCTGTGCCTTCTTGCAGGTGGGTAAAGAGTGAAAGCCCTCAGACCTCCCTGGCAGAACCAAGTGTTACTGCAGGATCAGCACTGTCTCAAGCCTAGAAACCACATTTCAAACACTCACAGCTGAAAGCAGCACCAGTTCCATGTGAACATCAAGACATTTAGATTTATAACCACAGCATTCCAGAAGCATGCCCAAATAGGAGGGAATACCCCACCCCCTGCTGACAGATGCCAGCTCCATGCACCTTGGAGCAGTGCTGATTTACAGCTGACCCATCTGGACCTGGGTCTGAGTAAGGCACTAAATGTTTGAACCCATTCAAAACCACATCTCAGGCATCAGAGCCAGCACTCACCTCAGCAAGTGAAGAGTCCATCATTGTAATGGAAACAGGAAGGTCTGCATTAGTGGAGTCACCAGCAGAGCATATTTCCCACCTGGGAACACACACTTTATTTGCATATTGCCCAAACAACAGAGAGATATAGTGCCCATTTTCCTTAAGCACATAACAACTGAAGTCACCACTATCTGTGTAGTCAGTCAGCTGATCTCCAAGGGAAAGACAAATTCATCACCAGCATCCATCCCTCCTCCCCCGAACAGCCAGAACCACCACCAGTCCTTTTCCCAACCTCCTCCACACTGCACAATTCTACAGAAAACCAGTGGCAAAAGCTTCAAGAGCTGCTGAGTCTCTTGCTGCAGACTGCCTGCTTCTGCACCTTCAGGAACATCCGTATCTTTTAAAATATTCACTGCAATTCACTTCAGCTTTCATAATCTCAAGCAGTTCAATCTCTATTTTAAAGATCTAAGGAGGCAGCTTGATATGCAAAGACCTCAATTCCTGCTCTAAGCTCTGCAAAAAAAAAGTGAGTCCTCAAGGCCAATAGGATTTTGGCACCTAATGGGAATGTCAATTATGAGTTAAACACGGAAAATAGACAAGAATGCCTAAATCGTGTCTCAGTTCTCCAGGATGAAATAGAAACATCATCACCATGCTTGGCTGATTACCAGCAGTTCCAGTAAAGAGCTTTGACAGTTGTGAATAGAAACAAAGTGTTGCCCTGTATCACCATGAGCTGATGACCAGGTGTCCAGTATTTCCTGTAAGGGAGGCCCCTGCAGTTGAACTCAGCACATGGAATCTGCTAGACCCTGTGGCCTCTTCCCCCCTTCACCCCAAAGAGGTTATTCTGCCTCCTTACCTGCGCTCCTGGGATGTCACACCTGAGGTGGACACGTGTCCCACGTCCCACCCCTCCAAGGTGCGGCTGCCAGAGCTCTGTCTGCAAGGCCAGGTCCAGCGGTGCCCAGGAGACTTCTTGGGGCAGGAGGTTTCTAAGTTCAGAGCATCTGTTGAGAAAGACAAGTGCAAAGAGAAGTGGTCTTTGGCAAAGTTGGATTTAGTTACGTGTCAGTTTTTGGCTAAGTGTAAAATAAACAAGCAGCAGACAAGCAGAGATTTATAATAAGGAGACTTCCATCTTGGTAAGAAAGGACTTGGTTGTGTGGCCTCAACATGTTTTGTAGATGGAAAGTTTGGCTCACTGACACAACCTTTGCAGAGTACTCTGATAAGGGACACATGCAGCAAAGCAAGATTCCCCATTCCCCTCAATATGGCCTGGAACCACATCTGAACATTTATAGTCTGTGAGAGAAGAGCCTCTGTGTCGTACCAGCTCACTGCTGGAAGAAATGCCTGCCTGTGAAATCCCAAAGGCACTCTGCAGCCCAGCATATCTATCAGTGCCTGCTTTTAATCCTTGTAAGGCTCGAGAGAGGCAGGGAACTACAAACAACTCAGGGATGCAGGAGAAAGCAACAAATAAAATCTGCCGAGAAAGTTGAGCTGTTCAGCCTAGAGAAGAGAAGGTTGTGTGGAGACCTGACAGCACCTTCCAGTATCTGAAGGGGCTCTTCATGAGGAACTGTAGTGACAGGACAAGAACTGATGGTTTCAGCATGAAAAAAGGAAAATATTAGGTTGAATATACAGAAAGAATTTCTTCTTGTGAGGGTGCTGAGGCCCTGACACAGGTTGCCCAGAGAAGCTGTGGCTGCCCCATCCCTGGCAGTGCCCAAGGCCAGGCTGGACGGGGCTCTGAGCATCTTGGGGCAGTGGGAGGTGTCCCTGCCCATGGCAGGGGGTTGGAACTGGATGAGCTTTAAGGTCCTTTCCAAGCCAAACCATTCTATCATTCTATGATTTTATTCTCAGTAGGTCTGTTACCTGTCCAGGTTTTTCAACCAGGACTGACCCTAGCTCAGCAACCAAGGAGCAGGACATCACTTCCTATCTCACCGTGTGCAAGTCAGAGGGAATGGGAAGAATATAACTAAAGCCCTCTTGATCCAGATTGGCAAACACCAGGAATAGAGGCAAATACCAGGAACGTACTTGGAGGTGTGATTTATACCAATAGTTCCTGAAGCTTCTGGGAACTCCTGTCAGGTTGACAGACAGCCACCTTGTCAGGCCTTTCATTGCAAGCAATACGATCATGGCTGACTCCTGGGTTACAGGCAGAAACAGGCTAAAGTTCCCAATAGATTTTCCACACTCTGCCAGCACATTTAGCACTATTGAGACTGTTCTAGCAACTCTTTCTATATTTCAGGTGAAAGACAGAAAAATGGCCAACACAACCAGTTCTTACCTAGCAGAGGGGAGCTATGCCAATGTGAAAGTGCCCAGGGAGGTTCCGAGTACCAGGTGGGTCCTTCACTCCACGGTTGTTTAGAGCACTGGAGCTGCTAATTGAGAAATAAAACACACTGCTGTTCAACCACACTGAACACATTACTGCCACCAACTCCCCCCCACACACCTGCATAATGTAATACCAACAGTTACACAAATATGTCTTCTGTGGCTTTTTTTTTGTCTAGAAAAGCAGAAGAGCTCATATCTTTCATGAGCAGAAGAGTTACAGGAAGAGGCAGGATAAAGAAACTTTACACTTGCGAAAAATGTGTTGGTTCAAGCTAGGTCTGGAACTGGATACTACAAAACCAGGCAAGAGGAGCACAACAGGGGAACCAAAGAAGCCACTCAAACCCTGTGAAGAGAAGGGTGGGGGGAGAACCAAAACCAAACCAAACTATTTTGTCCAAGCCAACCAAACAGGCTAAGGGCAAAATTCATCCAGCACCCGCTCCACAGGCAATAGGCAGCTCCAGTTTGGCAAAGCCCTGTCCCCCCGACCCCTTGCTTTAGAGCCAACAGGTGTCATCAGAAGGTGACATCTGAGAAAACTTCTGGAGCAGCATGTACACAGCTGTATTGGGCCTAATGATGCTCAGGGGATGAAAAACATAGAAGAAATTAGAAGTGGTGCCTCTGATCCTTCTCTGCTTTGTTTAACCTGGCACAGTTTCTCAAGAGGAAGGTTATTTGTTTTCCTCAGGTCATCAAGAAGAAAAAGAAAGCAAATAATTCCCCCATTTTAACAGGCTGAGCAATGGTCAGAGCAAGCACTATTACCTTCCCTTTTACAGGTTCAGCTGATGTGGGCAGCAGAGCGTAGTAAGATTCTAACTCTGCACAGCACTGTTGCAAGAGAAATAGTTTAAGGCAGGCAGATGAAGAAAAATAATTTAAAAAGATAAAAAAGGAGAAGGAACACTGTCAAAAAGCACAACTTTATCTTTCCAACTGAACTATATTCAGTTGCAAAACTGCAGCTGTAAAACCTTGCAGTTGTTTCCCCTGTGAGTTTCAGCCTTTAATTCTGCAGACATTCACATACAAATATAAATTTTATTACATGCAGCTGCCCCACAGTTTTGATTCTGCTCCTCTGGTGCCCCTGTTACAGCCTAGGGTACATTTCAGGACCTTCTGTTTGCTGTCATAAATACCTTGTTGGTCTGTGTTGAATCCAGACTGCTCAGATCCCAAGCTTGAGTGTTCTTTACTAGAGCCAGTTGGGGAAAAAAAAGTCTTTCCACAATGTCTCCCCCTCCACCCCCTTCCAGAGTTGAAGCAAGTAATTTTATTCAAAGCAAAGCACTCCAGAGTTATGTAATTTCTGACATATTTCCACAGAGGGCCACAAAGGTAGTAACTGTTTCACTGCCTATTCCAGTATCTGAATACTGAAAAAAATCTTACATTATGAGATTTTAAACATTTGTTTTCAAGCCTGTCTGCAGAAGCAAGGGCTGTTTGTGGGACAAAAAAAATCACACCACTGCATCAGGGAAGGCTTTCTTCAACCCCTTTTCATATGATCACCAAGAACTGCTCACAGTGAGGACCAACACCACACTTGTAAGCCCTGACCCATTTTTCCCAGAAGGCTGAATAAGGAAAATAACGTGCAGATCTGTGCATACAGCTTATGTACAAGTTAGAAAAGAAGGCATCAGATGCTGCCAAATTGTTTGCAGCACGACTCAGCTGTGGCCGTCCTTCCACCAGAGCACCTCCTGTGCAATCCCACCTTTCCTCCTCCCAGCAAATACCTGGCACAGGAGTTCACAGAGCCGCCTCTGCAGCAGCTCCCATTTCATTGCATCAGCAGTTTCTACGAAGAGACATTCACAAGTCTAACAGGGCTCCTTACGACTTGATAACAAGGAGTCAGATGCTACAGCATCTTTAACTACTGATCATCAGAACTCATTGCAATTGAATAGTCTAGTTAAGCCTACATGAGTTTTTCACAGCAAAGAGAAAACACTGGATGCTTTCTTTCCCGTGCTTACATTTCCCCTTGCTACAAAGCAGGGGCAATGCTTCCCCACATCATTAGTGTGAGGATGCCACAGTTCCCTGTGGAAACAGAGCACTCAGTTATGGCTTGGTGGAAGAGAAACGTTTGTCCTTTCTATCTGACACTCTGTAGAGAAGTTGTGAAGTCCATGGGCTTTACATTTAGAAGCATTTTCACCTCTTATTACCATGCAGGTGGGGGGAAGTAAGGGATTGAACTGAACAGGTGGGGATGAGACCACAGCCCAGCCCTTCAGTCAGAAGAGGCACCAGACCTGTCTGCTTGCTGCAGGAACCAATATAAAGCATTTTTATCCTTCCCCCAGTGCCAGCCTTGTTTGTCAGCCCTGTTCTTCATAACACTTTACAACTTCTCTACACATCTGCCAGCTTATTTATCTACAGAAAGGGACCTCTGAAAACTAACTGGAGTAATTTAGAGCCAGTTTCAGGGTGGTGGGTTTTTTAGAGTGTGTGGTTGGTTTGTTTTTTTGGTTTGGTGGGGTTTTTTTTTGTTTGTTTGGGTTTTTAATTTTTTCTGTGTTTGTTTTGTTTTTCTGGTTTTTCTTTTTTCTTTGAGTCACAATGGCACCAGTTCCACACGTCTGGTGTTCTCTCTCTTTTCATGTACTCAAGCTCACTTTGCAGAAGAGCTTTATCTATTCAGAGCTGGAAAGTGACACACTATTTCCACTGTTATGCCTCTTGCTAAGAAAAAGAAAGCATCTGCCCAGGTTGAGGGAAGCAGTAAGTGTGACAGCAACATGTGCACACACACGTGGAACAGTGCCAAAATCCTGATCAGAAGGGGGCAAGCACTAGTCTGGAGCTGTTGCTGCCGTATCAGTACAAAGTTGTGCCTTAGAGCTGAAGCAAAGGGTCCCAGGTAATTTTTCCTGCAAGACAAAACGTGGTTTCACCTGCAGTTGTTTACAGTGCACACATATATGTTGAGCAGCAGACACATCACCCTGAGAAGTGCCTACCTGAGGCCAAACATTCAGAGGGTTTCTATCAGTCAAATTCCTTTCCTACAAGAAAGTGCTCACACTCCAGGATGAGGAAAGAAAAAGCCACGTGTTCTGGACTCAAACCCCTGCATTATTTAACTGCCCAAGCTAGTGAGGTGTTGATGCCAGCAAGAGAGTAAGAGGCAGTGTGAAGTTTCCATGGTTCTGTGGCAGAAGGTGCACGTGTACAACACAGTGACACGATTGTTTTCTGCACAAGAGAGCAGCCTACCACCACACAGTTATTCAAAAGCACAGAGCAAACACAAGCAGCAAACAGAACACAGAATGTACAAAAATCCACTCGGTTTGGTTCAGAAAGCTTAAGAAAGAGGGATGGCTTTGTAAGGAATAGGGCAGGGAATAGCACCTCTGGTAAAGGAATGCCTCTGGCACACGTGGAGTTACTGATCTCTCCTCCTAGGATTGGGGGTTTTGTCAGGAGCTTCTGAAGCTTTGGTCGATCCCAACACCCAGCCTTGGGATCCCACCTGGTTCTCTGCTCAGAGACCGTGGTTCCAGATCTCTTCAAGGAGAAGGAAAAGTAGAAAAAAAGGGGGTGTGGAGGGGGGAAAAGACTCCACAGAGCATTTTACTGGATGACCTGCAGATTGGTCCTATTCTCCCTTGCTGTAACTAAACCATGAAGTATTTGCCCATGCAGAAGTGAATGCTGGCACATTGCCAACAGTTACTCACTTTTCTGGTCTTCCACCTTTCCCTGAAGCAGCTGGCAAGTGCTTGCTAAGTCTGCATTCACATCCTTGAGCTTCTGCTGCTCAGAAATGGCTTCCTCCAACTTGCTCTTCAAGGATGCTGCTTCCTCACAAATGGAGTGAAATGCTTCAACTTGATCCTCCGCCTAAGCACAAAACAATATTTAGGAAAAAAGAAAGGAATAAAAAAAAGAAAATAAAGCAGCCTGGCTAACACAAGGAGCCTCTACAGTTCATGTAAATGAAACTAAACTGCATCTGTTCTTTCTCAGGAAGTGATAAAGCTCCCTCTGAACTTCTGCATTTTTACGTTGGGGTGGACTGTGTATGGAAGCTATTTTTGGGCACTTTTTTCTCTTTTCTTTTTTTTTTTTTAAGCCACCACAAATATGCAATGCTGCCTCTTTCATCAGCAAACTGTTGTCACCACCCCCTCAAATTTTACTTCCTCTGCTGGTTCCACTTTTGCAGGGAGGCACACCATTCCGAACACACGGTGCGCTTCCCCGGGGTGGCTGCGCGTGGGGCACGGCCCTGGGCACCTCCTGGGTGCCTGCACAGAGGGAACTGGGCTGCCCCTTACGTGTTGGGTGGCATCCTCGAGCTGCCTCCTGGCTTTCTGCAGCTCTAAACCCAGGGCTTCTGCCTGGCCAGCAGTTTCTTCTTGTAGCTGTTTGGCAGTTTCGGCCTCGTGCATCCTGCGGGGCGAGAGCACAAACCACAGCCCGTCAGTGACGTGTTGGAGCGGGCTGGCCCGGGAGGTGACACACTCTGGCTGCTGGGACAGGCATCCAAAGCCACCTGTCACCCAGGGCATCCTCCCAGGAGCCAGCACCACGGAGCCAGACATGGATTTTCCACAGCAGGAAGGGGATGAAGGCTGTCCATGGTGCTCCTCCAGCTGGACCAGCCACAGACAGCTGGGCAGCACAGCAGGAGATAGGGGAACAACCAGAGAAGCCTCAAAGAGCAGGAGCTCAGTGGGGCAAGTTTGGCAATTCCGTCAAATGACGGAAAACCGTGTTTTCTCATGGTTTGGGAGAAATAGTGAGTGCACATAGAGTCAACCATTCTAGAAAAAGAGACCCTGGAGCTATTACTACTTCTCTAGATTAGTTTCCTAGTGTTTGAGAGGGAATTTTATTTGACAGCAAGCAGATGCCATCAGAACCCATGCTAAAGAGGATGGCTTTTAATGAAACCCTTTCCCACTGCAGAAACCTTTGCCCATTTCCTCGCTAACTCACCCCCACTTTTTTTTTGTTGCTACCACCACAAATAGTTTTGGCACCGATAGGCAGCTCCGAAAAACCAAGCCATCAGTACATTTTATCAGCTCTTTTCCAAGTGGAGGGAGAGCATGTGGGAGGTTACATTAACAATATTCAGTGGAAGGTGAGTCAGGAAAAGTGTGGTACAACTGCTCTGCATTGGCTCTCAGGGCTGCCAAGCCCTAGGGAGCTGCTGACATCCCAAGTCCAGGAATGGGGCTTGGAGCAACCTGGTCTAGTGGAAGGTGTTCCTGCCCATGGCAGGGAATTGGAACTGGATGATCCTTAAGGTCCCTTCCAACCCAGGCTATTTTATGATCCTATTTGTAACATCAAAACTCATAGCAGGAACCACGTACCAATATAAAGCTATATTTTCCTATTTAATGACAACTCATTGAAGCTACACCCTTGGAAAACTGAGACACCATATTGCCTGGGCCTAGCAATTGTATCCCAAAGCATTAATACCTGCAGGCATAAATTTTACAGCCCTCCTGCTTCCCACAAACCCAGCAGTTTATTTAATGGTTGCACCTCCTCGATTGGCAGTGCCCTCTTGCTCTAATTTCTCAGTCTCTGGTCTCCCTGTTGTTTTCAAAGACACCACCAAGACTGTACATCAGTTCATACACAAGCCTTAACTCCCACACTGTGTAAATGTTATGCTAAAAGCAGATCCACTCTCCAAACCAGAAGATAATTTCCTCTGTGAAAAAAGTTCTTGAGAATTCAATAAACTTCATTCCACAAGACAAAAAAAAAATACAAAGCAAAACTACTAAACAGCTCAGCAACCAACAAATCATCCCACAAAACCCCGACCCAACAACAACAACAAAAAAAAGACACACATGCTTTGAAGGAGTACCTAGCAGAGAGCTCTTTCCTTAGGTGAAATTGTTCTGTTTTGGTTCTCCTCAGGTTGCCTGCCATTTGAACAAAATCCTTGTGTGAGGACTCCACGCATTTTTCCAAGAGCTGGAGTTTCTGGGTCCAATGCTGTATTTTTTCTCCCAGCTCTTGCCTGAGAGCCTGTGGAATTTTGAAACCAAGTTGCCACATGGTTAGAGGAGGAGCAGAGCCAGAGAATAAACCAGAGCCCCAATTTACATGCTGAGAGTTGAGTTCCCTGCTCCACTATTTAATATCATCACCTACACCAAACACTATCAGCAGTAATGATAAAACTCCACCAACAAGGTGCCCAGATACAGCAACAAAAAACATCTTATGAGAGGAAGTTTTAATAATGATCATCTTGCAGGAAGCCCTAAAACTGATAGTTTTGACTTCTGTGACCATTTCCTCAGAGTACAACTAAGTCCACTGGTCCAATTTGAGTTTGTATTACAGCAAAATAAATAAAGTCACAACAAAACTACATTTCAGTTTGTCATATATGCCTAGCAGATGATCTGTCCCAGGAATGACCCCCATGACAAAGGCTTTTAGATTTACCTCTGGTTTGTAGGGGAAAAAGAGGGGGAAAAATTAAGTCTCTGAACAGTGACTTGCAGTATAAAGTACTGAAAAAGGAGAATCCAGTACTCTCTCTCTGACCTTGCTCAACTGAACACATGAAAGTGTCCTCAGCTTTTAAAGAATGCTGAATGAGAGTCAAACAGAGGTCAGGAAAGAATGAAGTTTATATTTCTCAGATTTCACAACAATTCTGAGGGAAAAACATCAATCCTACAAATATGGACTGCATTATCTACTTACAAGTTGGAGTCTGATATCCATGAGCTTCAAATAAAAAAACCCCAGCACATCAAATATGCTAAAAAAAAAGAAAGCAGTTTTTGCTGATAGGTTTACTAGGATGACATGGGATGTGACCATGTGCAACTGTCCACATCCTGAGGATCAGTTTCTCAGCCAAGGCAGGCAGCACTCACTCTTAGAAATAAAAGGACTTTGACACTTAAGTGGTATTGGCTTATCAGGGCACAGGTACCAGTCTTATCTTCCAGAAGAAGACTGAAAAAGATTTTACTGTCACTATCTATATATACTTAAATATATGTATATATGCACAAAAACATAGGCACACTTCAAATTCCCTTCATGTATAATATCCATTAAAAAATACGAAAACCCAGCAAAACAGGTCCATAATATATTTCACAAGAAATTATGAGCAAGCATTTAAGCTTCTAGTGATAGTGCATGGTCCAAGATTTAACTAATTTGTCAACAAAAGATCTCTCTAAGGCTGGGAGAAGCTACTTTGGAGTTCTCTTTTACTGGATCTGCTGTTATTCAGCCCCATATGCCAAATTTCACACATATCTGGCTTGTTCTGTCTAGGTGAAGATATGAAGTCACTCCCCCCATCCCCCATGGGACCCTAAAGGACAGGACCTTTCATTTTTAAAGAATCCAGTTCTTCCTTATTCCTGTGTTAGCTTGGTTTCCAAATGCACCACTCTTTAGGAGCCAGAATAGGATTCATTTTCCACAATCAACTCCAGCCCCCACACCAAAAGTTTTTAGCTTCACATGTTTAACAGGAATATGATCCCAATGTGAACGTAACTTAACAAGTGTTTTTCAGCTCTGACAGCTTTGAAGGAGGATGTTTTTAGTCAAGATCAAAAAGCTACATCAATTCATGAGCCAGCAGTTTCCCAGAGTCTACCTAAATTACATTGGTTGAAAGGACTGAGATGCTTGCACCTTCTCTAGTGGAAGGCTTTCAGGATTTACCTAAAGAAAAATAACACCAAACCAACAACAACAACAACACCACCAGCCTGGCTATGGAACTGGATGGCTTCCAATGATTGCCCCAGCCTGCCCAGGAAAGATTAAGAGGCCCAGCTACAACATTCTGCAACACTAGAGGAAAACAAAGGCGGTTTTCTGCTCAAAGAACCAACAACTTCAAGCAGCATATACTCTGGTGCCACCTGCTATTACCCAAGGGAGATGAATTGAGGGGTTTGGCATCTATCAAGGAGCTAAAAGACAGCATTAACACACAGTTCAGTGGAGTTTTCTGGAGCAGGATTCCTAAATACAAATTAGTAAGAAGGAGCAGGTTAGAGAAAAAACTATGTCCAGTAAGATGGAAATTTCAGAAACTGTGAAGTTACAGGGGAAAGGAAGAGGGAATAAGAGCTTTGTTGCATCCACAGGCAGCTGCTACCACGTGGGGAAGATATTTTCACTAGGTACATTGAGCAAAAAGTCTTTACTTGCAAGCCTCACAAGAGGCAAAACGAGTAGGAGAAATACATTATGAAAGATTAAGCTGTAAAACAAGGTTTTGTTGAAACTTTTCCTGGGCAATATGCCCAGCAAAAGCAGAACCCTTCGCCTTTCACAACAAAGGTTTTGATTTGGAAATCTGGTTATAAAGCCATGTCCGTCCTCCTCTTAAGGGTGAGACCATCCAGTGCCATCACCAAATTCAGAGCATGGGGAAAATGGGTTGGAGGCACAGAGCAACAGGCAGTGGGCAGAAAAGCTTCACAGCTCACATGAGACAGCATTGCCACCTGACCTCATTTTCCTCTTCTAATTGACCTGTTTCATCTGCTCTTGCACAAGACAAGCCACGAAGAGCAAAGTGTGCAAGTAGAAAACAATCATCCTTTTCCTCCCCATTAAAGCCCCCAGCAACAGAAGCTATTTGTCTCCATGCAGCCATCTCTGACCCACAAATGGAATATGATCTCAAGTAACTAAATATACACAGCATGCAGCAGTATGATACTCACCTGAAGTTTTTGCACAGCCACACCATTGCACCAAATAGCTTCAAACAAGTTACTTACCACAAGTTTTCTTTCCCAGGCTTGTTGCACATCCTTATCAGGCTCTTTTGCCCATTGTAATGAAGTCATGAGAAGCTCCTCTGCTTCAGATGCTTCCTCTTGCTGCAAAACAAAATCAACCCCAAAACAACATCAATCCCCCCAAATTCTGGCATTTTTAGGACTCATCTAGCACCACTCTGCCCCAAATTACCCAGGATATAAATTAGTGTTACAGTAGATGCCAAGTGATACTGTTAAACTATGCCCCCCTCTACTCTGAAACTATTCTTATTTATTCAAAAGGAGCAAACAATCTGATTATCAATGCCTGGAGAATTCCTAGTTAAAATGCTGATCAAAGACCACATCCTTATTAGTGTAAGCTCTGTCACTGACCAGGTTTTTCATGATAGTCTTAATTTTTTCTCCAGCAAACTCAGGCCCCTGAAGTAAAAGCAGCACTTCATGGTCCAGTGTTTCATCCAGGGACATCCATTCAGGCCTGATAATCTTTGAAGAGATGGAAGAGCCAGCTAGTTTATTTTGACATCTCCTTATTACAATCCAGCATCAGTGACATTTAGACTTTTCTGAAGTACCCCTGCTCCATATTTACAAGAAGGTCAGAGCTACTAAAACTTGAAGCTTGTAAAATCTCTTTCAAAACCATCACATTATGGGGACTTAAAAAAAAAACAACAAACCAACCAACAAAACCACCACAAAAAAACCCAAAAACAAACAAACAAAAAACCAACAAAAAAAACCAGGCAAGCCAACAAAGCTGCTGAGTGATCCATTGTAAATATTCATGTCGAGGTAGGCAAGAGGAAGTCAATAATTTGTTATCTTTATTCAGAAGAGGCTTTGCCAAGTGATGAATAAGCAGAGTCCTTACATGCTTTACAGGTGACTTGTTGGCATCGTGTCTCTCTGCAGCGTTTGAAGGGCAAACAGTGACTCACTGGGGCTCTGGGGAGCTGCAGTGTGGGACAATACCTTAACTCTTCAAACAAAGCTGTCTAGCCAAGCCTACCTCTCCTTTCTGGGCCTGAACTTCCAGTCCATTGGTACTTTTTTGTTGTTGTTACAAATACTTTGCAAATGCGCCTCCTACAAAAATAAGCAGCTGCATGGTGAAGTCTTACAAGAAAAATCCCTCAGCAACATCCATCTGCTGTCAGCTGTGCTGCACAGCTTGTATGTGAAGGGAAAACAGCACACCAGGAAGGATGGGGCTCCCTGGATTGTCTTTAGGGAAATGGGAACAGAATAGGTCAGATAAAAATCACAACCAAAGCCATAATTGTAGCAGGATGCTCTGCCTAAGCAGGGGTAAAACAGTTCCAACCATACCCTAAATGGGAAAAGTCATCAGTGGTGGATTGAGAAGGGGATCATGGCTGCTTTTGGTGTTGGAGAACGCCAAGACCAGCCTGGCTCCTCAATCCCAAAGTTAAAAACTTTGAGGATGCGAAGAACAACATTTCCTGACAGAGACTGGCACCAGCGGGGATGTGGCAGGCAAAGCTTCTGATAAAGGAACCAACTGAGCTGACCTTGAAAAATCTGACTGACGGTCAAGAACCTTATACTGACATTTTAAAGTCAGGGACTTCTGACACACCTCTTCTAGCAGAGCATGTCTGGAGATTCCTCCCTCAAGGAGGGACACCCCTCAAAGTTACTCCTCAAAGCTGAGCAAAAGGGGTTTTGCCCATGGTCATCAACATGGGTGAATAACAACAAACTATTTTATTATTAAGTTAGCTTTGAAATCAGTGATTTAAAGTTAGTGCACTGTATAAGTAGTTATAGCTAGTTATGCTGGGGTAAATAATTCTGATGTGAGTGTTTTAGTGTAATCATTGTCTTCTATTTAAATAAATTATTTTATTTGTTTAAATATATTTGGGTTGCCATCCTTAATCCTGAAGGACAAAATCATACAAAGGCACAAATACACCTTTAGATAGGCATAAACCTTTAGATATAAACCTTTGTCCAAGTCTGGGATTAGTGCAGCTGCACATAGATCCACTCTGAGGAGTTCAGAAAGCAGGGGTGTCCTTTCTGGCCCTTATGACTCAACAGGTGGTGTCCCTGATAAACCTGGGCCAAAGCTTCCATGCCATCTTCAGCAATAACACATGATGTAACTTGGGTTTTTTTTCCTAGACACCAAACGTCCAGTGTTATGTGAAGTGTGTCTGACAAAAAGTAAAGTTCCCAAGGGTCAGCCTCCCTGCTGGGTGCCCTGCAGAGGACAGGGGGACACTACAGTACTGAGATCCTGTCAGCCCGTGCCAGACTCAGAAGGAGCATGACTCTCCTGTCTCTCAGTCACTATCCAAAGACACCCAGACAGAACTTCTGAAAGATCAACCTCCATTGCTGAGGAGCAGGGGAATGGTGCCTACACAGACAGATGCTTGTCAGAGTTTCTGAACAATACATTAGATGAAGACACTACAACTTTGTTGAGATGCTCACTCTAATACTTAATTTCCTTTTTTTACTACATTAGACTTGAAAGAAAAAGTCTTCCCTTTCACAACTAAAAAAATCATTGTTCATGTCTGGTGTAGGCAGCACAACTGTTAGTTACTTTCTTCAGCATAAAAGCCTTTATTTATTTGAAAACTCATCATTTCCCATCAGTCTGTTCTTCTGCCAGCTAAATGCATGACCCAAGCTCTTCCAGATTTACTTTGTAAAGCAGAGGGAGGTTGGAACTAGATGATCTTTAAGGTTGCTTCCAACTCAGGCCACTTTATGATACTATGATCTAATTTTTTGTATCTACAAGTGTTTTGTTGGCTTCTCTTTGGACCTTCTCCCATGTGCTTGGGACAATATTGTAACTTTCTCATTCTATGCTTACATGTTAGGATTAATGGTTTCAAACTGCAGGGTTACCTATCATCTACAGGGAATGAGTTTTGGTTCTGCCTCTGCTGATGCAAGAAAACTGAGAAGAGTTTTATTTAAGGTTTAATTCATACCTCAGAAGACTGTGCAAGTTCCAGCTCATAGTGCAGCGAATTCATCCCTTCAGGAAAATTGCTGTTAAATTTACACAACAACGAGAAATTCAACCCATGTCTAGAAGAAGCAGAAAAAAAATTGTGTCAGTCTGTTCTGACTTTTAATGAACTGCCTTTCCTGGGACTTGTTCACCATACTCACAAGATCAGCTCTTGCTGCATGTGTTGGATGTTCTCCAGCAGTTTATTTTTTTCAGCCCGCAGCGTCTGAAACATCCATGGGATTTGGTTAGAGGGTGAGTTTGCCACTCAGAATCAGCACAGACCTTCCCCCACATGGTCAAAACTAAACCCATACCTCTATTATTGAGGAACACTCCACAATGGTTAACTTGAGTTCCTTGATGTGTTGCTCCTTCTGCAGAGAGTGTGGAGAAAAGAACAACAAAAAAAATCACTATATTCAATCCTTCATCACAGCAGTAAACTGTATGATTTAGTTTGAGCAGCAACCTAATTATAACATAAAAATAGCTGCAAATTTAAAAGAATACAATGAGTTCTCATATATTAACTAACAGAAAGCACTCAGATGACTTTTTCTTCCTAACTTCTGAAATTAGGGACGCAAGCACTTTCCAGCTGCTGTACTTTAACTTATCACTCTCCTGGTTTCAGTACCAACAGATTAAACTAGACAGAGGCACTCTAGTTTTAGCTGAAAACCAGAACTTTATTATGCCTGCTATTAGTTTTAATCCCAATTTATTCCTAAAAAAAGTTGTGATATTCTGAGTTTTCTTTCATTATTTTTCGTTATTAGAGAGTAGCACCCTGTAGATTAAACATGACCTAACAGAAGGGCTGATCAAGAGTCAGCCCTCATGGTAGGACTGAGGAATTAGGAGAAGCAGAACCTTTCTTAGCATCACAAACCAGCAAGGGGCTCCAGTCATGTTATGATATTACACTAATAGACACTGCACAGACAGCAGAGAGCTTCTAAGAGAAAACAGGAATTTCAAGTAGGATCTGTTGTCCTCTCACCCTTTTATGATTTCTCCCTACTCTCTTCAAAATCATTGAGGTTTTCCAAAGAGATGAAGTGCATAGAAAGCTAATCACAGAAGGAAAGATTATAGAACCAGATTATCCAAATGCCAACAAGTACAGACAATTTTCCCCACCAGTTTCTTCAAAATTATACCAACCAGACACGTTCATCAACACAGGATCCAGCAGTCTACTTTCAAAATTCCCTTCTAGTTCATAGACTAAGAGAGCCTTGTTAAAATAAAATCATACAACAGAGCTCACAAAACCTTTGAACCATTCAAGGAGGACAAAGTGAAAGCTGCTTTAAAAAACATAAATTAATAAATGTATGCCCTTAAGCTGCTTCTAGAAAAGCAACCACCCAAACCAAAACTATTAAAACACTCAACTACAAAATTATCAGCTGGATTACACTGGAGTTCAGTTCTCTTTGTTACTATTTGAATTCAGCTGCAGCCACTTTGCAGAGAGCCCAATAGTCAAATATTTTGTCAGGTGTTTTATAGCATGTTCTGCTAAGTAGAAACCCCACTGGCATAGAAGGCTCTTTGCATAATTTGTGCATCCAAAGAATGCCAACACATTTGTACAGTCTTATGTCTTTGTTTTCTAATACAAAATGCAAGTTTAAAAACATCAGAAATGTTCACTCCTCGGCAAGCCTAGATAATTACACCTCAGTAATAAAAGGACAGATTTACTTTTCCATTGGGCTCCAAATCACCGTTTCTAGTTTGACACAAAAGTTAAACAATTTCAGTAAAAGACAGGAAGGGAATAACCTTCTGCAAGTACATACTTTCAGCAGCTGCTGAAAGAAGTAGCCTTTAGAAGTTTCTGGACTTTTTTTTCTGACTTTTGCAAGTTTGTTTTAATAGGCTGTGATTTAAAAAAAAAAAAAAAACCGCAAGGCAAATCCTGAAACCTTTAATTATGCTGAGTCATAACCAGGTCCTAAAGTAGAGCTCGCCTACTTTGAAGCCATTTATAGGATCAGGTTCTGCAGAGTGAGAAGAGTAGAAATAAAGTGCCACAGTGAATACTATTGCCTTGCCTTTCTACAAATCATCCCAGAGGCAGTACAGACCAGCAGCCTGGGCTGGTGGAAGGTGTCCCTGCCCATGGCAGGGGCTTGGAACGAGGTTTCATTAAGGTCCCTTCCAACTCAAACCGTTCTGTGATTCTGTGCTTTCCAGTCAGTAATGAAGGAAAAGCAACTAACCTGGATCAGGCTTGCCTCTTTTTTCTCCACAGTGCTCTCACAGATATGGGCTTTGACCTGAAGAATGAAAAGATCAAAAATCATTCCAGCCATCAGTACAGACTGTAATTCCAGTGTCTTCCTATTTGCCACTAGGAAAGAAAAAGAGTATCCACATTCCTTTATTAGAAAAAACAAATTTTTCTTTGAATACCTTGTGTGGTGTATTTCAAAGCACAAAAATTGATACCCAGAGAAGAATGAAAGCAGTCTCAACTTTCAGTCACCTTTGTTTCCTCTCATCTGTCCAAGGCCAATATTTTCATGAACATCGCATAAAGCATAACCTTAATAATGTTTCCTCAAATAGTGAGGAAAAGGTTTCCAAAAAACTTAACTTGGGGGAAAGAATGAAACTGTGAGTTGTTTCTATTAGCACAGTTTTTAGCCTCCAGACAGCAACTTCCTTAGTCAAAGTTGTCACACTGTCCAAGCTGCTGTTTCACTGCAGTCCTTCAATATAGAGAGGTTCAGGGCTGTCTGCCTTCCAGAAGCAGAAATTCCCTTCACTAGACCCAAGACTGACTGTTCATTCCTCCCAGATTTGAAAGGCTTACTTGAAGTTGTGCTACGTTTTTAGACAGCTCCAAAATCCTCTTTTGCAGTCCCTCCGTGTCCATGCTTTTCCTAGTAATCTAAACAACACACAGAGTGTTTAGGCACAGCTAAGTGGATTGACAGCTTCTCCTTGAAGAAACCAGGCAAAATGACATCTCCACCCCCAAGCTACTGCCTACTCTTGAGCACTACCAGCATTTTTGCACGTACATTGCATGTGTTTGCCCCGCCAAAACTGCTTCTGCTCCTTTCCCCACCCATTGCTCCAGAGCACTGGTAAAACAGAAAACCTCAAAATGGGATTTATAACCACTTTCAGTGGTTATAAGCTTTCAGTCCTGCAGCATAAGAATTATTTCCAGAAACACGCATTTTATTTGGACTAAGGAGCTTTGCAGAAATACTGAACTTAAGGTGCTTCTTTTCATTACTATGTATGATTTAACCTGTTTCTGCATTTCCTCCTAAATTGTCTAAAATACAGACCATATTTGAGCAAGTGTTAAAACATGTTAGCACCTGATAAAAATGGTTTATAAAATATTTGCTCTAATGAAGTAAAATCAAAAGTAAGGACCAACAGCTCCCCTCTGAATAAAAACCAAGCCTAGGGGGATACAGTGCTAATGGAGCTGTATTCCCTACAAGCCTCCTTGTAGGCTTGTAGGTCCTTGGCCAGTGTCAACAGATCCATCTGGGAGTGGAGACCCTGCCAACTACACCTTTTTTAAAACATATTTTTGTTGTTACAGCTCTATACAGGGCTCCTCCTTTGGGTCTTAAGGGAGGGAAACGGAAGTGATTACAAAATGAAGAAGTGCTGGATAGAGATTGTGTCAATATAGAGTTAGTATATTTATAGCTGTGGGAACCAGAAATACATGGAATTTGCCTATAAAGCTTGGTAAAGAGGTGGTGGTGGGGGGAAGCGCTTTGTCCCTGTCCCTATGCTTCCCTAACCTCATATCCTTACTTACCCACCAGACAGAAAATCTGAAGCACAGTGCAACTTCAAGATAAAAAGTTTTATGACAAATCACCCTTTAAAAACGTTAGATATTTTGATAACCTAATTAGCACGTAAGGCTAAGAAGTCTGACAAACATTTCACTTCTTAATGGCAAATTTTATCTAGGCAAGAACATGCAAAATCATGATTTATTTTACCTCTTCCTGAACAGAAGTAACTTTGTTGTTGAGAGACTGGATTTCTTTCTCCTGATTAAGTTTATTAAAAAAAAAAAGAGAAAAAGAGAAAACCAAAACAGTTAGTTTTAGCATGTCAAGTTCAACAGTCAAAGCCAGACTAAGACAGAAAGCAACAGACCACAACCAGATCCAGAGCCCAAGAGGAGGCTGTGGTGTTGCATCCCTTTGTTTCAGGAAGCACACAAAAAGGGGAGAGCTGAAGCTGGTCCAGCCCATGAACCCTCCTGGAAGGGTTTGACCCAGACATTTCAAATCAGAGTAAAACTCAGACCACAGGGTGAGAGGGAGGACCATTCCAGGTCAGAGTGGGCAAGTCTGGTTGTGCACATGCTTGAGATGAGAAACCTGGAAAACCAGTGTTCCACACCACACCTTTTCATAGTGGAGATGAAGAAAGGCAGCAGCATCCCAGCAGTGCCTCTGCTGCTCAGGCAACAGTCACTAAGAGGCTTATAAGCACAGATACAAAACTTCCAATAGTATTTCTCTCTCCTGCACCATCTCCTTCTCACAAGGTGAATTATGCATATAACCTCAGATTAAAACAAAACCAAAACCTACACACATTGCAGCAGGATGGCAGCAGAAATCCTCCTGTTCTTCCTTGGCATGGAAGACTTTTTTTTTGGTTTCTAAATACCCAACACCAGCAGTGCACACAGCTCTGGAGCACCAGTTTACAGCTACACCCACACAGCAAGGCACGAAGGTGGGACTGTAGTGTGAAGCAACACACATTCTCTGGAGGGCTCTGGTGTCTGGCAACACCTGCTAAAGCTGCAGCCACATCAACCTTGCCAGCAGGCTGCTGTGCAGCTCCTACAGCTGGTACAGAGAAAGTCTGACTTCTGCTTTTTAACAGTCTGAGCAGTTGTGCCACTGTTGCAGCCAGGTGTGAGATGCTGTACCATGCAAACAAAGAAGGAAGAGCACCTACGTGCTGTTTGTTCTGCCAGAGAGCCTGCTCTCTCTTCTCTTCTGACAGGTTCAGGTGGTTTCTCACTTCTTCTAGTTCTTTTTCCAGTGATTTGGCTTTCAACACAGAGCGCTGGATGCTGCACAGGGGGAAGTTAAGAGAAACTTTAACCAATTAATGTCGGTCATTTAGATAAGCTTGAAATAGAGTATTTTTAGAAGCCACCAGGGACTTATTTTTTGGCATAGACACTTAACAGAAGAGCAACAATCAAGTTTAAGCTCATAATTTCTGCCCAGAAATGGGGTTTACCCTCTATTTATCACCCCCTTCCACTCTCACAGTAAGGGACAAAACCCCAGGCAAACAAAGCATCCAGGACAGGTGGATGCAAACAAAGGTATGTTAAATATGTTTACAATTTTGGTTGTTACAGTTAAATGCATGAAGTTACCTGAGCACATAAACTTGTCTTTACAACACTTGATAGTTAGCAGTTGGGGAAATTATTGCAGTTCAGTTTTCAAGGATAAGCTGTGAACCATTGTCTTACCCTGATGTGATATACCCCAAACCATGTGTATTTAAGCAACAGACAAGGTCTTTTTCCAAGCTAACTTTATCCTGCAGAGCCTCCCAGAGCAGGTGGTCCAACATAAGGGCTCATGACCCATGCCAGCTACCCTGCAGAACTCTTGTCTGAAAATTCTGGGTCCAGTTTGGCAGCTGACCAAGCTATATCTCAGTTTAATTAATCAGGTCAGATGAACACAATGAAAAATAGGCTTGTACTCAGGTCACTGATATGTCCCCAGGCTACAGAAATGCTAAACAAGTGAGACAACTCACCTCAAATCCTCAAATGAGTAGCAAAATACATTTTAGACACTCCTTTCCCCTCTGCTTGGCAACCAGCATGTGGTTTAGGATTGGAAGCCTTCCAGAGTTTAGCTGTTCTCTTGATAATATTACACCTTTTTTTTCATTGCTATTATTTTGTTTGAGCCTAAGATTTTCCCCTGCATGCACCTACACCACCGCATGCTGCAGGAACCAGGCTCTAAGATGAATGATTTGATAAGAACCAGGAGGTACAGAGCAGAGCAATCAGGCAAGAGGGTTAAACCTTACAGATCCTACATAAAGTCAAGAAAGTCACTGCCATGAAGCACTGGTGAGGAGAAAAGCATTAAAGCAAGGCTGGACCACATGGCAGAACAGAGCTCTGCCCATGCCAGGCCTGGTGCCATCGGGGTTTCCCACCTTTTTATTTGCTGATGTAGATGGTCAGTATCTGCCAGCAGCTTATTGTTGGTCTCATCCATAGCTTCCAGCGTGAGCTTCAGCTTGTTGTTCTCTTCCCGAAGCTTCCGGTTGTTGTACTGCAGGTCCGCAACGCAGGTTATGAGGTCAGAAGTCTCCCTGTTCCAGTAACAGAGCCAAGAAAGATTGAGAACAGTGGCTTGATCTAATTTAGACTTTTAAAAAATCCTGATGCACTGATTAGAGGTGAAAGGAGAGCCCACAGGGGATTTGTGAGGCTTCAGTGTCCAGTCATTTGCTCCGCACAGCGATGTTGGAACATCATCAGGTCAGTTCTCCAGTTTTATGAACACCAAGAACGGTTTTGGTTTTAAGCACTTTTTTCTGCTCCATACCATTGAAGTTTGCTGCCAGACAAGTGCCACATCTGGATGCCTGAATAGGATTGCCTTAATCACCCCTTAGACCACTACTAATACTTTTGTATTCACTTCACAATTTCTGGATTCTTTCTGTCCCCCAGGCTGTTCCCCACTTAGGCTTTCAACAAAAACTTGAACAAGGATCACTCTTTTGAGATCCTGTGAAATTATGCGCTTGCATAAGAGAACAGATCTTGGATTTCTGACTATGCATAAACTTCAGATGAAACTCCTGGTATTTTTTAAGTGCTTTGCTATCAAGAGAACAAATCACAGACATTACTACTACTACAAAAAAACCCCAACAAATCCCCTAACACAAGGAAAACAACCCCAAACAAAACCAAGGACCAGATTTTGGGGCATCATGTCTTATTGCCATACAACTAAGAATTTGTTGGAGGGAAGAAACCAATTTAAACATGGCAAATCTCTGACCACAGGGAATTAAAAAGGCAAACGGACACAGAAGCACCAAGGTATCAGTAGGAAAAATTACTAGTATGTTTTTAAGTCTGAGCAGAAGCTGTGAGAAAGAAGGAGCATCAAGAGCTCCTGCAGACTGAGGTGAGCAGTAGAAACTCTGCCAGGATAGTGCTCCAAAACAGTGGCTCTAGAAATTTCTGTCAAGTACTTCAAAGCTAGGAGTACTACCTTCTGGGAAAGAATTGCTTAAATGGACTTACATGTCTCCTTTAGACACATCACCCCCAAAGGCCTCCAAGCTTCCTGATGTAGCATTCATCCAGACATGTGTCTCTTTGGCTGAAAGAAGTGGGGTTTTGGTTATAGAACAAGAATGTAGAGTTTTCCTGAATAGGAACAGAGTGAAGTGTTCTGCACCTTCAGAGACATTTTTAGGTGTTTGAAATTCCAGGTCTTCCATGCTTTCTGATGATTTCTCAGTGGCAGCATCTTCCCTGAAATGAGGGAGTATCAAGAGTCACAAAATCAGCATCACACAGGATTGCTCATCAGCTCTGTAACACTTACAAAATTTTAGCCAAACCCAATATTGTGGACATAGTGTCCCAATACCATCTTCTTTCCAGAGTATGGAAGGCATAACCCACAGGGAAACTTTAGTCTCCTGTTTTCACTGAAGGCTTATGAGATAGATTTATTAAAATGCTATTACCATGTGCTCTTACAGTCTTCAGTCCAGTCTCCCATGATAGCATGATATGTTTCCAGGTCCAGGGAGATATCTTTGTGCTCTGGGTCAAGCATGTCACACAGCTCTTCAAGACCACTGTCCTCTGATCTCCGACTGGTTATATGTCTCAAATAATCAATTATCTTGGAAACTGGTACTTTTCCTAAAGCAGAACAGGTGCCCATGTCTCAAACTCCAAAGTCTGGCCAGGCATTATAAAAAATTACAAAAGGCCACACGACTGAACTGCATTGTCTCCAGTTGCCCTCAAGAGCTGTAGGCAAGCAACTGATCCCTGCAGTTGTAATGTGACCTGGAAGTTCAGAGCTCTTTTTCAGTGGGGATTTTTGGTGGTGGTGTCTTTCTGTGTTCCCCCTGCCCCACTCCAATACAGAAATGTAGTCCAGTTTACTGCTTTGGTGGACTCCAGTTTAAGAGCAACTGAAGTTGACATTTTCTGTGCTGTTACTTACAGGTCTCTCCTCAAACCCTGTGACTGATACTTTCTTACTCTGCTAGAGGACTGCTTTTTCTACTTACTCTTCTGTGCTCTCAAGGCCAGGTTGGACAGGGCTTTGAGCAACCTGGTCTAGTGGAAGATGTCGCTGCCCATGGCATCGGGCTGAAACTGGATGATCTTCAAGGTCCCTTCCAACCCAAACCATTCTATGATTCTACCACTTTTAGACATATTTGGGGTGAAACTGGGAGGAATTCTCTCTTGCTCTGAAGTTTGCCAAGTTTCTAACAGGATACAGGCTAAAAGAAACAGTCATTTGCAATAGAAACACGTTGCTCCTCTACTTCCACTGCACTAAATACTGCAAAGGTCAGGCACCCTGCAGAAGAGATATTGATCCATTGATCCTGCGTTTGCCACAGCACAGGCACCATGCTAAGGGAACCTAAGCATATCAGAGAGTGGGATATCCCAGGAATCACAGCACAATCTGAACCTTGGAAATCTGTTGAGAGGAGAACTAGAGAGAGCAGTGAGAAACCCCGGCAAACCTGTGTGATCTACGTCACATGCACAGAAGATGGTGGTGAGGAGGTCTTCTTCGCAGATCAAGCTCATGTCATGCATGTTGTCAGCTTTGAAGCCCACTGGCTGCCTCCCTCCTATGAAGGATCAATCTGTTACTGCCCATCTTTGTTTGCTCATGGTAACTTCCACGCACCACAGCTTCTAACTGCAATATTAAGTTCGCAATAACACAAGAACACATGGCATGCCACTGCTTGCTTGACTCCTTTTTAGGTTTTTTTCTAGATTATTTAAACAAGAAAGGCAACCAGCTTTCCATCCAATGAAAACAGAGCTTTTACTACCAAATAACACCAGGAACTGCTCAGAGCTGGAGCCTCTGAACTGGGAACTGATTAATGCATCTACTTTTACACAGGCATTTTTGGAAAGCCTGGCTATTCTTTTGCATGAAGTAAACATATAAAACAAAGCATTTTAAGAGGCCAGCTATTTCTTCCCTCCCCCTCCAGATGTATTATAGAGCAAACATTATAGTTGAATTAACTTAAGAAAATAATCACTAAAACAAAAACGAAAAAACTACAAAATCTCCAAACTAAGAGCAACATCCAAACTCACATATCTTCTAAATTAGTTTAAATTAATAGCCAAATAAGTCTCAATTAATTACATTTTGCTATTACAATAGGGCTGCAGAGCTAGCCAAATAGTAGTCTAAATTTATCTCTTAAACTGTTTCCAAAAAATCTCTTTATCTCTTAAACCAAAGATAAATTAGCAAATTTGAAAGAGTTTGACTTATTAATTCCTCATTATTTACATTTACATAATGTTTCTCAGAGAAAATTTAAGATTTTATTTAGCTCTTTTTGCTGTCTTATTAGATTTGAGTGATACTAAAATGTATTGTTACCAGTTGAAGTAGGCTGAATGTTCAGAGGTCTAGGATTTTGAATCAGGAGGTATTTTTCTTCAGGAGTCTTACCTCTTTCACTCAAAGAAAATGTCTTTGGCACAGGATGTTGGATCACAGCACTTTCTGGCTTTTTATCTGATCTGAAGAAATTTAAGTTTGGACTTGACGTAAGGTACTTCTGCTTAGGCTGCACATCAACATTTGATAAAGCACACAGCCTGTTCTGTTCACTAGCCTCCCTGGATCCAAAGTAGTATGGAGAAGAGTTCTCCAGAGGATATGCAGACACCTGTGAGCTGCTGGACCTCTCATTGCTTTTAAGGACTGAGAAGGTGGCATTTCCAGAACAGGAGTCAGAAGTGGGCTTCAGAGAAGGCAAGTTTGCAGAGTCACTGTCAGGCCTGACTAAGAGTGAACAAGAACTTCTGGAAGTTCTTCCTTTCAGGATTTCTTCTAGATTTTTTTTAATATTGCACTGGGGACTGTCAAAGTTTCGGGACTGAAATTTTGGTATCTGCAAAGCTGGTTTGGAGACTTGGTCCATCATTTGGATAGATTTGATCTTTCTGCAGATGCTGTCCACTGGGTTGTGATGCCGCTTCTTAGCGCCACGTTCCAAAGACATTATCAACTCCCTGCTCTTGCAAAGTATCTGGAAAGAATAGGCACAAGATATGAGAGTCAGGATGAGCATACACATATCCTTTGTGCCAGTTTTCCAATTAAGCAGACAACTTGGAGCTTGGATACCAAGTGGTTTGAAAATCCTTGTTTCACTTACCAGCTGTGACGGAAACCTTCAGTCATGACATTTAGTTGTTCAGGGAACTAGAAGTTGATGTGGAAACATTGGGGAAGAAAGACAGAAATACTTTCTGAAATCTCACTACTTATTCTTAAATACCATAACCACAGCAGAGAGGTGAGTGGAACCAAAATAAAAACTGAAGAACACCCTGCAAACTAGCAGAAGACTCTTTAGATTAAAGGAAGCACTAAGCAATATTACTCAGAACAATTTATCCCAAACTGAATACTGGAGGGTGTGGGAAAGTAGGAAAAGTGAGACCAACAAGTGTTTCAGCATTTCTGTGAGCTTGTCATGTTACCACAGCAGGAATTACACAAGAAATGTACCCTACAGAGGCACTCCATCCTAGTTGTGTTTGTATTATCTATTCTCCCAGGCAACATTTAAAAAGGTATTTCCTACAGGATAGGCATGTGTGGATGTGACTAAGGCATGGGAGGCTCACTTTGCATGGATAAAGTCACATTCCAAATGAGGTTTCCACACCTACCCTGCAAATTACAACCACCTTCCCTGACCTGAGCAGCTGGGAGCTCTCATGGACCACTGTCCTGGTGGGGACTTCACTCACAGTTTCTCAACCCAAAAAAGCATCTGCTGAAACAGCAGCACTGAGAAAGGGCATCCACCAGTGAACACAACTGGCCTGGGACAGAGCTCTGGGACAGGCACCAGCAGCTTGGCTGAATCTTTGTCATTGGGAAGAAACAAGAGGGGAAACAAGCAATACTGTTGGAAGTTGGCTGTAGCATTAAGGCCATTATTAGAGATTATTAAATAATAACAACACACTGAATGAAGCTAGCTGAAGCTCCCAAGAATCAGATTTTAACTTATTTCTTAGGTAGCAAAATTAATTCCTTTCCCCAAAACAGCAGCAGTCTTCACAAGCATTTAGCACAAGAGCTGCCAGATTTATCATCTTGGGAAGGAAGGAATAAAATAATACATAAGTGCATATTAATCTAGATTGAAATAGACATACATACCCAGTGTTTTATTTAATCAGGTTTATTACCAGCCACCTGCATGGCAGAAACATGGTTTTATAGAAGCAGACAAAAGACCTCCAAGTTCATGTTTCTATTGTTTTCGTAAGTAGTAACATTTACCTTAATGAACACATCCTTAGCCACAGGAATATTTCAAAAAAATAACGGCAATAAGAAGCTCAGAACAATTTTAGAGAAGAGACTAGTTTTTAATTATTTCTGCCTTAAAAGATTTAATCCTCAAATAAACGTCAGGTCGTTGAAGCAGTCTTCTATATTAGCAACACATTTTTACAGATGTATTGTCTCTAAGAGACAAATAAATTATTTTTAAATTAAAACTTAAAAAACAGGGATTTTAGGGACATTCTCTAAGTGTACAAGGACCTTCAAGCACATATAAATAACCCTCCATCAAAGGGTATTTGACTTTTTATCTGCAATGTGTTTTTAAATATTACTTGCAATGCCCCAGTAAAAAACCCAAAACAAACAAACAGCCACAAAACATAGCCCAAGACCTTCTACTTACACTAGCACATGAAAAAATATTTTCTTTTCCTCCCTGAAAGAGAGAGCACAACTGTTTTAGTTGTTCCTCTGAGGAGGATGAGCCAACTGAACTCAAGCAACCAGTCTCCTGAAAAATCAGCTTTATAAGGTACAACTGTTGCCACTCAAGCCTCAGCTGAGAGGGACAATGAGCTGCAACCAGGTGCTAATCAAGCATCAGGTTCCAGCTTTCTGGCCTTTTTATTTTTTTTTCTCACATCTTTCCTGCAGCTGTTAAATTAATTGCCTGGAATTACAATGCAACTTCAAGTTTCTCTGCTCTTCGACTTATTTTTTAAAACACAAAGGAAAATGAAGATACAGGTTGTTGCTGTGTCTCAGATCAGGTTCCTGGGATGTTTCTCACTTCTCTTAGCAGCTCTTTCCTACTTCTACCACCTACAGCAAAATTTCAGGCAGGAGCAGATCTCTCTTAATTTCTGACAGTTAGAACAGAGAATCCAGAAACTGTATAAATTTCATCATTCTCACCACTCTCAAAAGGAAGGAAGTGTTGAAGTCTCTTGAGCTGATAATGTATTAAATAGTCTCTGTGTTAACTGTCTGCTCTGCCCTTGGTTCTGTGAAAAAAAAATGTTATTAGGATGCTTAACTAACTTCTCTGTTTTGTATTAAGTTATCAAACAAAATTTGCATTTTAGCAGTGTGGATCTTTAGGCATATGCTGTACCAATAATTGGAGATAGACTGTTGAGGGAATAATACTGTCTGTCCAGTTCCTACTAGCTGCACTACCCATCAGAACCCTTCTGACACTTGGAGAGATGACACCACTCCTAGGAAAAAAAAAAAAGTGAGAAGTGCTGTCACAAGTGCTTTGTGATTAAAACCTAAAGTGTGGAAGTCAGCCAACATTGCTCTTCCCTGTTTTGTGGGAAAACTGTTAAGTAGAAGTGAAACTTGGCACTGCCATCCAGCAGCATCACCAGAGTCCATGGGGCTGATGCAATAGGTTGTGGTTTGATTAGCAGATGGGTGGTTTTGATTGGTGAGTCTTTCTTCCGTAGGAATCATAGAAACACAGAATGGCCTGGGTTGGAAAGGGCCTTAAAGTTCATCCAGTCCCACCCCTCTGCCATGGGCAGGGACTCCTCCCACTGCCCCAGCGTGCTCATAGCGCCATCCAGAGCTGGCCTTGGGCACTGCCAGGGATTCAGGGGCAGCCACAGCTTCTCTGGGCACCCTGTGCCAGGGCCTCCCCACCCTCCCAGGGAACAATTCCTTCCTGATATCTAATCTCAGCCTACTCTCTTTATCATGCAGTCTCTGAGCATAACTTGCATTCCTTTGTCTCTCCCAGTTGCATCCACTGTTTACAAGAAGAAGTTGGCATCAGCAGCTCAGCAGCAGCTCCTCCAGCCCGGCCCGACGGGTGAGGCCGTGGCAAGGCTGCTCAGCCAGGAGGACGCGTAAGGCCCGCAAAACACTCAGGGTGTGCTGTACCCCGCTACGAGACTGCTTGACAGAGACAAAAATCCTCTCTGCCAAGCTCATGGGGGTGGAAGAAAAAGTCAGATGACTCCTTGTCCTTCAGTGCTTCTGTCATTGCAGGAAGGTATGTCCTGCAAGACACGTGCAGTAAAACCTGCCTGCCTGAAGAGCTCTATGGCTCCTGCCAAAGTACTTTGCAAATGTCTGTGTTTAGATGGTCACATGCCTTTTCCAGCCTGCAAACTGGAGAAAACTGTTTTTCAGCTGGTCTTTTTACCTGGTGTTTGCTCCAGACTTGTCCATTACTGAAAAAAAAGTTGTACCATCCTATGGTTCACTGAACTTCAGAAGTAAAACCTCTTTCTGAGATGTTTACACCTTTCGAAGGTTTGTGGATTTCTACTCTTTTCTGATACTTTCACACATCCCTCACCTCACATCATATATTTAACTTTTACTTACAATTACCCCTTGAACCTTCTTCTCTTTCACAAACACGCTTCTGAGAATAGTAGAGCCTGGGCCTGGCTGCAGCATTGCTTACACTGTGTCCTCAACAAAGTCTCTGTTGCCTCTCCTGTGTGAGGCATTGACATGTTCTCTAACAGACTGGCTTTTCTATGCCTTGTTCTCTACCTCAAGTTGTTTTTAGTACAGTTCTTGCCATACAGTCTAGAGAAAGGACAAAAAGCATCTTTTTTCCTCCCTGCAACTCTGAGATGTTTGAATCAGACCCTCAGACATTCCAGTGCTGAGAGTGCAACAGAGTAATTACATAAATTTGGGACAGCAACTAATGGCCTCTGGTGTAATCATGCACCTGATTTACACCAGAGTATCTCTTCCCTTCAGAGCTGCACCATGAAAATACACCTTCCCAGAGAAGCTGGAGATGTCCCTACTTACTGTAGAGGGGGTTGGACTAGACAACTTTTAAAGGTGTCTTTCAACCCAAACTATTCTATGGATCTGTAAACTAGGACTCATTCTGAAAAAGAAAATAGCACTGAAAAACATGTTTGTGTGGCATAAAATATATTGATGGATTGCAGATAGGATTTTTTTGGTCAATAGATTTTACAGGGCAAATACGGAACTTGTACACAAATTTCCCCCTAGTCTGAGTGGGATATATGGGGTTAAAGTCCAGAGTCAGCTTTGAAAGACCACAGAAACACGAAAAAGCAGTTCACAAAGAAGATATTAAAAGGTCATATGGTTCATCACCATGTGTTTGGGCAGGATCAGTTGGCCAATGAGTCCTAAAAAGAGGTTGTCTTATCAATTCTCTGAGTTTCTCAGTGATAACAAATCAACATCCTTCCAGGGCAATCTATTCATATTTTACTGTGCTACTGGTAGAAAGTTTGCCTTGCTATCCAACTTACTGCAAATTAAATGTAAAATGCTTTGTAATTTCCTACTTTGCAGGCTCTGCCATGATATTTCACAGCCTTTTAACACGCTGGTGTAGCATGTAGGAGCCAGGACTACACTGTGCTAGGTGCTGTTCAGGTGCCAGACAGAAGTGAGATGTATTTGCCAGAGAGTTAACAAACTAGCAGGAAAACAACCACAAAGGAAATGAGAATAAACATGAGACAAAGGTCGTAAGTTCCAGGAGATTTATACTTTGACAGCATCAGTATTTGCTGACGTACCTACTGACCACCTACACACAACAGCTACAAACATCTTGCTCCTTTTACTCAGGAGCAAGCCACGGATCACTGGTGTCCTCACCAGCAGGTAAAAATATGCAGACACAATGACTGTATCCTTTATTTTTAGGGAAATATTTGGAAAAGTGCACGGTCATGATGCAAGTCAGTGATGTTGGTTTGACCCCACTGGTTAAAACTCCACCACACAAGAACTTTTTCTGTCACCTCAACACTGAACTTCAGTCCCAGAAATTGGCTTTTTATCACTTCCAGTGCCAGGATATGCAGTCTGTGCCCTTTAGATCATCTCTAAGAATAAGAATAGGTTATGTTCTTTCTAATAAGGGTCCTGCTGCTATAGCAAGCTTCCTTCTACTTCCCTCACTGAGGGTATTGATTTCATGCCAAAGCCACTTCCTCCTCCATATGAATCAGCTGAGAAATGGCAGCACTGACAATGAATATTTCGTCTACAGCTCATCATCCTGAAGTGCTGCAGTTTTTAATGTGTTATGATCCATAACCCAATTATAGGCTACTTCATTTTTCAAAAGTATGAGCTCACATAAGCCCATACACATCCACATTTATTTTGTGAATGCAAACAGTTTCAGTACCTGCATTGCCTCCCCAAAATATTCCCTCCTGCTCCTGTTTGCAAATAAATTGTGCCCCATGTGCCTTCCTAGAAGTGGTTGGATTTCTGGGAAGAGTGACATGGCCACCTTCTCATGGGATCATGACAATAAAAAGCTTTTAAGGGAGGGGCAGAATCTTTTAAATTTGATCACTGAAGTAGAATTGACAAACCTGGAGTTCTCTGCTCTGCATGCAGACTTCTCGCAAATTTCCAAGAAGATGGTTTCGAAATACTTTTTTCTTTTTTTTTTTTGAAAACCAAAACAACTTGGAGTCACTGGTCATAGTAAAAAACAATGGATTTAGAGCCAGAAGTCATAAAGGCACAGAGAATTTAAGGGAAAAAATCTTTGGAAAAATAAAAACAAAACCAAACCATAATGGAAATGCAATTTAAGATTGGGTTCATTTCACCTGATGTTGTCTGTGTTGTCTGAAGCCAATGAAGAGGCACAGCCACCTCCAGAAAGGGTTTTAGTCCTCTCTTACTGCTCTGTACCCTGCAGCCGGGTGATGCTCTTTGAAGCCCTACTGCCTTCCACTCTGTAAGAGGGATTCTGTTTCTAATTCAAAGCAAATAGTGACATTTTAGGTGCCCTAGGGATCCTGCCTGCCCTTCAGCTGCTTCTCCACAAGCCTCAGGGGTCTTGCAGGTCTTTGACGCTGTCATGTGCGTATCTCAGTGCCATGGATGGGGTTTGGTAAACTGTCCTGCTGCTGGCTGAAATTAAATTCCTGACTTTTAGACACCTTGGTGCCACTGAGGTGTCTGATGGTACAGCCATAGAACCATTTAATTTAAGATGATTCTGTCAAGATCCCGCTTTTGCTCTTGAGGTGATGGTCAACTGGCCCACGACAAGGCAGTTCAGATTTTGACCTGTTCAGTTCAGCTCCCTGCTGCCTTCCAGGCAGCCTCAAACAAGCCCCAGCCTCTACAAGGAGGCCAGGGGGACTCTGGGAATACAGCCAGATTTGGAAGAGAGAGTGAGACTCTGGCAATACCAACCCAGAGCAGCTCAGATTTTGCAAGGTTGTCAAAAGATAAGAAAAACCGGAGTTGTTTTTCTATGGTGTGGTAACAACCTAAGTCTTTCTCCATGCCTCCCACTCTCCTCCTCTTCTCCCCAGCTGCAACAGGACGGGCAGAGCTGGGTGTCTCCCCAGGTTATTTTATGTTACCTTGTCTCATTGCAGTGGCAGGAAAACCAGGGTTTGTTTCCCGTGCCAAACAGATTCTAGTTTTCCTACCACAAGAATAACCATCATGAGGACAATATATTTCACACTGCCGGATCCCAAAGGCAGGGGGTTAATTTTCACAGGCTCAGATGTGTGTTTTCATTCTGGTCCTGTGGTCTGTGCATAAAGGGAAGATCTGAAGTCACTCCAGAAGGGAATAGATGAGTAGCTTTACCTTTTCCAAGCTTCTGCATGTTAAATGTCTCCTGGATGCAATGCATGGTCCCCTTTAAGGCCAAGGGTTAGGCATCGTCAAGAAATGTCTCTGATCTGTTGGAGCAAGGGGAGAAGAGCAGGGAAAATGTAAACACATCGAAGTAGATGCAAGTAGAATCCCTTCTGCTGGCTAGGATGCATCATGGCATGGCCTTTTTAAAAGACTAGAGCTGTAATAACAGCTTCCAGCCATCACAAGAGCTGCTTGACACCAAAACCTGAATTCCTCTCATTTCTTGCCTCTACACCTGTGTGAGCTGCAGCTGATGCCAGTGCTATATATTCAGTGAATAATTCTGTCTGGCATGAGCAGAGAACAGAGCAATATCCCCACAAAAACAAGACAGCAATTGCACCCTCACTTCACAGTGTGCTTCAGAGCAGTCTCCAGGGACACGCCACGCCAGGGAGAAGCTCACAGGGAGCCACAGCAGCCTGACTCCACATCCATGAGCAAGGGTTTGTCGCACGTATGGGCTGACCTGGATTTTTGTCACACCACAGGTTGGCCCTGTTCGTGAGGCTGCTGCAGTAGGCTTTCTGTTGGTCAGTCTTCTAATCAGCACATTTCTAGCTCCCTGTTTGCTTTCTTTCTCCTTCTGCTTCTATGTCCTGTTTTACAAAGGAAAAAATGCCAGAAGAGAAATGAAAAACCTGGCTACAGAGCAAGCAAGGCATCAAACATGATTAGGTCTTTGCCTGAAGACCAAAACCACTCTCCATGGCTGCAGTGAGTCCAACAATCACCCAGAAGCAGCTTATGGAAATGACTTCTCTGATCCCTGCTTTCTGCCTTTTTTGTGTTTACTGCTCCACTGCTTGACCTATTCAAGTCCATGATCTGTGCTTTTACTCCAACCAATTGATGAGACCGAAAAATGTTTCTGACTATCAGGAGCTGAGAGTCTATTGGGTTTTTTTGTTTGTTTGTTTGTTTTCTGTTTATTCAGCTTTGTACTTTTACTTGTATGTAAGAAAACTAGATGCAAGAGATTGTTAGAGAATCAAACAAGAATCTGCAACCCCTAAAAACATGCTAGGAATAACCTCAAGCTAGTCACACCGGACAAGTGCCTTTTTTCTTGTTGCTGGGATGTTATGACTGGCAAGTAATTTACCAACTTTTCCAGCTACCACTATGCATAGTAATCTGATACTTTTTAGATTATGCTGGGTAAACCCTCATCATCCATATTAATACCTGCTCTGGCTGTGGTTATTGATCACCCAGCAGGAAGGTGATGTATTGCAAACGCACAAGGCCCATGCTGATGTATTCAGAAGGTGTTCACCTGGTTAATGGGGTGCATCTCCAAGTGTATCCATCTTTCAATCAATTCGATCATGACTTCCTGCAAGACTGCAGGTTTCCCTCAGGAGCCATCAGACCTTCTACTTCTCCATCTGCAGGGCTGACAGGAGATCCTTTTAGACTCCTCCACCCTCCACAGAAGGGGAGGGCACCTTCACTCTGAAGATTTAAAAAGGGACCCCTCAACATGTAGGAGACCTTGTGACACATCATCCCAAGGAGAGAAGACTGAAGGTTTGCCACTGAGATAAATATGAAGGTAAGTGAGACATTTTTGGTGTAGGAAACATTTAGTTTGCAATTAATGCTTTTTTTCATGTGAATGCAATATTTAGGAACTGCAGGGGGGCTTAATAATTTTTCCTTAAAAATAAAAAAATTCCTGACAGAATATACACATAGGTACATTATGTGTATCTTAAAAAAACACCAGTAGCACAACATGCTCTCAAAACCAGGACAAAATAAACCACTGTGAAACATGTTAGGTGCTCTGGTGCCCATCACTGTTATCAATACATGAATAACAACGTGGTCTGTGTGAACAAGCAGAGATGCAGCTTGTTCACAGAGGATTCATGCTCAATGCTTTCATTTGCATGTGCTGCATCAGTGAACAAACTCCAAGGATCGAAAAAAACAGTCTTGTGACATGTGTGTGATCATGGTTGATATTGATAGGATGCTAAGTTTCATTTTTTTTCTCCCTGAGGAAGTAATGACTTTGTCTCCGGATTGATTTTTTTGTTTGTTTGGAATGACAAGCCCTCTATGTTTTCTTGTTTATGGTTTGGTAAAATCAAGGTAGACTTGATATAATTTTTCCCCATTAGTTTGTACATTATTCTCCTTTCTGGAGGAGTTTATGTCCTTGTAAATAGGAGCACAAAAGGTGCTTGCTTTCATGGCAGTTCTCACCAGGCTGGAATGAATTTGAGTAAAGAGAATAAAGTTTGCTCCATTTAACATTCATGCTCTGAAACACCCATGGAGCAAGAGGAGGTTTGGCAGCAAGACAGGGACACAGGAGCAGCTGGGAACACCCTCACATTTAGATGTGAAGTTGAGAGGATCTACAGATGTGAAAGGCTTTTCCTGCACCTTGTGGTTCTCTGTTGTGCACAGGGGCTGCATAAACTGGTAGCATCTGCACTGGCCCTGTTCCTGGCAGCGTCCTTCGTCACCTTCTCCTGGAGTGCCCCCCAGGTGAGCTCAGGCTGAAGGTGCCACATCCGTGAAGCTCAGAGGCTGGTGCCATTAAGTATTTGCACTACTTAGCAGTGGCCTGCAATGCTGACATGTCTCTTTTCTCTTTTTTGGGGGTGCATAAAGGCTCATTTCCAAAGGAGAAACTGGACTCCTCAGGCCATGCTCTATTTGAAGGGTGCACGTAAGTCCCAAGTTCTTTCCATTTTGAGGAGATAACTTTCTCCACCACTGGATTATTCCTTGGTTCCACACAAACAGTAAATCCTGAGGATGCTGTGGAGGCAGAAGTTCTGAGGCTTGCAGGGGTGTGCTGATTGCATGGTGCTAATAAGGCCAAGGTCACAGCTTTGGTCCGTGTATGGACCATTCACTCAAGATTTGGACTCAATGATCCTTGTGGGTCCTTTCAAGCTCAGATTCTTCTGTGATTCTGTACTTATTTATTTCTTCTTTATTCTGAAACTGTGGCATTGCCAGTATTATTTTTTTTAAGGAAATCAAATTGAAAAAAACAAGTGTTGGAAGCAGAAAAGCAAAAAAAATGCTGAAAATATGTAGCATTTGAAACTTGATTGTAAAATCTATTGGAAAAGCAGTTTCCTTATCTGAAATAATTTTAAAGGGGGTTTAAGACATAGTTATCATGGATAACTATGGATATAGTTATCATTCCTTATTCCAAGTCAGGATGGATTAAAACATCTTCTCAAGCAACAGAAGAACACACATTCCTGTATCAAGCATCTTGCAGCAGAGTTGGTATTAAGACCACAAGAAACATCTTCTAAGGAGAACTTGGATGTCAGTGTTATCAATATTGTGGTGTTAAGGTTGTGTGAATGAAATTTTGAATTTCTACTGATAGTCCAGAGTTAAAGAATAATTAAATATAAAAGGTAAAATTTAGAGCCAAAGAGAGATGTAGTCCTCTGATCCAAATCACAAAATTCAATGGCAATATGAATATTTTAAAAAATTATATTCTGAATTGTTGATTTAAAATTAAGAGCTCTGAGGGAGGGTAGGTGTTAAGAGAGCAGGAAAAATAGCTCCCAGTAAATTAGAAAAACAAAAACAAAAAAGTCATACTCCTGAGAGAAATGCAAAAGGAAGACAATACAAATAATAGCAACACAAAATAAATACAGGCTCCAAACTAAATATAACTGAAAGTAGTTCTAGTGACATTAATAAAATTATTTCTATTCACAAAAGCATAGAATTTGTCCAGTTTTTGTTCTTTTAAAAAATTCCTTTCAACGGATAATGCACTCTTATTCCTGTACTGAGCTTTGTATCATTCTTATTGATTCATGGGAAGCAGTGGGACTTTATTTTATTAATTTTGGGGTTTGGGTTTTTTCACTTTAAAAATAGAAATACAATTTAAAAGGCAATACTTTATAGCCCAGCAAAGAGACTGAAGGCTCTTGACCAAATAGAAAATTGGAAAGAGTCCTTCAGGGATTTTTAAGTTGGAATGACAACACATTTGGAGGTCCTTTTCACCCTTCTCCCACGGTTTTGTAGAGGGGCGTCGCTTCATCTCCGACGAGAGCCAGCGGAAGGACCTGTATGGCAGAGTGCAGCTTGGTGAGTCCCTGTGCACAGGGCATGCAGCCCGTCCAGCTGCCCTCTGGGCATGGCAGAAACCTGTGGAAACGGGAGGGGATTGGTTTTCCTGGAACCATAACCAAGGAAACAAGGAATCCCCCCTTTTTTTAGTCCCTTCATTCCAAAGAGGTCAAGACTGACATTCCTCTCTTGTGCACCTGCGTGATTTCATTTACGTCATTTCCAGACTGACCTGCCTGTTCAGTGGGATTTTCATCAGTACTTTTGACTTCCTTTTTCCACTGGAAAAAAAAAAACAAATTGAGTTATTAATCGTGCTGAGCTGAGAAATAACAAAAGTAGACAACATCATTCCATGCTAGACAAGGTTTCTGGAGGAAACAGAATGTTGTGGCAAAGTAAGGAACATATGACAAAAGAAAATGTTCCTTTTACCTTCAAAGGGACTTTGAAATAACCTTCCTCTTAAAAAGATTGCTAATCTCTCCTGTGTTATTTCTTGGGCTGGTTTGGAGCAGCAAATGTTATAGAGTGAAGGACACAACAGTATTTTCTTTGTCGTTGAGTCTCTAATTACAGAAATAATAAAAAAGCAAGGAACAAAATAAAGAAATGCCATCAGACACTAACAAACCACACATCTCTGACTTTTAATTCTAGAAACACGCAGCCAAAACACAAATCCTTTATCTCTTTCTGAAGCTGCTGCACTGTTCCTTAGCTCCTTACAGAAAGCACAAGAAGGTAAATGCATGTTTAGTCTGACTCTGACATTTTTAAAGTTTTTTTTCAGTATTTCATTTACTAATAATATAACAAATTAATCTAAAATATCTGTTTTGAAATGAGATACTGTTCCACAGAGTGCATGGTAAGAATGTACATTTTCACAGATTAGAATATGAGTCATATAAAGGATAACAGGTAAATTTTTATATATTCTACTTTTAATTTTATTTTCAGATGTTTTACTGGTTTACATTCAAGGTAGTGCCTGTTTTTAATAGAATTTTCCGAACCAAAACTGTGGTTCCTTTTCCCATTGAGTATTTTTGCTTGTGACATTTTTATTCTTCTATTGAATCTGGTGCAAAGCTTTAAAAGAATCTGTAAGAGCCCCAGGAGAGGAGCTGTTGGATTCACACCACCAGGCTGAGACCCTAAACCTTTGCTCTCCATGTCCTCTGTCCTTAAACCTCTCACCTCTTCAGCTACATAGATTAGGTGGGTTTTTTTTTTGTTTTTTTTTTTT
>VZRZ01008633.1:98289-154171 GCA_013398175.1 Climacteris rufus
TTTTTTTTTGGTTTTTTTTTTTTTTAGGAAATGGAGCTGGGGAGGCTGTAGCAGCACATTCCAGCCCAGGAGTTTGTCTAAGTTACACTTGTCCCCTCTTCAGTTCAGGACACAGAGAAGCAGAAGGTGGATAAAAGCTGCCTCTGTTTCCCACTGTCCTGGTTGGGAGTTCCTTGTTCAGACTATGAATTGCTGATGTCATGACAGGAAAAAAAGGCGTTTCACTTGAATTAGGAAATGGGAAGTAACACCCTAATAAAATATGAGTTAATTTTGTACCTTTCACACAGATGAGTGGTAAGACAGGCCTGTTATTGCTTCATCACCCTTGATATCATCAGCAGTGTGTAATAAAAGCCTTGTCATGGGTATCACCTCCCCTTAGTTATCTAAAGCACACACTTTTCCTGAAATAAAAAAGGTCATGAGAAATACCTCACAGAATTTGCTTGGTGTGTGCATAGATGTGCTGTAACCACTCCTGTCTTTGCACTTCCTAAAATCTCCTGCTGTACCTCAGGGGCTCTGTGCTCAGCTCTCTCTTCCCTGCCCTGGCAGAACACCAAACAAAAAAATTCAGCAGCATTTTGGAGAGAGAGTGAAAGGCAGAGTTAAAAATGAACATAGTGCTTTGGACAAAATAGATGAGTAGTTCTAAGGTTAAATCCGTGAGAGTGTCATTTGTATGCCTACAAAGTCCTCTGAAGGTGTATTTTTACAAATGTTAGTGGTATTTTCCTGCCTGCTGTTGCTGTTGCAGAGGAGATGGTGGAGAGCAAATGAGAAAAAAAAGGTGAAATATGTGGGAGAGCTAAGTAGAACTGGCAGCTTGTTTGAAAAATACTACGTGGAATAGTATTTCCATAATTGTGGTAGGGAATAACAAGACAGTCAGATCTGAGTAAGCCATGGACTTTCAGATCAGTGGATTTTAGACTCGACCGAGGGCAATGTGCAAATAAAGAACAAATCCATTATTTCCTTCAGCATGAACATTTTTTGCCATGTGCTAAGATACCCCTTCTGGACATGGTTTGTGTCTTCGCTCTTCAGCAAATGGGAAAATTCCTACATTTAAAGATGAGAGAGGACATGATTGTTTTCAGAGATACTGCCTCTCTTAGCAAAGCAGTCACACTACACTAGGTCTGTGCCTGAGGCACATCTGTCTCCTGAAAACTTTGGCTGGCTGAACTTTCCTTTAACTACAACTTATGTTTCCTGTTGTGTCTTGTCTTACAGTTGAAGAAGAAAACAGTGATCACCCTGGCTACTTGACAGACAATCTATCAAATTGATGAAATTATTTAAAATTTCTTTAACATTTGTATAGCATTGACCCTGAAAGCATAACTTGTGTAAGTAAAGTGTTTCATCCACTCTCACTGAAGTTCCCAAAGGGTGATGAATATTCACACTGCAAAACTTTGAATGAAGAGGGATTAAAAGGTACTAGTTCAGATAAGGAAAGCATCTGTAAAGTTCCTGCTTTCTTTAGACCACTTTGTATGTCCCATCCAAAATTTAAAATACACAGTATCATCTTACCTGAAAAGATGATTAAAACTGCCTTTTTGGACAACCACTTCATTAAAAACAGGTTTTCAATTGCCATTGGGAAACCTTTTACCATCTTGCACCCAGCTGCATACTGAGGCTTTTTTAACTCTGGTAGATTCTCTCACCATTTTGCTGTGAGCTCTGTAAATTGCTGATGGTCAGTAAATTCCTTCACCACTTCACTGGTGGCCCCGTAAGCTGCTGGTGGTCAATAAATTCAGTGAGATATGAAAATAACCCAGCTATCTTTGACTGCAGAGCTGGTGGGTTTTTTTGTTTGTTTGTTTGTTTGGGGTGGTTTGGTTTTTTTTTGTGGTTTTTTTTTTTTTTTGTTTGTTTGTTTTTTTTTTTTTTTTGTTTTTTGGCAGATATCAGTCACGACAGAGAATAGGCAGCAGCACTTATTGCCCCAGTTCACTCATGCAGAAATGTGCACTCTGACTAATCCTACTGAGCAAGTCCCACCACAGACAGACAGTATGGGGACAGGTCTTGCATTATCAGGGCCTCGTTCATGACTGCATTGTGCTTGTACCTTTTTTGTTCTTTCTTTTTGAGTTGCAAAACTGGAATTATACATAAATCTGTTAATTGTCATTCTGTGCTGATAAGGATGTAGCCAACATTATTTATGTAGTTCTGTGGTCTTACTGGAAAGCCCTCTGTAGTTCTCAAGTAATAAAAAAGTAGCCACATGATTTTTGTGTCCAAGAAACTGCTTTGTTTTTTTAACCTTTTACCCTAGTCATGCTCTTTATCTTTTAATGCTAATTTCCTCTGATCTTTCTCATAACACTGCTGATTAGTTTTAACTCACACTAACTATAATGTTGCTTCTCCTCAACTCAAAGGAACACAACTGTAGGAACAGAGGAATTAATTTCTATCATGGGGTTAAAGGCACTTTCAGAAATTGTTTATAATCTGTATCACTTCATGGAGGAACATAACTGGAGAAATCACAATGCCCTACTCTGTTCATTTTTAAGCACATTTTTAGGCAATATATCTTTCAACAGCAGTGTATGTTGTATGACAGAATTAGGAACTTCACCTGAAGACCAATGGTATCTACCAGAATCTTTTAAATAATTTAATTGCCCTTCGTTTCAAGCATATTTGGAATACTTCAGGCGCACCTAACTTATTTTTCAGCATATTTTGCAGGATCATCAGTCAGTGCTCAGACAAAAAGTATTGTAGAATTAGAGAACAGAATCACAGAATGGTCTGCTTTGGAAGGGACCTTAAAGACCACCTTGTTCCAAATGCCCTGACATGAGCAGGGACACCTTCCACTAGACAGGTGAAAAGTAGAAGGATTATGCATCCTTTGCATTATCTTTGTCTTGAAATTTATATGCCTCTAACTGTCCCAGTGATACAAACACTGTACTCACCATATTCCCATTTCTGTGCATGTTCCTGATTTAAGGTCTCTAGCTTAAACAATTCTCCACAAATATCATGAAACAGAATAGACATTCTGTCTCACTGATGAGCTGCCTGTGAAACCCCAATATTTTCCATCTGGAAGATAATCCCTTATGTAAGAGAGAGCTGCTACCAAGCTTGTCAGATGTCAGTAACTGCTAGGAACGTGTGGCATTTAATTCAGGCAATCTGTTGCTGTGGCTGAATGAAAAGCCATTCCCCAAAGCCATAAACTCAAAGGACAGAAGGGTTTTGCTGTAGATAAATTGCCTTGTTACTAATGGCTAATCCTGGCATTCAAGGCAGAACCAACACAAGCCTAAGGCATGAGGCAGAGGCCACTCTGGCCACTGCAGGACCCGAATCTGAGAAGAATGGGCAAAGCATTCACATCAGTCCTATCTCCAAAGCTGTGCACTTTCTAATACCAGGAGGGTGCTCAAAGCATGTGAGTGTGCTGAAATACACACAGCTTTCCTTCTGTGCAGCAGGGCTTTGAAATATAAGCAAGAAAGACAGATTTCCCAATTTATTTCTTTATGAGAACAATCAATATGCCCTTTAAATGTTCTTTTCTTGGGACTCTCAGCCATTACATTCTTTTACTCTGCAAGGGAACTTTGATAAGAGCACTTTGTGGAAGAAACTCACAAAATGCAGTTGTTCTCCACTTAGTAAACTGTATGTTGCAGTATCTTCAAAATATTTGCAGTATGTTTTTACCACTTTTATATGAAAAATTCCTCACTGTTTTAATTAATTTTTAAATGGCTAAAAAACAGTGACTCCTTTTAATTCTAAGTAAGTTTTTGCCATAAAAGCCTGAACCCAGCTTCTGCGAATAATTGTTCTTTCAGGTATCCACATCAGCTTAAGAATGGAAGTTCAATTTTAAAACTGATTTTAGGTGGCCAAAACTACAAATAGGCATGTGTCACTTTTATTCTAAATGACCTATAGCAAGAACCATGTCATCAAGTGTTGATTAAGTGTTTGAAAGGTAGGAGTCTAATCAAAGCTGGACATCTAGACTCCTCTGGGATTGCCAGAGAAGGCAAATATCTCCAAAGGTTACATTGTCCTGCTGAAGAACAGGCTGAATAAATTTCTGGAAGTGTCTTTTTTTGAACAGCATGAGAAATTTTCAATGCACAAACTTCTACACCAAAAGACTGATCTCCTTTCTAACATCTTCATGTCAAGATGTGCTTCTGAAGAGCCTGTTCAGTCACTCTCTGCATGTCTAGGAACTGAAATACTTCTAAAAGCTTTCTGTAAGCAAATAAAATGTCTACTTCTTGTTGTGAGGTTCACTTATTCCCCAAGCACTTTGAAGTTTCAGGTGCTTTTTGAAATTATATCTGGGATTTTTTTAGCATTATTTGTTAGGATTAGGTCTCTTCAAGAAGAAGTGAAAAAGAGCATGGACTAATGGAAATTACTCATCTTTGAATGCTGTCACACTGCTCTATGGCATGTATGTTTGTCTGCAGGGGAAGGTGTTACTTTAGGAAATTTTGTCATTCGCCTTAGCCAAGTCACATTCATTTCCTCCCAAACCACTTTGTTAACAAAGTTAGGATCTATGACAAGATGAAAATAAAAGAGACATACCCAGAGGAATCAGAAAATAAAAGGTCTGCTGTTTATTGTGGGTTTAAACGACCTCAGAAAGATTACTTCATTTGTCACTAAAATTCAAATGCCCACTGCATAAGACTTTGTATTGTTCCACAGGAAGTGTGTTTTACCACTGGATCAAGACACTTCTGTGTGCTGTAAAAACAAATGCTTTAAATTATGTAAGCTTACAATAAACAGCTTAAAGAAAAAAGAAAGACCATTTTCTTTTCAGTGTATCTTTTTAAACTCTTCCAATATTTCTCCAGTGTAACACTCCTTTCTCTAATTTTTTTGAGTTCTGGTTTAAAGATCATGTTAGTTTAGGAGGGGAAAAGGGGGAACATGAATGAAGCAGGAATTCATCTGGGATACCCAAAATGTAGCTATTCGTGTAGACTATGATTAATACAGATGATTCCATAGACAAAGGTATGATCTGCAGTTTGTATAAGCTCTTGAGGGGATTGTCACATTCTCTAGTTTTATTAAGCTTGAGAAATTTCTTCTACCTCAAAGGTGCACAGAAAAATTGACATTTAAACTACTTTCAAGGTGAAATAATATTAGGCTTTTCAACAGGGCACAGCTCAAGTGACATTTAATATTCCCCTAATTATATCACATCCTCCTTAACACAAAGCTTGCCAAGCCTACAGGAGAAACTGTTGAGTGGATGGGGAGACTGTGCCAGGGGGAGAGCAACAAATTCAGTTCCTGTATTCTCCATGCTGCTTTTTTTTTCCTTGTGGCAAGGCTCCAAAGGAAAAGGGGGTCTTGATGTTCAGCCTATCCCTTTCAGCTTCCTCATCCTCATCATATCTTTCATCCTCATCTTCATCTTCAGCGTCGCTATGTTGAGGGCTGGAATGCTGGGAGGCGGAAGGCGATGGTGGCACTGATGAAGGCCTGGGGAACCTGAAACCTTCAGTCTGTCAGAGAGAGAAGCAAGTAGAATGTGTTAATTCACTTCCTCGATTGGTTGTATGCAGCAGTTTAAGGCTATCATCACTTCAAAGGAAAACAGTGGTGGGATGTAAGCTAGGCCTGCCCTGCACTCTAAAATTAAGCTCCCCTGAACCCAGATCCCATCAGTCCTCCTCTGCCAGCTAAGTACATGCTTGTATGATAGAGATCTTTAGCCTGTGTCATAAAATCATTGCTTTTTGCAAAATATTACTATCTTTACTGAGCCTCAAAACCACCAGCACAACACAAAATCCTCCTGTACTCTGTACTCAGAACATGCTTATTGAAATTCAGACTTCAATCTGAACTTCCAAAACAGTTTTCTAGCTATAATGTCAGTATCTGCAAAACCAGAAGCAAGCAAGGGGTTTTGGTCTGAGCCTTCTCACTCCTTATTTAAAAAAAAATAAGTGAATTCCTCTTTGGAGGTTTGGGTTCAAGTAACATTGCTCTTACAGTGAACCTGAGCCACTTCTCTTCTCAAGCTGGTGCTAATATATACTAGGCAAGAACTGTTTGAAGGTGTGCCTTTAAACCCCTTGCAGTTCCAGCCAACATACCATGTACAGATGAAGGCAATACTTCACCTTGCCTTCCCAAGAACAGCCTTTCCCAGCTCCCCCTCAATCTGATTTGTGCAGAACATCTCCATGGCATTTAGCAGAAGCAAATTTAGAAGCTGCCACTCTTCTAAGAGGAATTTCAAGGGCCAGTTCCTCAGCTCTTCTAAAGTGGCATAGTCCCATGCAGGTCAGTCTAAATCATCTGAAGGCCTGTTCCTGTATGACAACTCATACCCCTTGTGTTTGGATCTGATACCCTTAGGTTGTGGTTTAACCCCAGTCAGCAGATAAGCCCCACATAGCCACTGCTCACTCTCTCCTGGAGGGATTGTGGAGAGAATCTCAAGGGGGAAAGTCAGAAAACTCACGGGTTGAGATAAAGACAGTTTAGTAGGGAAAGCAAAAGCCATGCACACAAGCAAAGCAAAACAAGGAATTAATTCCCCACTTCCCATGTGCAGGCAGGGGCTCAGCCATCCCCAGGAGGGAAGGGCTCCATCACACATAATGGTGACTTGGGAAGACAAATGCCAGCACTCCAAACAGCCCCCCCTCCTCCTTCTTCCCCCAGCTTTATCCACTGAGCACGATGCCCTAAGGTCTGGAATGTGCCTGTGGTCAGTGGGGCTCAGCTCTGTCCCCTCCCAGCTCCCTGTGCACCCCCAGCCCCTTGCTGGTGGGGTGGGTGAGGAGCAGAAAAGGCCTTGGCTGTGTGCAAGCCCTGCTCAGCAAGGGCTAAAACATCCCTGTGTTCCCCACGCTGATTCCAGCACAAATCCAAAACACAGCCCAGCTACTGTGAGGAAAATCAACTCTATCCCAACGCCAAACAGCACATATTACAACTCCTAAGTGAAGACTGGGTCTATAACTTGTCAAGGTTTTAACTAGGAGTTTCTATCTCCCTTTAGTTAACACCAAACTTGCTTACTCTCTTCTCCCTCTTCCTGTGAAGCACACACATGCTCTTTCTCTTTGTAAAGCAGTTAAAATGAAGATGAACTCATGTCCAAAAGCAGACTTTACCTTTGGTGGAGCACTTGGTTCCATCTCGAATTTATCTGGGAATGTTCTGCTGAGGGCCAAGTGTCTGGCATGCATGTAATACTGCAACAAAAAAGACAAGCCTTTACAAGTCATAGAAATCTTGAGTATATTTAAGGGGGTGGAGGGGAGAGAAGGAAAATTAAGTGACAAAGGAACATAAAACTTTGAAAAGATGGTGCTGAATAAAGACTAAACGTATTCAGCTAAGCAGAACCCCACTGATATTGCTGCTTGCAGTCATCACATTGCTGTGACATGATGAGCCATTCATGGTAGATTCACACCAAAGAAGTCTGGAACAGAAGCTGAAGTTCCATAAGGTTCCATAAGATGCATTAAGATGGAAACTAGGACTTGTCTTGGTCAGTGCAGTTCCTGTTGAGTAACAGGTATTCTTCATGCCTCAAGAGAGAACTGGCTTTTTTTTTTTAACAAGGAAAATTCACACCTTTAAGTGTGCACTTGTACACACATAAGCTTTGAACTCATCTTAAGTCACTCCGGACTGCACAGGCAGCATGCGTAACAGTGACAGAGAAGTAACATTTATGAGTTTACTGATGCCTGGTATCTAAGAATTTGACAAAAATATTTATAGATCCACCACTATACTCCTGAGTTCACAGCACATGCACGGAAAAAATAGCTTGTTATATCAAGCTCTTATGCTATGTTAAGGATCATATAAATACTAAGGTTCTCACACAGGTATCAGAGCAGGAAAAGGGCCAGAACAGTTACAAAACTGATATTTGTGCATCCACTTCTTTGGTCCTGTGTACTTGAGAACACTGCTTTGCTACTGCCTTCTTAGCAGGTGGTACTGCCGTTCTTCCTGTGTCACATTAAAAACATTACTTTGATTTTGAGGCAAAGGGGTAGGTTAGAAGAGTTGAGGAGCACAGGGTCCAGCAATATTTCATGAAGAATAGATAGGATTTCTGAAAGCATCCAGATGACTTTGGAGCACAAATCCAACCTAGTGGGTGTTGCCAGTGACACCAGCTTTTTAGGTTGTCTTTAGCACCGGTCAGAGCTCAGTGTGACTGGTTTCTGCTCTAGCCTCTTCACTCATGCCTCTCCTTGCCCCTGGAGCGTGGAAGAATTACAGTGAAAGGTAAAGGCCGTGCCTTCAGCCCCTTTGAGAGGTGCTTTCAGAGCAGCGCTGACTCCTTGCACTGCAGCAAGAGTCTGGCTAGACCCACGTGCCTGGCATTTTTAATGCTTCAATTCCACACACCCTGCCCAGGTATCTCCAGTCCAGGAGATCCGAGAGCCGCTCGGTGCGGTTCCTCTGGATGATCCTCTGGCGCCGGTTCTGCTGGCAGAACCCGTACAGGAACTGGGTCAGTTGGTTGCACGACTCGTCTGGCGAGCGGAACCGCCTGTCCACGATGTAGATCCCTGAAGGACACGAGAAAGGGCAAGGTGAGTGGGGCTGAAAATGGGATCCGACCTCTTACACTTCCAATCTACCTTCTGTCACGTAATCTTACAAACGTTACATGTAGCATATGTTCTTTGTAATGTTAAAAGGCAGCTAGAACTGGAACATTTGTTACCATTCTGATGGAATGGAAAAATGCAGAGGAATATGTATTTTTTTTTTAAATTTTAATTTTCTTTACCTTTCAGGCTGAAATTCAGCAAATTCTTCAAAACTCAGAGGCTTTGTTGTTGCTGTGTAAGTATTTCCAAAAGGGTTCGAGTTTCTGGATAAAGACATATTATTTTTATCTCCCATAGTTTTTAAAATACTGACTTCTTAAAGAAAACATAATCTAGTGCTTTCCTAGTTTGCCGTGGAATTCAGGAGTGTGGATGGCCAGACTCAGGCTGTAGGAGAGAGGCTGTGTCTTCTGTAGAAATACAAGTGTTTCCATAGAGACAGCTAACTCACATACATCATTCAGAAGATAATTCTGGCAGAGAGAGGGCAGAGGTAAGCTTTGCCTCTGCGTAGTTTGTTGAGATTAATATTTTATTTTTGCTACCTTCCTTACATCAGGCTGTTGGGAAGAAGAGGGTACCAGACCTCAGCTTTCTCAATGAACGTGACAGATGCACAACTACCTTCATGAAGTGCCTGGTGCCAATACAGTAACTTGTGCCAACACTCACATCTCTGTTTTGGCAGAGAAGAGCAAGTGACCTGTGCTCTGTGTCTCTGCCCAGGCAGCTGTATCTATATTTTGTATCTGGCTCTGTCCTTGTCCTAAGGTCAGGCATAGCTTGTTCCAGCGTGCACCTGTCACTGTTTGATTGTGTAAACAAGCCAAAGTACTTGAAAGAGGCCCTAGTTTGGGCACATTTTCAATATTCACAGAATCACAGAATGGCCTGGGTTGGAAGAGACCTTAAAGATCATCTCATTCCAACCCCCTGCCATGGGCAGGGACACCTTCCACTTCCACACCAGATTACACAGAGTCCCATCCCACCTGGCCTTGGACACTTCCAGGGGTGGGACATCCAGTTTGCCTTGGCTAACTAAAGAGGAAAGGACATGGAGAGCTGTGCCTTGCTCCGTACCTTGCGGAGGCTTTAGTGGCAACATCCTCACCACACTCCAGTCATGAACCATTTGTGCTCTTCCTGAGCACATCATTATTTGAAGTAGGTTCCTTGGATTTTCACAGCTCAGGTGGGTTTTTTAGCACATTTTTTAGCAATTTACTGTATGTTTGGTGAGGGACATGTTTCACTGGTGTCAAAGTCCTAGACTGTTGCAAGAGAAGCAGTCTTTCACTGCTTCTTTGGAAGGCTCCGAGTGTTATAATGCAACCAGAGGCACTAAAGGGAAGTGGTGGGAGGATCTAGACTAGTATGAGCAGTGATGAGTTTGGAAGGATGGAGCAGGCAAAAAGTTAAAGGGAGACAAAAGAGAAATAACTTCAAAACAGTTTCGATAAATTTGAAAGCTGAAATTACTTGTTCAACTTTATGAGATATTCAGAGGGCTGAACATATTCCCCCAATGAATTTCCTTGTTCTAGCCAAACATGAAATTGAGGAGTAGCAGCAGAGTTGCTGTGCTTTTTGGTTTCCTAACTCAGAGGTGAGATTTTGATATGTTGATAAAATTTTTACCATAAGCTGCTGGGTCAGCAACATGTTCCTGCATGAAACAGCCAAATCCAGAGAGGTTTGTGGTTACACTGGGAATGCCCATCACAGTACATTCAGCTGTCGAAAGAAAGAAAAAAAAGGGTTTCAGGAATGGTTTCACCTTGAGAGAAAAAAATAAAAAGAAACACTCAGACAGAAGGTCCCATAACACTAGTGCTGCTCCAAAAATGTCAAGTGAAATTGTAATAATGTAAAATGTAATTGTGGATGCTGAGAAACAGAACAAAAAGAGAAAAAGAAATTTTAAACACAAAATTCACACTGTTTCTGCAAACTTATCTTTGAGTTTCAGAGCAGCTAAACTGAAAACTTTCTGGGAGTGCAGTTTTGAAACAGAGAACCCCAGCAAGCAGTGTGGACTATCTGGATTTTAAATTGAAGCCTGATGTATACTTACGTTCATTAGTTGTTCACAACTCTTTCAAAAAACTGAATTTCTTAGGAGCAGGAGTGTATTAAACTTTGTTTTTTGATATTTGTTGTTTGCAAACTGGTCTCCATAGCAAGAAAAACAAAACAATAGAAAACAAAAAGCCCACCCCAAAACAACAAACCCCATTATTAACTCAGGACTGCATTCACAGTAGATGTGGAGCTAGTTTTATAAAATGTATGCATTCCCTGTAGTTATTTCTGTCATAGCCATGAGCAAGGATAATGGTTTACACACTCCTTAAAGAGGTTTTGGCAATGAACCTCAGCCTAAGTCAGCACACAGATCAAGAAAAATACTCTAGTGTTAGAAATGTGGAAATCCATCTACATGGCCTTCATTCATGTGACAGTAAAAATTGTGTCTCTAAAACAGTTATAATCTACCTTCAAAAAACACTTTTTCTTTCTGGGAGACTTAAATGGGTATCAGCAAAGAGAATTGCTTTTGCATTAAAAAATGAAAGACTAACTTTTCTGTATAAGTCCATTTAAATGGTCACTTCAAAATCACCCCTGGATGTCACACTTTCTTTATACCTTAGCTGAGATTAGAACAGGAAGAGAAATTGCTGGCATGCAAGATGGTTGTCTTGGAATTGAATAGTTCTCTTACTTGGAGAGAAATAGCTCTGGAGAATAACAAAATGTGCAGAATTTCTATTCTGATTCATTGGCTTAAAAAAAAAAAGCTTTTCAGAGAGGTCCCCAAACTTTGAGATGTATATCAAGACTACAGAAGGTATTTTAGAGGACATAAAAACTGTGGGCACCTAGGCTTTGGTCTTCATAGGTACTCAAGTTCATAGTTTGCACTGATTTCATCTGGTGTTAAGTCCTTTTTATCTGGGCTGTATTTAAAGTCAGAATCTATATGGTCTCTACATCTTTAGAATTTTCCATTTAATTCAATGAGATTCACTAGCACTGAGTGTATTTGTGGTAAATAACTTAGCTATGGTATTACGTAATTCTGTCAAACTTGTTATCGTGAATTAAATCCACTGCACTATGTCAGCTGGAAGCATCAGATTTCTTGCCCTGCTTTTTTCAAAACGTACATTCCTGTACACCCTCTTTGAAAATCCTTGAATCAAGTAAAGAATTAAGTTTAAAAAATTATTTATTGTTCTAAAGCCATAGGACATCAAAAGATTACACATTAGTACAAGAAAAGGTCCAGCACAGGGCCAAGTGTGAGTAGCTGTCAGTCAGTAAATGTACCTGGCCCCCAAATTCTGCCAGCAGTAAGACCTCTGCACAGCAGAGGAAACAGAGACTAAAGAGTTTTTTCAGCACTCCAGAAGAAACTGGCTGCAAAGCTGTTCTGCATCAACAGTGTGTTTACCTTTCCACACTAGTCAAGGGTTCAGATTGCTTACCTGGAGTGTAGCCCCAGGGTTCATAGTAAGACGGGAATACACCAAGGTGGCAGCCTCTAACAAACTCCTCATAGTCCAAGGGCAGCAATGGGCTTGTTGAAGAAAGAAACTCTGGATGCAGGATCACCTGGATATTCAAAACTTACGTTAGAGGTGAAAGAAAACCATCGTTGATGTGTTTTAATTATCAATAAACGTAAGCAATTTATTCACTATGGTCTTTTTCTAAGTATCTGGACAACATCTCCTTTTCATCGCCCATCTGTTATCTAACCCACTTCCCACACGAAAATGCACCCTGCCTGTGTGCATTCCTGGAAACAGTACTGATAAAGAACTCATTTTCCTGGACAGGTCTTCGGCTTTATCCTTCTTTATCAAGGAGAACCATGCACTTTAAGAATTAGGCCTCAGGCTCTGGCATTTAGCAAGACCACATTGGTTCTCTTGCTCTGTTTTACCAAGGTACAGAGTGTTTGCAAGAGCAAATAGTGACAGAACAAGGGGGAATGGCTTCAAACTGACAGACAGTAGAGTTAGATTGGATATTGGGAAGAAATTCTTCCCTGTGAGGGTGGGGAGGCCCTGGCACAGGGTGCCCAGAGAAGCTGTGGCTTCCCCATCCCTGGAAGTATCCAAGGCCAGGCTGGATGGGGCTCTGAGCACCCTGGGATAGTGGAAGGTGTCCCTGCACATGGCAGGGGCGTGGAACAAGATCATCCTAAAGTCCCTTCCAACTCAGGCCATTCCGTGATTTTATTGGGATGTCTTGTTAAGAGGAGGCCTCAGGCAGACACAGCATTTCTGAGCTTCACAGCATTGACTGAAATAAAGGAAGGTTCACTGTACTCAACAGATCCCCAAGAACTGAGGGAATTCTGAACCCAGACATACTATAGCCCTGTCACCACAGTCCCGTGCCTAGGCCAACTACTCTTGCTGAAAAACAACTCCCAGGACTGAAGCTACTTTATCTGCATGACTCTGCAGAGCTTGGGGTCACTGCTCCATATCCACCCCTTAGCTGAGAAGTGCCTTGTATATGATGCCCAGTCAGCTTTGGGAGGAAGAACTGTGAGGGAATGGTTTAAGCTTCTCTGGGCTTATGCCCCAGCGTGAACTTACCACAGCCCTTATTCCATGTCCAGGACATGCTTTTATCCCTTCTTAATAAGACTGTCATTCTACTCACCTGAGTAAATAAATCAATGTACTCAACCAGTAAACGGGCTGTAAACTCATATTGGAAGCTTAGTTGATCCCAGTGATCCCACTGGCATTGCTGAGAGTATGTTTCAAATGCCAGCTGTGTCTGCCTGGATATGTCATACATCTCTCAAAATTACTTTCTATTTTCAGTTTACAGAATTTTGTCGATGACATTCAGCTCATTAAGCATTATGCCTGTTCATGCAGCAGATAATTTTTCAGTGGTAATGACAGTTTTTTACAAACTTGACATACGGCTGAGAAGCAGGAAGAGGTGTCTGCTGTGTTGTATCCTATATGCTCTCTAATGCCTTCAAGTAATTAGTTCTGAGGAGTTTTTCACTACATTTGTGCACAGTGCCTCCTTCTACCCTATTTTTGTTACATCTACAATATTATTACCATATTATGATCCCAGAATTTATTGGAGTAAATGTTCGTATGTTAAGACTGGAAGAAGCAATTAGGAAGTGTAAAGTGCAGGGAAATATTTATTCAGTTACTGCCATAGCTTTAAAAAGATAAAGCACTAAGTGATATGTCATTGTCAGAGATGCTTTGGATCTGACTTTAAAGAGAAGGTTTGGAAGAGGAAGAATTTGCAATTTTATGTTCTGCTTTGACTAGATAGGTGTTGAGATAGTCATAGTTAGAAGGTCAGAGACTTCCAGACCAAAAAAAAACTTTGTCAGAGTTGTGAAAGCAGGAGCTGATCATTTCTGTGATTTGACAAGGTAAACATGGAAGTCAGGAAAGGATTTATTTGCATACATTCAGTTTCAACAGTTGATATAAACATGAGCACAACATGATCAGGAATTATTTCTGCTCAGGATCAAAGCCCTGGTTACCTTCTAGAGCAAATGCTGTAGAGTATCAGGGTGCTGCTCTTAAGAGGTGATTCAATACTCCAGAAATGTCTGTGCTCAAATTTTGGACCTCTGGTTTCAAGTAAATGAATCCATGACAGAGTTTTACATCTGGGGGCCAATACCCATGGCACTTCCTTGATTTCAGGAGCAGCAGCTCCTCAGTACCCGAGGCAGCAATGAAACCAATTCCCTAACATCAGATTTCTAACTTGAACTTAACTTGGCTAAAGAGCATCTGAGAGTCTCTGTGAAGTGACTAGTTGTTACTCCTCGAAAGGGAGGAAAAGGGAAGAAGTACTCTAGGGGTATAATATCACCTATCAGGAATTTAACTAATGATCCAGACTGAGACTGTTTAAAGAAATTCCATTTTATATCTAAAATGAGAAGGCCAGAACACACCTTTACTCGGTCTGTCCGGTTGTTGAAAAGGCCAATGCGCCGGATGGTGTTGAGGATTGGATCATTGCTGTCATCAATCATGTTGTGGGTGGTCACTGGAGGCAGAGAGTGTCTCTGAACAGAGAAAAGGCATTCCATAAGTCAGACAAAACTCTTGGCAAACACTGTTAAGCTTACTGAAAGACAGTGTCAGATTTTGTCATGGATGTGAGTACGTTTCTATCCTTTCATTTCAAGCGAAGAAAGAAAAGTTCTGATCCTATAATTTTGTTCTCCATATAACTAAAGACCACAAATAAGATCATAAAATCTGTCACAGGACTTGTTTCACTTACCTCAAAATAAATGTATTTGACTTTTAGAAAAGCCTACCATTTAATTTTGAAGGGTTTTCATTTTGACGTCTTTAAGGGTTTGATTTTAAATATTTAATAAAAATGGAAGAATCCAGGCTCCAGGAACAACTCAAAGTTCACACTTAGTGCAGAATAAAAGAATTGGGAACTTCAGTGTCCTGCATGTGACTGAAGGAATATCCACAGATTCCCCAAACGATTCGTCTGGGTCATACTCTCCTTAAAAACAATCACAGCTGAGTCTAAACCTTACTGATGAGAAGTACATTTCTGACAACTTCTTCACAATGCAGACATAGCACTATATGTCATACATAATCCTTTCACATCATCACATTTATCATTTATGTATGTTATGCAAATAACACATTTTCTGACCTGAGTTGAAAAGATGGCTCTTTTCATAATGGTTATATCGTCTCGGTCAAGAATCTTGGTCAAGTCTGGGATTTCTCCTCTGCAAAGGCAATACACAACCTATTTTACCAAATGACTTGTTATGCTTTTTATAAAGAAAGTGAAGAAATGGCAAATGAGGTCTGATCTGAACTTTGCTGATACCAACATGAATCTTTCCTTTGTTTTATGCCCCTTCCATATTCCTAATATTTCATTCTCCCATACACTTGCTGACCTGCAATTATCCTTCCAAAAAACTTTAAAGACTTTATTTTCCTGTTTTTCAGACACGGCTTGTTTTTACTGAGATTCCAGTCATCTTATCTGTCCTTTGGGTCATTCACTTCCAACTGTCTTCTAAAAGGCTATGACTAAGTCACCAACACATTTTCCTTGGTTTTTAGTGCCTTTTTGACCTGAGGTAGCTCATTTTTGACAGTGGATAAGCTTTGTGTTACTTTGACATCCCCATGTCTCTTATGACTCTTTCCACCATGGGCTGCTGGTACCTTTAATTTTTTCCTCTGTGATTTGCCTATTGAACAAATATCTTGTATATGCCCCATATCTTTCTCCCATGCCCTCCTATGAATGTCAAAATGTCTTACACAAAGAGCAGAAGCACAGAAACACCACAGGTAAAGCCAACCGAATATGCGGCTCTGCGAGGCAGAGCAAAGTAACCTATTCACTCACTTCAGCAGGGCATTGTAGAGTTTCTTTCCAAACTTTTCTTTCACAGATTGTGCGGTGTCCCTAGGAAGATAAATAAATATAGGTATAAAACAGGAGAATCAAGGACAAAGGCAGCACAAAAAAGATTCCTGCTGTTGGAAATTAAACTGTGCTTTCAGGTATACTGATGGAATGAAGAATGCCGATGCAGACAGAGGTCTGGTTCTCAAAACTCTTTTATCCAGCCAGCTGTACTGATAGATTCCAGCACAGCTGAGGATTTGACCTGCATCTACAGGTGAATGCACTGGGAAAGCCAGGGGCAGGCTTCACTGGTGAGTCCTTCTAATACTCTGCTCTGATCAGCAGACCACATTTTCATGTCAGCTGTGAAAAAGAGAGCATATATATGACCCGAGGTACTGAAACATGATCATTAATAATGGACACTAATCAAGACTGAGAGGTCTCCAAATCAACTTGACCTCGAAGAGAGATACAAGATATAAGAGTTAAACAAACAGGGATTTTTAAAGCAAGCTTCCTCCTTCACTTTCTGCCCTATTTCCTAACTGAAAGACTTTTAGAAACAAGTGCTAGACTAAAAGGTAGTTTGTCTGAATTAGTTTGCAAAACAAAAAAGTTCCTGAAAAGCTCAGGCCAAGTTTTAAGCTATTAATAAGGCCTGTGTCAGACAAATGTTATATTTTAGCTAAGAAAGAACCCCAGTGAACCACTGTTCTAAATGCAAGGAGTCATTTATATTATTCTGCCATAGATGAAAGTTCTGTTGTCAAAACAGCAAATGCACTCTACACTTGAGTAAATCCACTGTGAGTAAAGTGTCACTTCATGGAACTTTTCCTGCCTTTCTGATTTCTAATTATACTTTGGGCTAAGAACAAAACTTGTTAAGTGAAATCCTAAATTTTACCAAGCTGAGAATCCACATACCTGTTTTTAGTTGCTCTCTCCCAGCTCATATAGGCATAATAGTAGATGAGTTAATTTTGGGTGCATTGTAAAGCAGCAAAATAACAAACCACACTGGTTCAAATTCCAGAAAGATAGTCCCCTCATCATTATACTTTCATGCACAGTATCCAAAACTTAACCCAGATGGGATAGACTGCTTTTTCAGAAGCAGAGGAAAAGAGGGATTTTATATCCCAGGTCAGCAATTGCCTATTAATTTATAAGTGCTATACTCCTTTATAAATGTCAACCTCCTGTCTTTAATTTCTGTGGCATCCTGAAAATCATCTGATGTAATTATGTAATACTGCTAACAGGTGGGTTTATTCTGGAGCTCAGGATAATGACCATGATAATGTTGCATATAATAATGCAGAGGGTCTTTTGCTTTTCACAGAGCACAGTGGGAAGAACATCTGGAAGCAGTGTTTTTTGCATGATTTCACATTTTTAGTTCTACCTTTACTGTTACTATTGTGCCTGCATTACTGAGTACCAGAGAAATAACCATGCACTAGAAATACAACATGGAAAAACCTTCGCATATTTCACGTAATCTAAACCTTTCTAACATCCATATATTATTTATTTAATATGTACTTTTTGTATTCTATTCAAACCTTACATCTTTTATATCAAACACAAAGCAGAGGCCAAAAGCATGGCTGCTTCTCACTGCACTCATATCATATTCCTTCAGTTCTTGTGTAGAGAGCTCTCATTAGAAACTCTGGTAACTTATATTACTCCACTTCAGCCATCTAGAGTTGAGCTGCACAGATCCTCCTCACATCCTCAGAGCCCATTTCAGAGAGTGTTTCCTGGGACTCATCACACTTCCAGAGAGATATAGGATGAAACATCATTTGGACTGAACCATTCATCTCCTCTAGCAGTGAAGGCAACTCAGACACATTATTCTTAGGAAGCCAGAGCTGCACAATTAATTCCAGCCTCTACATTTGTGGTACCTGCTTCCAGAGTGGCAACCTGCTTCTGTGAGTCCCTAGAAGTTGTTGTGTGATGGCTCCAGAGATAATCTAGACAGCAGAGAAATTTCTCACATCTGCCTTCTTTTCCAGATATGGCAAAAGCTATGCGATTTCAGTGCCTCTTGTTAAACTATTTCTGTCACGGTTTTTGTAGAAGTTTAATATCCATTAGTCAAATACTTCAACTGGATTACTGCTATCCAGAAAATGGGCCAGAGATCATCTGCTGAAGGCATTAATGAGGTGACACAAAAAATAGTTTGTTTCTCTTACACAGAGCTTTTCATCTGCAGATCTCTAAACTGGTTAGACTTCTGTCATTTTATAAATACAGAACTGGCATCACAAAGAGGTTAAACACAGTGAAACATGGGCATAAAAGCAGAAACTAGGTCCTGTGGGTTTTAGTCCCTCAGTTTTAACACCAGCTTCCTTACTTCTGCAGCAGAGTTTAACCACTGCAGCCACCTGATAAAGTGCACATTTCCATTTTCCCACTTGGAGAATTAATTAAATGTATTAAATATATTGTATGCAATGGCATTTTTCACCTTTTTAAACAAAATTCATCCCCGACAACCCACCACTGATTTTCTTTATGAGTTTGAAGCTTCAGTTTTGCCACATCTCTCAGGTCAAAACTACCTCACAATATATGCCTTTCAGCACCTAAAATCACATAGCAGTTAAAGTGAGTGGAGGGTTAACCCTTCTCCTGCTTTGCTTTTTTGTTTGGAAAGTTAAACGGAGAAGGGCTGTGACTATTTTCCCTTTATAGCTGTAAATGTCACTGTTTGGGTATGGCCACTGCTTGTTCTATTCTATATAGAAAATTACAGACAACTGTTATCAACTCTTATTCTGCTGGATCAGACAGTACAATCTCCATATTTCTAAACAAAAGAGGATGTGAAGTAATTTCTTTTTCCCAAAGAGAAGCTTACTGTGATAAATTAGCAGGCAGTCTTTATTTTGTGGAAGCTCTATGGCACAATCAAAGGGAGTACCAGAAACAGCCAGAACACACCCCGAACACTGGATTTTCTAGAACTTTGCTCCTGCAAAACAAGTACTACTTTCTAACGAGTTACAAAGAATAGCAAGGGAAATTTACTAAAAATAACCTGGGACAGAAAAAAAAAAAAGTAAAAGGAGAAATATTTGACCTTATTTATCTTTCCCATCTCTTTCATCCCTGAAATACAGTCTAGTTACCCACGAGCCTCAGTTTTAGCAGAGCAAAAAGAAAGAGCATTATTCTTCAGCTGAGACTTTTCCATGTCTTCTCAACTGACTGAACCAGGCCCTTGGTGAGAATGGCAATTACCAGAGCTGCTTCCTGACTGCTTGTCCTTTCAGGGTTTCCACGTTGAAATTGTTGGTCTTTGCTGGCATGATGAAGAACACAACAACGGTAACATCAGTCTTGTGAACCTACATGGAGAGGAATAAAGAAAAAAAAATCTCACTATAGGGTACCACAGCAGACAGACACTAAGGATTAGTCTCAGGAAACGCCAAAGCACTTTGGTTTTCCAGGAAGGCTCTGATCTTGTAGCTCTTGCTACAAATGAAGTTTTGCCAAGTCAGAGACATAGCAAATATATGTCACTCAGTTTCAATTTGGGCAATACAGATCTTCCTGACCTTTCCTGGTTTAGAGGCTTCAGACGTGGACATTAACTGCCAAATAATACAAATCCCACACACATCTTCTCACCTGACACAAGCTATGTTGGCTCAAAGGAGTGAGTAACTGCTTTACTAGCTGAGGTGTGCCTAGGCATGAGGTGAAAGATTCCCTACAGCAGCAGGTGTATGGGCAGAGAGAGCAAACATTATCAACCCAAACCCCTGGCAAAGAACCTGCCAGACACACAAAAAGCCACGAGTAACTTGTTGCTCATCTCTCCCGTACAGCCACTGCAAGGGCAAAAAGCACTTGCTGTAAATTCTGACTCTCTGTTTCTAGATGTTTTCACTTGCTAGTTTCTCCTGTGCATGAACAAGATTCAGAATACCAGGTCCATTCCTTGCATGAATGAGGTTTTACTCCTGTCAGCATCTGTTTAAAGAAAAGGCTGAACTCTGTTCAGAGCTGAAAAAACCAAATTAATTTCAATTGCCTCCATTTCAAATTTTAGATACACAAACATGCTATTAGTGTGCCTTCTCTGAGATTGACACAGAGGGAAATATATAGTATAAAATAACCTATGGGAGTAATCTATCATGTTAATGCTCTTCCCTCCCTCTCTTCGAAGCAGGTTCCAACTCCATCATGCCATGATCTCAATGTGCAGTAACAATCTGTCCCAATACTCATACTTTATTTCCAAAATGTTGGTAAGCTTTTCAAGGAGCAAAGGAAAAAGACTCTACAAAAAGAATAATTCCACCCAATGATAGGCATTTTTTAGGTTCAGGCACACCACTGGGACTTGTTTAAGAAGCACCATCATTTCCAGATATGCAAGTAGTACAGGTAGTCTGCTACTCCCAGTGGAGTTACCTCTTGAAATAATTCTGTTCTTTGAAATAATAGCTGTTCTTTGAACAGCTAATCAGATGCTGGCACCCACACTGGAAGAAAAATGCAATAAATCCAGGCTCAGCTTATGGGAGAAGCAACAGTATGCTGTTGTACAGAACTTTAGACAGCTAGCCTCATTTTCCTTTAATTTCCATCAGCCTTGCTTGTCATTGATGTCATTAGGAAGAATTTCTTCACTGTCAGGGTGGTCAGGCATTGGAAGGGGCTGTCCAGGAAGGTGGTGGAGTCACCCTTCACGGAGGTGTTCAGAAAACAATTGGACACGGTCCTTAGTGCCATGGGCTGGTTGGCAACGTGGTGTTTGATCATAGGCTGGACTTAATGATCTTGGAGGCCTTTTCGAACCTTAAGGATTTTATGATTATATGATATAAATCATCAGCTACAATAAGAGATTGCTGCATTAATTGCTCAGGTGTTGCCCTGACTTTTGCAGTTCTGGATGTTGTCATTCTTTTGTAGCTAGTTTCTCACACTCTTCTATGTAAACATAGCCATGTTATTGTAACTGTGTCTTATCATTTACATTCCTTTCTCCTGGACACAGAACTTTGATGGACATTTCCTTTGACCACTGTGACTGAGGGAGGAAGAACTGATTTCCTCCAATGAATAGTGATTTCTAAATGTATATAAAATAAAGAAGGCGGGTCTTGCTCGCCCCTTCCTGCTCTCTCCTCCTTGCTGGTAACAGGTGTCTCTGTCTCTTCTTTTGTGTCGTTACTGCGACACTCAGGCATTTTTTTCCCTCTTCTCACATAAGACTTTCCACATTATCAGCATTCACAGATAACAGCTATGGAAATACCATTAACAGGGAGCTGATGTTACACAGCATTGCCAAACAATTGATTTTTGTTGTGGAAGAAATGCTTCAGTTTTGTGAGGTGGCTTGTTGTGTGAGTCGATGGTTTTAAGAATTTCCAGAAAACCCAAAGGCTGTAATAGTGTATTAATAGCAGGTGGTGGCAGAACAAGTGTACTTAGGGCTTTGAAAATTACTAATTTTTTCAGCCCTGCTGACAATGCAGTGTCATCATTTTTATCCAGATTTTCCACATCATTCAACTGATAAGAGTACAAAAGGCAGAGTCTGAGACAACAGCTAATTGATCCTTGCTAGATAACTTAAAAACAATTAGCATTTTTTCTGGGTATTATTTTAAATATACTAGTCTTTGGGACACATCTGGAGACATTTGCAATGACCTCATGGTAGGTGGTAAGGGCTCTGCTCTGTGATTATGACAAGGCCTTGCTCTCATCTTCTTTAAAGTACTCCATGAAAGGCATTTAGAAGCATTGCACTCATTCTGTACCTGAGGAAACAGAAGCACAGAGAACCGAGTGGCTTCCTGTGCTTGTTCACGACGCCACTGCCAGTCCCACTGTGAATTTTAATGCAAGGTTCCCATCCAATGGGCTTACAGCACTCAGAGACTTCAAAGATCTTGATCAGGTCTTAATGAACTAAGAAAATTGCTTGAGATGTTTTTTAAAGGCATCATTAAAGGACTACTTTTATTTCCATTATAATACGAATAAACCACCAGGGCAAACTCTCGAATACTATTTTCACTACTTCTCTCTAAAAACAAGGGCAGTAACCACAGATTAACTTCTTGAACTATGTAATCAATTGTTTTAAAACTGAGATCATCATATATTATGATGATCCAGGGAAAGAGCTCTATGAAAACTGTGAATATCCCATAATTACTTTCCTATAAAGCAGAGTACAGCATGGGAATTCTTGCAGGTGACAGTATGGTAAGTCTGAGCATAAACTCTGTATTTTCAACAGCTGTGTAAGCTTTCTTACCCTCAGTAAAAAGTTTAATCTTGATAAGGCTTCTAGAAACATATCAGCTCCTTTGTTGGAAAACTCATATCTCCCAGCAATGAAGAAAAACAAGGTCTTGTCAAGGTCGAAGTCAAGGTGGCTGAAAGCAAGCAAACAAACAGACAACAAAGTATTTCTCGAGATATAATCAAGCAAAACACACAACAGCTTTCTATTCTGGAGGAACTTAACATGCCAAGAAAAAAATGAAAGTGAGGCTTTTCTGCTGTTCTTTAAATTGACTATGTTAATCTGACAAACTGCATCTTGGGTAAATAATGAACAGATCAAGGTCTGCTGTCTGATATCACAATCTGTTAAGCAGAGTTAGATCTGGTGTCTAAAATTCCTTTAGTTTCTGACTGAGAAATCCCAGACAGATATTTGGATAAGTTGTTTTCAACATTTCAACTCCTCTATGAAGCACTCATCAGTCCTCCTGCTTTGGCTCTTGCTTTAAATAGTGTTGGACAAGCATTGCTAATTTTTGAAAAATAAAAGCATACCCATAGAAATGACCTCGAATGAACTCTTGGATCCTAGCCTTGTACATGGAATGCAAATTCTGAAACTCATGCACTGCTGAAAATTTCTTAATGTTCAAGCCATTTGGGGTGACAACATCTGGAAAAGCAGAGAAAAGGCAGAGGTAGACATCTTCAGAGTCAGAGAAATCTTTAAGGAAAGAACCAACGTGTCTCAGCTGTTTGTGAACAGGTTATGTCTTTATGTTACTCCTGACTAGGGAACAGCACTGTCTCCACAAAGCTCGCACGTGGCTCTCCATGGCCTGCAGCAGTGCAGCAGCTTTCACCTGGACTCAGCACTGGACAGACCCTGCCCTTCTGGCCTGTCAAAACTTCAGGAATGTCTCCATTCAGCCATGTGTCTGTTGTGTAATCTGCCCTTTACCTCTTTATTCTCGGTATCGCTGTGGCCTGCTCTATCACTAAAGACTGAGAGCTCCTGGAAGCAGAGACTGTGCTGTGCTATGCCCCTGTTTGCTGCATGGCACAAGAGATACCCTCTCTGTCAAGACTGTTGAGGATTTATCAGAATAGGGAGAATATAAGAAAACCTTTTAAAAGGGCCTCCTTTCAGTAATCTGTTGGATTTCTCCTAAAAATAGCACAGAATAGTATGTTTTACACTTTCATGACTCCTCTGCTCCAAGATTCCAAAGTTTCTTACAACTAAAACTTACTCATTTCCAGCATTTTTAAGGTAGAGTTATAGGAAATACACAGAGGACAGACACCGAAATTCAGTCACTCTTCAACTTCCTGGTAGATCACAGCAGCTATTTAAAGGTTTGCCCTAAATCTAGTCCAAGTAAATGGAAAGAATGCCATTTTCTTTTCTTTGAGCTGGGTTATGAATGGAACTGAAAGGGAAGGCCAGTTCCTCAGCAGATGTGTTTCATGGCAACACAACCCACTGAAATAGACCTAATCCTAATTTGTGATACCAGAGATTCTTCAAACACAAAGAATCTTCAAAGAAGCAAGAAGGACTAATTGTTAGAGGATGCAGTGTTGCTGATCCCACCCTCGTTGTCCTGGCAAGTGTCATCAGGTGTCTAGTCATCACAACCATGAACTGGAGTAATTTTAAAGGTCCTCTGCAGGATCCAAAGGCCCTTCAGTAAGATATGATTCCCTACAACACATGGTTCCTGCAAACCAAACACCACCTCCTCTGATCTCAGTGCACTTGAGTAACTCCACCCATGCACCAAGGTTACTCATGGGAGTAGAGTCTCTTGCTTGGCACTGATACAGATCTTGGACATCACTGCTCTTGTGGTCCTTCAGTCACAGATGCCTGACATTCACTGTTTCCCACCTCTTCCCCCATTAGTAGAGGTTTGCCTGTCTAGCATTAACATTCTGACCTAAAACTGTCTCCTATTTCTGGACAGACTTGCAGAGACTTCTTGAAAACACCTGTGGTTCCTCTGGTTGATTCCATATCCGTGTGATCTTAAAATAAGTACAGTCAGTTCTCCAAACGCTGTCCAGCATACTTGCCTGACATTGTTCATGCAAATGCCACAGCAATTTTTAATTACTTCCTTGAAAATTGCAGTCTACTTCAGCTATATAAGTGTTTCCCTGCCATGTAAGTGGTCTCTGATTAAACTGTCACCTTGAAAAATGTCCTGAAACACTCTAGGTTAAACAGCAATAGATAAAAATACCACCTTTATTAACAACCCTGAAAATATCAAAATTTCGATGGAACTGTTTATAGAATACCACATTTGAAACTAAAGACTAGGAAGTATTTTAACTTGGTAGCACTTAAGATTTCATTTTCAGTGACAAAAAAGGACAGCCTTGGTGGGCCTGACCAGAAAATTTGTGGTTTTAGTTTCTCCTGCCCAGCTCTTAGAAGTTCTCTGAACAAAGACCTCAGCTGGGGAGGCAACACAGCAGAAACACCTTACATTGTCTTTACCAACAACACACCTTCTCCTTTCTCTGACCTGCTTCTGGTTTTGAATGGAAGAACTGGCTCATGCATAGCTTTGAGACTCCAACCATTTCGAACTCCTCCCAATAAAGGAAGAATCCCTGACTGGGTATTTCTGACCAGTTTCCATCCACTCTCACGTCAGGGAGTTTTGGACACTCTCACCAAATCAGAGCAACCTACGTATAACCTACTCCCATGTCCTGTGATTTAACTGCAGCTTAATCTCCCCTTTCATCAGGACTGAGGCTCAATCCATCTCTTATTTAAGGCTTTGAGATGCAGAACACACGTGATGGCCCAGAGCACCCAGTCCACTGTTTCTGCTCAACATACAGCAACATTTTGAACACTTGTGAGGCAGTGTGCCCTCACCCTAGAGAGGAAGTGAAGAAAGAGAGCTTTGTCCCTGTGCTAAGTGGTTTGGGGTAGTTTTGTTGTTGTTGTTTAATGAATTAATGACATTTTTGTTTGAAAAATTGTCCCAAGTCGGTCAAATCAGAATTTTTTGACTTCTGCGTTTATAGGAAGGAAACTGGTGTTGATTTAAGTAATACCAGCATAGTATGAAGTTTTCTGTTGGCAAACCACTAACATTCAGAGTTGACTCATACTTTTTCAGAGTTTTCTTCTATAGTTTTGATCAAATATATACAGATAGGAAGCCCAGATCTAGATCTCAACTGATACCTGAGTCTCTTGGAATTTTGATTCAGAGTCTTCTCTATTACTAATAAGAAATACCTTTAATAACTTTATGAAAACATTAGAAATTCCATAATACCAGTTTTCAAATCAGAAGAATATAACTTACGATCAGAATCTTGCTTGATATGTCAAAGAAAGCAGGTTCAACATCAGCTACTCAAGCTTTTGACAAATATGGTTTGATAAATTGTTGATCAAAGAATAACTGCAGCAAGTGGAACCAGCATAATGCAAGCATTCATTCTGCCAGGTTTAGAGTGGCCAATTGGCCTTTGTCCTGCAGCAAAAGTTCTCTATGCAATCAGGTTTACTAAATTTTAAAGGGACTCTTCCAAGTGATGAGATTTATAATTTAAATTATAATCCAAGATTATGTTAAAGAAAAGTAGCAGAGACAGGTCTACTTAGCATGTTTCTCAGTTATTTTTAGCCAACAATTTGGTTACAAAGTTTAACTTGCAATAAATGCAAATAAAAGTTAATTGTGCCAATTTTGAATCCCCGTTTTAAAAGTTTAGTTTTAAAGTGGATTGAGAACTGTACACATACTTTCAGTATTCATGTTCTTCTACAGAATTCAAGTTCAGTGACCCACTGAAGGCTTGCTGAACTCTCCAAACAGTCAATGTCTATGCAGATTTCACAATTTCAGAGAGAATAAATAGTGTGAGAATAGACTCCTCCACAGTTTATTTGTAGTCTTGGATTCAGAGAAATTATTAAAGTACTTATTCCCATCAGTCATACTTTCCACTTATAGTTGTCTCCTAGGATTTGGGGTGGCAATTCCTATTGAATTTCTTTCTGACTATGCCAATATGAAGCATGACATGTGTCAGTAATTTTTTAACCCAAACATCAAGTATATTTACTTTGTTTCTTCAAAGTTGCAAGAACAATCACAAAAAGCTCAGGCCTGTGAATCTCTGTGCATGGAATTCTCTTCGGCTTCAACTGACGTTTTATCTCTGAGCAGTCTGGAGATTTTCTTTCCCAAATTAAACTGGATTCAGACTCATTTCAGTCTCCTAAAATCCCAAAACATAGACTATGATTTTCAAGGGTAGCTGTTGTGGGGAGAAGCCTTATGCCAATATAAAACTGTTTCAAAAATCTGATTTTCAGAGGTCAAGTGCTCTGCACTTTGTAAAAATCAAGACCTTTCAGAGATACCCCAGTTCAAATAACCAAACTTAAATCAATTTTAAGACATGGCTGTCATGCTTAAAATAAAAAATAATTTAAGTTCATCATCCTATTGACAGCTAGTCAGGAATGAGGCAAAGCATTCAATAAACAGCTCTTTTGTTCTGATGCGGGAACCACAATGTGTCTTGAAGCACTGAAGTTAACCAGGATAACAATCCCAAACTATCATTAGCACTGCAAATCACCTGAAAAATCTACAGAGAATAAGCAAAAAACCCCCAAAAACTCAGATCCCAAAGAACTAAAAAACACAAAGAAATTCGAGCACTTTTATACTTAAAATAACCAAGATATGAACACACCTGCTAAATAGAAATAGTCTCCAGATTGGTTGTGCAGTTTTCCCTTCATGCTGCTTACCTGAAGATGGATTTCTGGGGTTTGCCCCTATAAAGCACTGAGATGGTTTAAAGAGAACTTCAGTGACCCACCAAACTGGGATCATGACCTTACCCAAGCTCCATGCATCAAACATGACAAGGTTTCTAAGTTTCATGTTTTTTGAGACTAACAGGAAGGGAAAACCAGACAAACTACTGGGCACATAACTCGTCTTTTTTCAAATTCTACTTGTTGGTCTAATAGAAAATATTTTATCTATGAAGGTTTTCAAAGTTCAGTTCTAAGGGCATGGAAACCCTGCCATAGACGGAATTCCTGAAGCTGAGGAGTCCTTGCAAAGAAAGCCTAACATTCATGGAGAATTGGTTAATCCCTGTAGTGTAGCCAGACACACCTGTGCACATCTCCTCACGTCTGTGTACCTGTCTCTGTTATGTTCGTTCAGTCTAAGGAAATGTAGATACGGGGAGGAAATAGGGTTAAAAAGAATTCAGGTCTTACCAGGGATTTTTTTAAGCATATGTTCTGCTTCTGTGGCAGTTATCTCGGAGACTGTGGTGAACACATGGGCACAATGCACAGATGCCCGTTCCATACAGTACCGGTGGTAGATCTGCCTTTCTCCAGCTTCCTTGTCAATGTCAAACTGTTAAATAACAACACAAACAAAAAAGACACCAGTGTGATGTGCTCGTCAGACTCGCTCCCTCAGAGGTTTGTCCTGCTAAGCTCAGTTTCCCCGGGGAAGAAGAATCATGTGATTAAGCTGCTGTTTTGTTGTTCTGCTTTTTGAACTATTTTATGAACTTCAAAGAGTTTGAAGGAGCAAGAGAGCTCCTGCATGTTCCTGAAAAAACGGCATCTCTGCAATGGAAGGAGACCTAGATTAATGATCCCATGAAAGCTAAGGATATGTGGAATTTGGCCTTCTGGCTGACAATATATGACGCTGCATCCTACCTGGGCTTCTTGGAAAACTTGGGATAGCAGGGAAGTTGCTGGTAACTGAAAGTAGAGGGGAGAGGAGAAAAAAGAACGGGCATGAGGACAGAACCTGGGGACTGAGTAAAGTGGTGGCAATCATTGGCAGGCAAGAGAGAAATGATGTTGTGGGGGAGAGGCAGGATATAAAGACTGAGTCACAAATCCTGAGGGAACAAAGAAAATGGAAAATGAGATTTTTCTGACACTCAGAGATGTTCTTCCTTCACTCCATCACTGTTATTTGCTGCTTCTTTCATTTCAATTTGAACTCCCTTAATTTCTAAAGGCAGGTGTAAGTTAAACAGCTAGATAAGACCATTCCAAACACCAAAGTATTTCTAAATCACCTTTAAACCTTGCAGCTACCCTTCTTTTTTAACTGAGCTCACGTTATCTTGATGCAAAGAAAATGCACAATACCTACTGAGCCCACGCTTAAAGGTTCAAATGTTCACTAACCGTGTCCAGTGCGAAATCGCCACAACGTAGTCTAAAAAAGGTGTCAATGATTTCAATTAAACCACAATCCTCTTAGTCTTCCATGATGCTTCACTTCTGGAAACAGAAGTCTTGACCTCCTCAGGTCAGCAGCATGGGCACCCAACGGGCTGTGTGAGCTCCGTGGAGGGTGACAGTGACTCTACACGAGCTCTGGCATTATCGCTGCCTAATGCTGGCTGCACAGCCTGATTCTGATTGCATCTGACTGTGGGACTTCAGCGACCATAGCAGATTTAACCATTGTTACAGGCAGGGCAGACAGCACTGTCTATATTCGTACTACATGACCTGTGCTGTGGCCTGTTGCTTTTAGCACTTCAGAACTTAGACAGAAGTAAAGCCATTTAGACCATGACCTGCCCTGCCGAGTAGATGCTTAATGTTGGTACAGAACACACTTTAAGAAATTTGATCCCATGTGAACCATTTCAGGCAACTAGATTTAAGCAAACAACTTTTTTTTTTCTTCACTTGGATAGTTACAGACACAGGTATACATACAGATATATACATATTACGTACAGTTATCCTACAACTGCTTTGCTAAGAAAGCTAAGTGCTTTTATCCACTCAGCACTCTAATTTTGCAGCAGTGCTACACTACTTGTGGCAAAGTGGCTTTCACTATATTAGCTGAAAATACCACCCTAACCACCCTAATATGACTAAACAAAGAGGAATCTTGAAAAATCTCAGCTGAAAACTTCTAAAGAAAATAGATGCTTTATTTTGGTATTGATTATCCTCTGTATCAAGAGTTTTTCTACATTCACCAAGTACACTTTACCACATAATGTGCTAAAAAATTACGCTACCATTTCTCAGGTGTATCATCATACATCATGTTTTCCTCATTCCCCATAAGAATTTTAGTGCACGAAATACAAGAGATATTTTCTCTAGAACATACATCTCATTTGTCACAGAAGTCGAGTGGTAGAAAGAGCACAGAGCAGGAGTGTAGAGAAAGAGAAAAGTGAGTTAATTTGACTCCTTAGAGTGCCACGGGTCTCAGCATTGTGCTTGGCTTACCCTAAACTGATTCACAAGCAGCTCTGAACAGCATATTTGATTGTTCAAAGCTTCTGTGCAATGAAGATACAAAATGGGACAGTTCTTTAGCATGCTGGACAACCAAATGAAGGGGATGGGGCACCACTGCACAGTCAGAACTATGCAAGTCTTTCCAAATACATCTGACTTTGTATTAAAAATCGTTTTTAAATTGTTAGTAAACAAATTGCTGGTCAAACTTCAAAGTGTTTTTGTTCTCTTTTCCCTTTCTCAGCAAGAATGGGTTTGAATTACGAAATGTAATTAAGAACTATATTTGGCACATATTCACTAACTGTAGATAAATGCTCCCTATAACACTACTGGGAGAAAGGTTCATAAAAAGATTGTTAAGCACTATGACTTATTTCTAGGTAGCTTTTATTTCTGTGGTTGCATGAAAAGACTTTAAATATTTAACACATACACATATCGATGTTTATTGCTTCACCGCTATTCATTTTTTTCATCTTTTGGTAATGAGAAATATTTCATTTTGCATATGTTTATATGGCTTGTGGCAGGTTTTTGCAGAGGTCCACAATTCCACATCTGTTAGGAAGTACAAACAGGACAGAGAGTTATCACATTTCATTTGCTCTCCCTCTCCAGCAGCTTCCAGCTCCACTTAGCAAAGCAAGACCTTGACTTTTGACCTCAATGTGGAGTAAGAACTGTGCACTTCTGAGCAGGCCAGACAAGCGACTTCAGAAAATAGCATTAGACAAGTTGAAGGGCAGGTTAAAGGAAAATTAATTGATGAGACAGTGCAGGTGACAAATTTAGCCTACCCAGTGCTGTGCAAAGACAGCCAAGCCTGCTGCAACAATCTTAGCTCCAGAATGAGAGGCACTGTGGGGCACGGTGCAAGATGCTGAAACCAGCAGAACACCAGTTGCTCCTTACCCCAGCCCAAAGTTCCTGCTCAGCATTCAGCCCTGCTGTCTGGACACTTGTCCAGCCCAGCTTAGGAGCCTGTGAACTGTGTTCCAAATCCTCGTGTTCAGCGAGAGCAAAGCAAGATTCCCGTGACGTGCATCGTGCCTGCTTTTGTTTGCTCTCTGTTATCAGCAAACGGGAACACTAGCAAAGCCACAGACGAAAGTTGCATCAAGAGAAAAACAGATCTAAGTCAGATTAACTGTTTACAGAACCATTTAGGGTGGAAGAGGCTCTTAACATCCTTGAGTCCCACATTTTTCCCTCAGTGATTTTTAAAGACTGATGACTTCAATATCCACTTCCCTCTAAATTTATTGTTTCTCCCAGTGAGGATCCCCTCCTTCCCTGACTGGTAGAAACCAAGGAGATTGTTAGAATTTACAAGATGGCAAGGATTAGAGGGGGAAATTACTCCTTTATAAGGCCAGTCTAATTTCAAAGCAAAACAGGAAGACATTCCACAGGTATAATGCTTTGGAGGAGAATTTGCATTTGCTGCAGTGCAGTTCTGAGGGAAATTTCCAGCTTGTTTCTGTCCTTTCTATGGATCCCAGTAATGAGCATAAAATTTAATTCATGTCTTAAAATTTAACATGCTAGGGGGCACAGTAGGTAATCACTGAGCCTCCCAGCATGGCATTCTGTTTGAGACAGCTCAGATGATATTTGAATGAAAAAAAATAAGAGAATATTAAGCAGTTATGGAAGACTGGCATTGTGTTTCTTCTGGAAACAGTCACTGAAATAGTAAATCCAAATCAGCTATTCCTACTTCAAAATTATAAAGACAAATTGCAAACTGTTTCCAAAGCAAAAGAAGAATGATTTGAGAATGCAAAACGAGGAAGGACTATATTAGCTATATAAACACTTTTCTGAAAGACAGATAAATTGCTTTTCACAATCTGCACGGCATCTCTAGATACTGATGTTAGACTATGCTCTCCTAAAGAAAAAAAGTATGGTGAAAACCAACAGAAGTTAAACCAATACAAATTCAAACTGGAATTAAAATACGTAATTTCCCTAAATAAAACAGTGTGACTGCGTGACCTTTCCATAGAGTACAGACTACCCTCACCACTTAAACCTTACCTCAAGAGTGGATAATACTTTTGTAAATATTTTGTAATTCAAATAAAAGGTACAGGTTTGATGCATAAGGATTTTAGACAGAGGATGAAAAAATATCTTCTGGTTTTTTAAATCAGTGGTACACTCAAGTTCAAAGTGATTCTGCAGTGGACTCAGGAACATTCAGAGACAGGCCTGAAGTTCAAATTTCTTACCTACTAAAAGGTAGAATTGAAAGATCTTTGCTTCCAGCATAATCTCACTGGCTGCCAAAGTCTGAATTATGTAAGAACTACTCTTTTAAAATCCAGTTTACGTCAAATTTATCTCCCATTGACTGTTACCTTGTGCAACTAGAACTTTCACTCTGGTACAGCTCTGCCAGGCCAAAAGAAACTGAAATTTACGCTTCCTGGCTTAAAACAGATTTCCATCAGCTGCCCTGCTGACAAAGAAGATTAGCTTTGGGTAACAGAGAGCTTGGTGGCAGCCTGGGCACTAAGTGGAGTGAGATATTGTCAGCATCAAAGCTCTGGACTATTCATTTTCGTTGGTATTTTTAGTACTTTTCCATTTAGACTTCTTGGGATAGGATTTTCCACCACTTTGCAAACTGCACCTGCATGAGCAGAATGAAAATGTTGCAAGTTCTAAACAGAAGTGTTACGTATCAGCAGGGCAACCTAAGGAAAAAGGCAAGGAAGAACATCACTAACCTCTTTTCCTTTTCCTTAGAACACTTCTCCCATTATAAGTCAGTGTGTTTTTTTAGTAAGAGGCATCACAGGCTGAAGCATACAGACTTCTCCATTGTGCCAGGCCAGTGGTCCCAAAAATCATTTCAGATGGTCATCTCTCAGATGAAATTCCAGGTTAAGCCATTTCCCAAAACAAGCTGTCTATTCACCTATGAACTTGCCTAGATCATCAGTGTCTCTCAGTTAATTTATGAAAGGTGCTGGTCCATTTAAAATTCTAGATGAATGAGAGGATACTGAAAAACCCCCACCCGAAACAAATTAAGTAAGTCTGTCCCCCTAAACAATGGGGAACACAATAAAAGATTAACATTTTCAATCCTCGGCTAAGAAGTCAATTCCCCCTGAAGAGAGAAGGGCTCCACAGGCTCGACTTTCTCTTCACAAAAATTCCAACTTTTAGCTACTTTGGTTCAGTTTATCTTGGCAACAAACATAACCCTACACTCACCAGTGCAAAAGCTCCACTGCACACAGGGACAATGGGAAAAATGCACTGCTGGTTGGACTATTTACATGTACAGAAGTTCTTAAACTTCTTTTGGGAATTAAGCTCACAACACACCCTGCTTGTTATTGAAATTAGGAAATGTTGACTTAGGAAGAGTTCAAGTGAGTAACCCACAGGTATGGTTAGAAGTCCCTGACCCAGTCAGGGTTCTTCAAATGCTTAAAAGCAGATAAAAGTATCATACACTGCCAGTTATTGTGCAAGTCACCCTCTGTTTTGTTCTTTTGGTTTTCCCTCCCTTCCTTTCTCCAGGATCAGAGTAAATTAAGTGAGAATCTAGTAACTAAAAAGTGCACTAAATAGTAACACAACAGTGTTACTTCTGGTGGTCACTGTGTTCCTGGGCACCTGCTAAGGGTTTAACACCTTAAACCCAGGGTTTCACTGGAGCAGAGGCAGATAAATTCCAGCCAGTCACGCTGAACTGAGTTAAGACTATAAGAATCGAAGAATTGTGTAAGCTCATACAGTAATCACAGAATAATTTAGGTTGGAAAAGACCTCCAAGATCATCAAGTCCAACCTATGACCAAACACCCCCTTGCCAGCTAAACCACAGCCCTAACTGCACGTCCAGTTGTTCAGCTGTAATGCTGTCGAAGAACCAGGATCCCTATCTGACTGAGGAAAAGAGCAGATGGCTCAGGGAGAGGTCAGGACTCAGACAACACCAGTCCTACACCCACAGTGCACCCTCCCATCTTCCAGCAATCTACAGCTCCCCTCTACTAGGCTGACAAGGTTTTCATCCCCCAGAAAATGTCCTCTTACACATCACAGGCTGACATGTGCCCTCATCTCATGAAACAAAGTTTTTGTAGCTTACAGTTCAGGACTCTACTGATCTTGTACTTTCTGATATTGCTTAGCTACCAGCTTGGTTTGACACTGCAGCAGGAGAGTCCTGCCCCGTGTGGGCGGTGTAGAAATACCTACCAGGCATCCTAAATCAGCATTTTGTGGACAGTGTTGGGGACTAGAAAGAGGGACGTGAGGTTTTCTCTTTTTTTCTGTTTGAGCTGTACATGCCTGGTTGTCTCTAGGCACAATCAGGCCATGCACTTTCGTTCTGTGCTGCGACCACTGTTCTCTGACGTCTGGCACTGTACATCCTGCAGCTGCATCTCTCCCCCCATCTCAGCTGCTGCCCTTAAAAGCTGGTGAAAACCGTTTTCTAACTGTGAAACACTGGTCAAATGTGAGAACTTCATTAGGATTATGTTTTAAAGGAAGACATTTATGCAATAGCACTGAAACAGGAAAACCAGCTATTTTACTTCGGGGTGGGAGGGGATGATTTGCTCTAAAAAAATACTGTTTCCTCCAAAGATTAAACAATAGGAAGCCCTAAAGAATCTTCTTTGCTGACAGATTGCTTGTTTGACCAAAATAGTTTACTGCTAGATGGCAGCAACAAGAATAGGTCTGAAGATCTAGATCTCTATAATTTAATTATTGTATTCTAGCTCTCTGCCACTTAGTTATTGTGTTCTACATCAGCCTCTTGTTTCTCAGTTGACTTTTGGACTAAGGTGACCATTTTAAAGCCAAAGGAGCCCTCACCAAAAGAGTTAATTTTGTCAGGAAGAGTTTTAGCATCCTACAAGCATGTTAAACAATGGTATAACAGCTTGACATCACTGCCTCTATCAGTACCTTTTAATGTCAATTCATGGAGGGCAGAAAGAATTATGGCCTAGAAATCCACAATTTTCTTTCTTTAAACATTATTTGTTTCAGTTCAGAATAATACTTTAAACTGATACTTATGTTTCATTCTATATATTTTTAGAATAAAATCTGAACAGACATTTCTGTATGTTTGATGTAGCTGATGGTTACCAATGGGATTTGTGAGGCTTTGCAGGATGGACGGTGCCTTCTCACATAAAGCTATGCCATGTGTGAACAAAAAAAATTCTATGAATACTCTGGCTATTTTATAAATATATCAAAATCTGTAGGTTCACTCAGATGTGGGATCATTAGTGGTTTTTTTGAGTACACAGACAAGGGTGAGGCCTCCAAAAGCTATCAGGAAGAGAAAAACCAGTTGCTTTGAGAAAAACACACTATTTTCTGGACTTCTTGCAGCTCAGTGAATCAACCAGAATGAAACCAAGCCATCATATATTATGCACATATACACATAAGGAGAATATGAGGGAACAGGAATGTCTAGACTCCTATACAGCATGGCTGGGATATTCATCCTGCCTCATTAATGCACCTAACTACCACAACTAAATTAGGAGCCTACGAGAGACTCTTGGCAAGGGCTGGGGGGACAGGACAAGGGGGAATGGCCTCCCACTGCCAGAGGGCAGGGTTGGATGGGATATTGGGAAGGAATTGTTCCCTGGGAGGGCGGGGAGGCCCTGGCACAGGGTGCCCAGAGAAGCTGTGGCTGCCCCTGGATCCCTGGCAGTGCCCAAGGCCAGGCTGGACGGGGCTCTGAGCACCCTGGGGCAGTGGGAGGTGTCCCTGCCCATGGCTGGGGTGGGACTGGATGGGCCTTAAGGTCTCTTCCAACCCAAACCATTCCATGTTTCTGTGATTCTGTGTTCCTGAGCAAGACCTGCAGCACACACCCACTTAGGCCTTGTCTTTGGAAGATGCTGTTCCCCAGTATGTCAAGCTTCCAACACCCAACTGAAAATTACCAACTAAGTAATTTTCTTCACTGATTTTAGCCAAGGAACAATGAGTAAGGTAGTTCTTTTAAGTCCCTCTACCTTCACTAAGTGCTGGAGTGCAAAAATCTCTTTAATTCAGGTTGACTGTTGACCATATGAGAATCCCAGACCATGCAAAGCACCCCTGCTGAGGGCAGTGCTAAAGACTTTTGGGCCCTTGAAATTTTATGCTTTGAAGCATTATGCTTTGAGTGGAAAGAGAACAGTGAAAAACAAAACCACTAGACAGTTTACACAGATTCCAAGAAACAGATGTGGGTCTTTTGAACTCAGAAAATACTTCCTACATTTGCCAGTTACAAATTAAGCCTAACCTGAAATGCTTGAAATTAGAAAGACTTATTATGGTTTGTAAAAATTAAGTAGTCTAGGGAAAAAAAAACCAAAACAACCATCGTTTAATGCAATTCCAGGGTATTTTCAGCAAGAGGAGGGCTATTTGTTATTTTTTCTACTGTCTTTCATTAAGAAGGAGTGTTATGGGGCTGCACCTGTAGGGTCAGATGACAACTGCAGCTGAACAGGTTTTACATTTCCTGGTTACTCGTGTGGTAACAGCAACTCCCAAACCACAGTGATCACTCAAGCAATGGATGCCTTTCCTGAACACAAAGGGGAACATTCTCAAGGACACCTGACTCCCAATGATGTCTGGGCCTGTAATTCTACCCATGTATTGGAAAACTGTTCCAAACCATTGAAAAGAAGGTGAAAAAGCTCTGTTGGCAGCTCCACACTGCTGCACTATTACTCCATATGTCAGTGGATTGGACTCAGGCCCTGACTTGACTGGAGGCTGAATGAGTTTCAGCACTCTGTAGTGCAAATCTAGAATGAAGGTAGTGCAAGAAATTCTAGTCTCCACTGAGCTTTAAGACCTGCCAGACGACACTAAGGCACTCACATCTAGATACCTCATGGCCTTAGAAATACCATTTCTTGTGCTCTGTAACCAACAACCACCTGTGGGTCAATCATAAGTGGTCACATAAGACAGAAAATACAATAAATGGTGTGGCACAGTAAACAGAACGGGAGCCAGGAGCTGATTAGCTAAAAAAAAAAAAAAAAAAAAAAGGGAAAGAACAAGGTAAATCTCTCTTACCTGGTCAAGATTGTTGTAAAAGTCAATACTGGCTGCACACAGGTATCTCCCAAGCAGAGTGGCATGGGTAGTAAAAATTGTGGCGACAGGAAGCTTCCGAGTTCGAGACAAGATTAAACCCACTCCTGCCTGCCACTCATGGAAGTGGGCAATTATATTGGGCTTGTCATCAAACTGACAGGAAAGCTGAAAATAGAAAGAAATATATGAAACATACATTATCCTGGCCATCATCCCAACCCCAGAAAAGTCTTTTTTTTTTTTTTTTTTAATGACGCCCTCTGTGTGCTTGCTTTCCTTCTTGTGACAAAACAGCACAATTTTAAGTGGTCATTTGCCTTGATTCCCATTGGCCCTAATCCTTAGACCAAGAAACATGTGTGCCTCTCTTCTGAGAGTGTCAGTTTGATCTGACAAGCACAGTCACTTCTAGCTGCTTTCACTTGCTCTTCTGCTGTTGAAACACTTGTTTGGATAAGAACATCACGAGCACCAATAACAGACAGATGATACTGCAGATTAATTAAGTTTTTGCAGATGAATTAAGGTAGCCTGTGGCAGAGTGACATCTGAAGTCACAGTGCCACCTTTAATTCCTTCTGTCTGTATTCCCTGTTCAAGGCAGGAACTAATTGCTGGGGCTTGACTGGCTTCAAGCACTGTTTGAGAGTGTGACAACTCGAGTTCCACAGGAGAGAAAAAGGGAGTTTGAGATCCTACTTGTAAGAGCATCCAGTGACAAATATGGGAGCTGAGAAGAACCAGAGTGGGCAGTGATGGTAAAGACACAGCAGACATTACACAGGGCAGCCCCACTGCTCTACTTCTGGAAAAACATAGTTAAATGACCACTAAATGTTTAAGTTTTAAATCCAAATTGGATCTTCATCAAGATCAACTTCCTTAAAATCACAGCTTTCAAACTGGAGAATAGGAACCACATCCCAAAGTGGTCTGGGTCTGCTGACAAGGCTGAGGTTTGAAAACCTCTAGATTTAGAAACTGTACCTCTTTTAAAAACCAGGCTGTTAATGATCCAAAAATCACAGCATCGTTGGCTTCTCGGTCATGAAAAGGGATCCCTATGTTGCTGACGTCCCAAAATTCACCTTTCCACTTGTCCAGATTCCAAGCTGCTGATCCTATATCAAACAGTAAGACATATGGGCTGCCCTCTATCAGCCATCTTCCAAAAAACACCTATGGAAAAGAGGCAAGGACACAGAAAGAAAATGTTAAAGTGAATGCAAAGGCCAGTTAGCACAACCATTTTCACCCATCAAATCTTTAGTATTTCACAAAAGGAACATGTATTCACAGTCCTACACACCCAGGGCTTGCAGTTTTCTTTGCAAAATACATGGAATAATACTGGAACAAAGGAAATTACAATCTTTCAGAACATTTTATTTTAAAGATTTCTTTAGCTTTTCATTGCAATATTAACTTTTATTCCAGGAAAAAAAAAAAGGTTAGGAAGTCTGTACTCAGTTGATTAATGGGGTCTTCTGTTTTTATTGATGTATCTATGCAATTTTTGTTCTTATTTCAAAATTCTTATTTTCTTTCATTCATATTTGTCTCCAGTCTTTTGCCATTTATGCTAGGTTATGCTGGTGAGAGATTTTGTAGGACAGGTGCTTGGCACCTGCATCTACCATGACATTTCTTCATTCTCGCAAAGCAGTGCAGAGTGGAAGAATTCCACCTCCATTTGGAAGAGTGGAAGGGTCAATCAGAAGATGTACTAATACCTAAACCCACATCAAGCTAAAAATGCAGCTTCCTGCTTTATCTACATTGGTATAGTTAAGTATTTCTAAGAGTATTTAGAACTTCACTGCCTTCACCTACCTGTCCAACCCAGCCAGACCCACACCACGGATTGCAAAATCAAATTATTTCACATTAATTCTGCCATCCACACAGCTGGGACCTCAGGGGTTGGGGGCCCAGCCCTGGCACTACAAGATGAATAGAGATCAGGTCTTGAGAACAAGATGAAAGCTCTTGGCCTATTTTCACAAAAAGTACAAGGTGCAACACAGACAGGTTTGCTTCCTTTTGCTCCATATGTATTTGTTTCAGGCTGTCCAGATTTGTTATTCAGGAAAATTAAGTTAAAAAGCAGGGAGTTTGTATGAACCCAGACTTCATCTAAATACATGGCCAGGCTGTGGCAAGAAACAGCCCTGAAGTGAGAAGTTTGGAAGCATTCCTAGGCCCCCTGGTTTGAAATGATCCATTGTGATGCATAAGCAAAATCCAGACATAAATGTTAATAGGATAAGTGCAGCTCCTGGAAACTGAAGCGTCATTATTAGAGATCAAAGCTATATCTGACGTCCCTGGGACAGATTTGCTGCTGTATATGAATACTCCAGCACAATGCACATGTTAGGCTGGCAGAGTTGGCTGAGTAAATTGAATGTATTGTTGGAACAGCATGAATTGTATATACAGCATTGCAATCAATCTGCCGCATAAGTTTTTAGCTGTTTTCCAAACAAAGGAGTGTTACACTTGCAGAGACATCTCACTATAAGCAACAGAGGCAACATGGAAAACTTGATCAATCACTTATGAAAATCTGATAGAAATAAGAAATGGCAGATTGGAGCTTTTAGTTTGAGCCTCAGCCGGAACAATGCAGGCATCACCTGTCAGTGTCCCCATCAGACACTTTCCCAAGCTGTGGACCTCATGCATCCAACAACGCACATCTGCATGTCATGCAACAAGACATTAGATCCTACGAACAGTAGAACTGCTCTTACAAAGGGACATGACACATTGCCAGTGCCACAGCTGCTGGCAGCCCGAGAACTGCAGGAATTTCTACACAAAAGGGTGTCAATGCCCTCCTCAGCATTAACAATGCTGCCTTGCTGCTGCCTCTCCATGCTCTCCACACCTGCTCAGCACACATTAGAAGCAGACAACTTTTCCTCCTGCAGATTGGCATCTCTGAGGGACTTGATGTTGAGTCAGAGTGAAGACAAGTTCTAGATCTCTGACAAGGACTTTAAGAACGAGGTCAAATTTAGCATGTGTTACCTTCCACCCATTTTCAGGTAACCCCTTGTCCCCAAGGCCGCAGCTGCCCATCAACTCAGAAGGTTCCATTCCTTTTAGCAGATAATCTTTATAGGAGGAAGCTTATTCCTACTTTACTGTTGGAGAAACTGAGTCTCAGAAAGGCTATGAGGTTTGACTGAGACTGCACAGAAAGCAGTGGTTAAAAATCATGTTGGAAAGGGAGACAGATTCACTCCTTGTGCTGTAGTTTAACCTCTCTTCCCAGGGAACTGACAGCTTGTTGCACTGAGCTGAGGAAGCAGATTCTTTGTCAGTTGGGTGCTTTTCCTAACTCCCTTTCTGGATTTCAACTCCATATAATGCTACATAAGAAAAACTGTGAGCTCATGAAACGCTCTTCTTGCTCCAGTACAAGAATGTGAAATGTAAGGGCTCAGTCAAAGTAAGGTCATATTATATCTACTAAAATCTCACTGTTCTTAGAGACTAGATAAATAAGTCATTAATCCAATTAAGCAGACTTGCAGATAAATGGCTGTTAAAACCCCTAATTGGATGAACTGGTTCTTCCTCAAAAATAACCTTTAATGAATTGACTCTGCTGTTCTAACAGTGGATCCCAAGCCTTTCCCATTGTGACATTGACCAGGACTGCTGTGTCAAGTGGAACGACAAGAGCATTAACCCAAACTTTAATCTCCTCAGAGTCAGATTTGTTGCCCTGGGAAGCAGCAGCACATCTGATTTACCTGACACCCTTGGCTTTTCATGGTGTCCATTGCCTTCTTAACTGCAGGGTTTGGAGGTTCACAGAATTCCACCTGAGTCTTCACATTTTGCTCAAAATAGGGGCCAATCAGAAAATAATTTTCGCCCCATTCGTCTGCCGTAGTTTTGGCTTTTGTCTGGATCACAGTGTAAATGCCTCCCACTGCAAAAGAAGATCACAAAGAACAAAAAGTAGAAAGGGGCACAGGATACAGATCTCTGTAATAAGCTCCAACCCACCTGTGGATCAGGTACACCTCTAGTTAAATCACTTCACATATGTAGATTTTAAGTGAAATCCAGAGTCAATCAAATAAATAGTTCAGTCTCTTAAATGGTATGAGAGCTTCACTGTTCAGTTGAGGGATTAAAATCCTGGGGCTCATGCTTATACTCTCCCATGCCTAATCTTGATTCTGCTGCATCCCAAGCACAGCCTTCTTCTGCTTTTTTTATTGCTGTAGTTACAATTTTCAAACATATTTTCCATTATATGGTAAGAACTGAGCTGGCACTTCCAGCTTGTTTGACACAAATCACTGAGAGAAGCTGAGGAACTGATGGATATCATTGACTACTGACTATAAAAACGTATTTAAATCAATATCCACAAAGCACAAGGTTCCATTATAATTCTTGAAGAGCTGTTAAAGTTGGAATGAACGTAGCCTATACTGACAATATAGATGTCTGTAGCATCTTTCCCCAAAACATTGTCTGCTTTATAAACAAATTCAGTATTCAAATGTCTAAGAGAATCCAACAACATCCCCCTGCCAAGTCAATACAGATCTATCTAGTCTTGCATGTGGTATGCAAGAGTCCCTTAGCTGCTCCTCCTCACAGTTTTCCATAGCCAGCATTGGCAGGGCAGCCTTGCAAGCCCTCTTTTGCCACAGGCTCCACAGTGCCCAGCAATGGACACTCCACCACCGCCAAGTCAGAAGAACAAGTGTGCAGGCTGGAATCCAGCAAGTGGGGGGGATGGCAAGGGAAAAGCAAATCCAAAGCCAGGCAGCTGCTGTAGCGCAGGGACAATGGGCATGGCTCCAGTGTGGTAAGAGAAACAAAGCCCAGCAGGTACAAGAGGTAAAGAAACAATAGGGAGGGAATTGGTGTTCCTACATAAAAATTTCTTCCTCCTCTGAATGTTGAAGTTTTGGAGATCTTTGTCAGTACTCCAGGCAAGAAGACCGTGCTATGGCTTTCAGCAGTGACATAAAAATGACCTCCAGAGTCAGCACTGAAAGCTGCCAGTGCCTGCGCCCTGGCACCCCAGGCTCCCTCTTTTAAAGGTACTGAGATATCCAGAGGTGCCAATGCACCACATCCAGTTGAATTAAAAACCTTGAGAAGTTACCTAATTGTCCATAAAAATCTGCCACCACTGTATGCAAAACAGCAGTGCAGTTGCTCAGCACTTTGGGAGATTAGTTCCCAGATTAATTAAACTGTATCCCCTGACAACTACAGAAAGCCTTCTGCAAAGCCTGGCATCTTGCAGCCCTGAGGAACCGAATGACAAAGCTACATTTTAAATTATGCTCCTAGAAAATAAAGTCTGCACTTGAATTCCTTTTCTCTACAAATGCCCCATTTGTTTCAAATTCTGGAAGGATCCCTAGCCTTAATATTTGTATGTCAGGATGTCTCAGGATTCTAGGTATTTTACAAAGGAAAAGAAATGCAGTTCCAATCTACAAGTTCGTTAAGTAGAATTAGTACAATAAATTATTACCTTTAATAATTCAAGTCCTAAGAAGACAAGAAGCTTGTAGATGTATGTCCCTAAATCAAGTTCACAGTTCAAGAGTTTTATGTCACATAGACATATATGTCATATAGACATGGAATTGCTTTTTTTTTTTGAAGCATAAGGCTATTATTCTCCACTTCAGTAGGACCAGAAGGAACCAATTTACAGTCATCATAATTGTCCATGGCTGCTCTGGACAGGGATTTAGAGAAGTCTTAGGTAAATAACACTGTATTTCCCCTCCAAGTTCCTCTGCTCACAAGCTGAGTCTTATTTGAATATCTTGGATTCAGATAAAGATAAAATTTTAATTATATGAGAAAAGTCAGAACATCCAACCTATAAAGTAATAGTTACAATGATACATTTGTTTTTATGAGGTGGTAAATTCATCATACAACCATAAGGGGCTTCAATCCAACATGGATAAATATGAGGCTCGACAGAAATCTTAGTCATGAAACTGGCTGGTTTGAATTGGCAGGGATACAGAGCTTAGAACAAGGGAAGATTTTAGTGCAGAGCAGCCTGGTGATTCAGGAAAAAGAGAAAATACGACTTGCAAGATGAAAGATACTAAATAACATGATAGAGCTGTATACGACTGGAGTGGAGTAAAGCTCCTTCCCCATCACAGGAGTGTGGATCAGCCTCTTTCAGCCCCAGGGGTTCAACACTGGCATTGGTGATGCAGCTGAGTTTCCACGGCCGTGGATTTGAAGAGGAATGGATTTCCTTGGTAAGGAAGCTGCAGCTCATGGGCTGAGTAGAGCCTGGACCTCTGTTTTGCAGAGCCAGCAGCTGAGTGTTTCCTCCCACAAGGTTTTTCTTAGGTGTCCTAAAAGGCCAAAGATGTATGGAAGGCCTCTTACCCAGAGAGATAAGAAAGAATGGGGAGTGTGCTGTCGTAATCTGTTGCACAGCAAGGTAAAAACCATTTCAGGGCACCGATTTGCCTGAAACGCAGTGAAAAGTACTTAGGATAAAATCCAAAGAGTACATTTTACAGCCTGTTAAACTCCTCAGAAGATGACTGTGATTAAAGCACTGTTACCTGGTACCCAAACTTGCTTTTGTCTTCCCTGTTACTGTGGAAATATGAGTCACAAAACATGTCTGTGCTTAAGCTTTTATTGACAGGGGAGGGAAACTGCGAGCGAAACTATGTATGTGGGAAGTGTTGGGTATAACTCAAATAAGACATCTTGAGAAGAACAGAGCAACATCTAGAATAATGTATTGACTTTTGAAATTACACTTTTCCATAGCAAATGGAAATATAATGGGTTCAAGGAACACATCACATATCTTTCAGAGATAGCTTATATATGCTCAGTTGCTTTGAATTCGCTGGAAATATCTGTGCCAGTGGGCAAGACATTACATATCCTACTGAGTAACAGAGTAGGGGTTTACATATTCACCTCACAGAAGTCTCAAACTGCTTCCAACAATTTGGTAAGCCTTCTTTTTCTTATCTAATATGACGTTTTAAGGTCATATTATAAACCTTTCCAAACAACAGGGATGTACCAAAATGTTGCAAGATTCTGTATGCTGCCTCTGAAGTTTTGTACTTTGAAACAGGTTGAAAACAAACAAGATATGACAAAATGAGAAACAGACACAGAATCAGTAGAGATGAGAACAGAGCACTAGTTTGGAACATCACACACATAGGAAATTAGCAGTAAAATGTGGAAACAGGGATAGTTTAATTTCCTGATCTTCACCAAAATGCTTTACTCAAATATATTAAGTTTTAGTCATTTTAAAATGTCCTTGAAAGAAAAATATTTCTATTATTTCTTTTAAAAACATATTTTTAGACTTTCCACCAATAAATGAAATCAAGTTTAAGAGGAAATCAACAACAAATCTTTTCCCCTATTTATTATTTATTTCCTTTCCCTTCTTCCTTTTTTCTTTTTTTTTTTGTTAGGGGAGAAACTAAAGTGGCATAGAAAGGGGAACTAAGATGTTTGGGAAAGAAGGATATTTTTAATTTAAGAGAAGATTGACCTCGTTTTAGTGACCTTTTTAAAAATGTTTAAACTTTTGAAATAACTCTATGGAATAATTTCTAATAAAGTATTTTTGTTTCATTTTCTATTTTTTATCTGTGTTACCACTGCTATGAGTTTGTCTAAAGGAGTTCTGTGCATCACTCCTGCATTTTCCTCTTTCCTCAAATCCTGCTGTGCTATCTTTTTTCTTTGTATATTTAAAATCCAAGCAGTAATTAGAGCTCGTCCTCCTTCCCACCCCATATTACAGAAGGACAAGAGGGAAAGAGCAGCAGAAACCAAAAATGAAGGAAAGAAAAAGAAAGTGAACCATGGAAGTGAGACAGAGGTAAGTGGAGATGGTCACTGATCTCAGAGTGCTTTCCCCCACAGACAGAGGATCAGGGTGGCTCCAGGGCTCTCCAGCTTTGCTGTGTCCTGAGCAGGCCCCTCTGAGGGCACCAAAGCTTTCCTGAGAACCGTGGCTGCCACAGGAGCCGTAAGACCCCAGGTTCAGGAGTCAAACTGACTTCACTGCCACAATTACATCAACTGTCTGACCCTTCTCCTCAGAATGTGTCTCTGTTCTACATAGCCATTATAAAAATTGGGATTGAACTTCATTTTTTCTAACATTCGATTGGAATCTTATTGATTGATTGCCTGTTGAGGTATCTGGAGACCTTTAATTGAATAAGGTTGTAAAATGTGTCAGGTGGAAAAAAACCACCCAGCATCTTCAGCTGGAAGGTATTTCCCACATGTTTTTTGGCTATGTTTGTGGCCAGGGCTCCTCAGAAGATAGTAGTTCTCTACATTCTCTGAAATTCTGGTATTTCAAACACTTTCTGAAATAATACTGAAACATTGAAATTTATGACAGATGTCCACAATTGAAAGCTATTTCTGTGTGCATCATCCCCAGCGCACAGGATTTCACTTGGAATTGATTTGACATTGATATTCCACCCCACTCTATAAATGCAGAGCTCTGATGCTGTGCTTATGCCAAGTTTATGTCAGCACATCCTCACTCCCCAAAGGGTGTTACTTCAGTTGTGTCACAAATTACAGTAATCACCTTCTCCCAAGGAAGTTTCATCATGGGAAGAGGTTTAACATAGATGAGGGAAAATGCTGCTCCTACTGACTCCAGTGGATTCAGGATTTAATTTCCAGGAGTCCAGATTTTCAACAGAGAAACTGTACAGAAATCTCTGCTCCGGGGAGAGCTGAACCAAGTTTTGGCTTTAGCGCAGTTTTCATTCCAATGGGGATGGAAAAAAAATAAATTTGAGATTCATCTACCAGTGACTCTTGAGCTGTTCACAGCTGAATGATGATACAAGCTGGCTGTTTGCCCAGCATTCTTAAGCATTCTTCCATTTTCTATCTAAAAACACTTAGTGGTGCAGCAGGGGATATTAATTTAAATATCACTGGAATTATTTTAAAGACATCTTTCTAGAGAACAGGCCAGATCTTGAATATTCTCATCCCTTCTCACTAACGTGTCAGAAAATGTACTACAGACAAACCAGGCACAAGACCTACATAGCTTGGTAGGCACTTCTTTTGTGTGTCTGTACTTAAACCTTTTATTGGTCTTCATGTTATGGAGGAAAGAAAACAGTGCTGGTTTTCCCACAGATATATGACCAGACCTGGCTTTACTGGAGTGTGATGGCCAGGAGAGAAGGGAAGAGTGAAGAATGCTGAGCTGCCCACGATTACCACTGGGTATGTGGCACTGCAGTGCGCTGGGACCCTTGCCTGCCTGCATTTTTCCCCTTCTGCCACAGAAACAGTGTTGATTGCCTTCACAGTTTGGGTTTTGCCCATCAGTGAAAAGCCAACTAAAGTGAGGAAAGTCTTGCAAAACAAACTACATAATTCCCACTTCTTTGGCAGAGGACTTTCAATGCCAGAGGATTTCCATATTGTGCTTGGTTTAGGTGGCAAGTTCCCTCTCACATGACTTGGGGGACACTGGTAAATGAGCTTTTTTTTATTTCCCATTCTCTCCTTCAGCTACCTTATCTTTGCTTGCTCCAGACAGAGGAGAGGAGGNATTGCCTTCACAGTTTGGGTTTTGCCCATCAGTGAAAAGCCAACTAAAGTGAGGAAAGTCTTGCAAAACAAACTACATAATTCCCACTTCTTTGGCAGAGGACTTTCAATGCCAGAGGATTTCCATATTGTGCTTGGTTTAGGTGGCAAGTTCCCTCTCACATGACTTGGGGGACACTGGTAAATGAGCTTTTTTTTATTTCCCATTCTCTCCTTCAGCTACCTTATCTTTGCTTGCTCCAGACAGAGGAGAGGAGGGGAGAGAGAGGAGTAACTGAGAGGCCAATGCTTTCCAACACACATCAGAGGCTGTAACTTAGCACAGGCTGCAGCCAGGATAGGAAATACAAAAAGGAAACATGGAGAAGTAGAAAGCTCTGCCTTATTAGAGCATGTGTTAAATGGTCTAAACTTTAAAAATACCAAAAAGAGAGACAATTTCCCCGTTCCAGCTGCTGATGAAGAAAGGATGAGGCTCTGGAAATAATGGATATGTGTGGGTCTCCGAGCCCTGAGTTCATACAACCATCTTGTTCTTCCCTACAGCTGCATCTCATGCTTCAGCACCAACCAGCACCATCAGGGGAATCCCAGGGAATGCTTGCTCCCCATGGACAGCCTGGCACATGAAGAGCCTCTCCCACTACACAACCAGATATTCTCCAATTTGCAGAACACCCTCAGCATCCTCTGGCTCTGAAGAATATATTCAAGGAGCTTAGCTCAGCTCCTGTAAAAGTTGTTTACAGGTGTGGGAATGGATATCCACCTGTGAGCTCTGGGAGCACTTTCCGCACAGGAAAGAAGACAATTCAGCCTGATTGTCAGTACCACAAGAGAAATGGAAGAACTGCTAAGCTGCAGCACTGGCCAACAAGGAAATGTACCCAAGTACCTGCTGATCCACACAAAATTAACACAAAGACTGGGACTCTTTCCCGTGGGCAGCAGCAGCAGCTTTACACCACCTTGGCAGCGCAAACCAACCTCAGGCTGAGCTACTCTGACACACCTTTGCTTTGCCAGAAAGGAAGAAAGAAACCTTCATGTTAAATGCCCAGAATGAGTTTGTCAGGCAACAGATCCAGCTAATGCTTATATTGCCCTCTATATTAGGAACCTATACAGCAGCACAAACCCCAAAACATGCAGCAGTACTAAATCTGTGTGGGGTCAGCTTACTACATCAAATAAGCAATTCCTCCTCCTAAAGGAGGAGGGAAATATACAGTATAAGCTATTATTTCCTAAGCCTATATATCTTCTGTGGTGACTCTCCCTGTATTTTGCTGGCTACTCTCTCTCACAGTGCTCTAACATTTTCCTAGAACTCTTTATAAAAGTTAGGCCACCAGGGAACAGTATCTTAGCACGTGACTTAGACATTCAATTGCCTGGAAGATATAGAAAAAAAACCCCCACCCTCTCAGTATCAAGAATTTACCACAAAAATAGGCTGAAACAGGCTTATAAAAGGGGTTTTGCACGGATGTTTCCAGTCAAGGTTGGTTAAAGCAACATTTGCACAGAAGTCCGATTCTAATGAAGAAATTGTTTTCTGTGACCACTTTCTTCAGCCCTNTAAAAGGGGTTTTGCATGGATGTTTCCAGTGGAGGTTGGTTAAAGGAACATTTGCACAGAAGTCTGATTCTAATGAAGAAATTGTGACCACTTCCTTCAGCCCTGTGTGAATACATGGGATTGGTAAGTGGTGTAATTAAAGGCACCTTATTTTTAAACTAACTGAATTAAATTGAGTCATTAATATAATTTCTCTCATAAAGTGTGTGAATAGTAAATTTTAGCTGTGTTGATTCCGTGGCTTTCAGTGAACTCAACAAGAGCTCAGGGGACGATTAAATGATTCACTGCATTTTGTACACGCACAGGAAGGCAGACAAATCTAATCAGGTTAATTTTTCTTAAATGTATTGTGTGATATCCACAACCACTGGGTCCAGATGACTCAGAAAATACATATATTGTGGAATTCAGAGAAGTTAGTGAGAACACTTGAATTTCCTAGATTTCTGCTGCCATCTACTTGACAGAGCCTTAGTCATCATGCACACTGCAAAAGGTGAACGCTGCATGCTCCGAGTTCTGGCTTTAATAAATTAACTCTAAAAGCTTGACTGAAGCTACTGAAAAATAAGATCAGATGGATCTGAAGTGCAAAAGCTCCTCTGTACTACTGCTGGGTATTGAGAGGGCTCACCACCTCAAAAAGAGCAATGTGAAATAGCAGAAACTCACAAAACAGTAATTCCAGTTTCATCATGGGGATAAAACCCAGCATTGCCTGTCCCTCTCACACACATTTCCCCTTTAAAGTTAAATTCCTAACAGATTCCAGATCCCCTCTCCTGATTAATCTCTATTTATCTGCCAGGACAATAATACACACAAGGTCAGTCATTTAATCAAACTAACTCGCTCTTGTGGTGGAAAGGAGCCTGTTCCTCTAGGTGAGCTACACCTTTCTGAAAGGGGATGATTTGATGAGTGAATTAGAAATGGAGGCAGGAGGATTTTTTTCCTAACAAGCAGCGTGCCCTTTGCCTGACCATCAGTGAACAAACAAAGCCCCTGTCTGGCACCACCTGCGTTTGCAAAGACCAGGCCAAAAGTTTCAGCTGGCATGCACAGGCTGCTGGTCATTGACACCTGGGGTTTGTCCTGTGGCTGTAACACAGCTCTCTTTATTTAGACCTCTTCCAAACCTGGCCTCTTCATACTGCTGGAGAAGGCGGAGGGAGACTGCTGAACTCCTCTGCATCTGATACCTGTTGTGCAGCTCATTTTCATGCATGACGTTCCCAAGTGAACTTGCATGGAAGGTAAACATAAATATGCACAAAGCAATATATATCTACACATCTACCTGCACACTAAGACTTATCACTCAGATGTTCAAACAACCTCTCCCTGGTGGTGGAACATGTAAAGACACAGAGACATCCTGACTGCCCATCCCATACAGGCACACAGGGGGCACAGGCACTTCTTCCAGTTCAGCAGCTCTGAGCCCCAGTCTCCCTCTCAATGCCTTCCTTGTCGAAGCCCTTCCTCCACTCCCATGAAAACAGAGATTCTAACTCCCAAATGTTGTACAAACCTTTGTTGGTAACTTCCCAAGAAATTTCAAAGAGCATCAAATCCTCCACTGGCAGGTCTTCATCCTCCCAAAGAGGAAGCCCGTTCAGAGATGTCAAGGACAGAGATCTCGCCAGTGGCATTTTCTCCAGCCCTTGAGTGCTCACCACGCAGGCCACAGCAGTCAGCAAAGGTCCAGGTGCTGTGGCAGAGCTCTGCAGTTCTGGTTGGAGCAGTATGCTGCTGTGCTGGGATCCGAGGAGAAAATTATTCAGATAGCTGGGAGCTAATGGGTTTAAACTGTCTGACCACCAGCATTAAATTGGCTCAGTGAAATCCCCAGGGCTTGAGAAGCAGCTGCTGGGAGAGGTAAGAATTTAAGACTGACCTGAGAAAGGTCTTGACTGTTTTGGGGCCAGATCTCTTTCTTTTTCTTAGAGGGAGGTAAGAAATGGTTTTGAGCGCCTCAGCCACAGCACTCAGTATCCACCACCACCACCTCAGGGACAGCTGAACCTGGATGGTAAATTCAGCTCCGCCCTGAACAAACTCCAAGAGGGAGGACACTCGGAGTTCACCACCCAGTTTGAGTCCAGCCCCTGAGTCCTCCCCTCCCACTGACACCTGTGGAGCTTCCCTGCCTGGTGCCCATTCACAGAGGGGTTAGAGAAGGCTCATTTTGCCTCATGGATCTTAGGTTGCTTGCCAGGCTAAACGCTATTACCCCTTCTTCTTCAGTTCATCAGTCTGTAAGCCCAACTTTACCACATCTCCTACCTCCACAATTATCTCCAGCTCTGTTCCCAGGACTCCACCAGCTGTTGGCCGCTCTCAAGCAGCTCTGCAGCCCTGCAGAGCTACAAAGGCTCTATCCCTACTTTGGCATGCACTCTTGCCCCTCCCTGCAGTCCTGCCCCTGATTTTCCACCTGATTTCACTTTTTCTATGCCACAGCTCTTTTCTGGCCTCTGGGCCCATGACCTCCACCCAGGCAGCTTAATGAGTACTAAATGAGGGCACAGCATGCCCCTGTCTTCTCCTGCACACAGCTGGGATGCTGCAGACAAACAGCTGCAGAGATTTTGGTCCCTAACTCACAACCTGAGATCCTCAAAGCTTCCCAGAGCAGCTGCCTGCTTGCTAGATGCTTATATTACACACCTGGTTGAGAAGCCAGTGCTTCTGGGACAACTGGGAGAGTTGAATCCAATCCTGAGCTTAGAGCACAACCTGCCCAAAATCCAGAGTTCAGCAGTGACCCAATCTCCAGGTGAGATCCAGGACATCTCTGGCACTGTGGAGAACAACGTTGCGCCAGCAGGCACAGAGGGAAAGGCTCTGAGCTCACCTGAGAGAAACAAGTCCAAGGCAGTGGGTTCAAGAGACATGCAGCCCATCTGCATAGAAGTCTCTTAGACATAATACATCACACAAGGCACAGCTGAGTCTACCTCACAGACTGACTGGCCCCCAAAAGACCTGCTCTTCCACTTCCATGCCCATGCCCTCTCTGCCTCCGTGGCAGTCAGACCCAGCCTTGAGCTGACGGATGCAGCTCACTGACATGACCCAAGGATGCAGAAAACTTTTTGTTGTGTTAGGACGTAGAATTGTCTCAGAAAAGAGCCTGGTAAGAGGGGATGGAGCAGCACAGCTGGCAACAGGGGGAAATGGGAAAAGAGAGACAAAATGCAACCTGGCCTTTCCAGCCTCAGGAGCTAGCGGGCAGGCTCACTGCTCTGTGCTACTTTAAACAGGCTGGGCTGTGCATCAGAGGTTTCTCTTCTAGGCCAGAAACCTGGCCAGGGAAAGATTCGAGATTTTGTTGGCTGGGTGTCGTTTTGTCTCAATAGTGTGAGTTGCCCTGTTTACCATTTTGTTAAAAAAAATAAAGCCTGGCCAAGAATTGTCATTTTTAGAGCAGCTGTGGCTTTTACCTGGAGTAGGTAAGAAACCAGATAATCCTAAAGTTAAGAAATAATGTTATTTGAAAGAAAAAACAATAATATTTTAAGGTTTGCTTTGTTTCTGAACATCAAATGTGCCTGAGCCACACTTTCACACTTTTCCCTGAACAGCCACCCTGAGGGTGAGGCTGAAAGCTGCCAGGCTCACAAAGGCCATCTCAGGTGAGAAGAGAACACAGAACAGAGCAGCTGACAAGCCCATCCCCGTCCCACAGGTTTTCCTCAGCCCTGTGTAAAGGAATACACAACAAAACCAGTCATTTTGAAGGAGACAGGGGGTGCAGTGAGCCCCCAACACCCCCCACCAACTGCGCCGAGTGAAAATGAGATCCCCCAGAGAAACTCGTGTGTGATCACCCCCATTAGGAGCAACTACCAGGAGCTGCAGCTTCCCAGAGGGAAACCAGATGGATTTGTGGCCGTGTGAACCCCAGCATCTCTGCTGGCTGGGTACCACTGTGCTCTGCAGTTCTTCAAACAGCAGCCAGCGTGCTGAAGTCAAAGCTGTTCACACCACTTACCTCTCCAGGGACCACAGAATCACAGACTCACAGCATGGCCTGGGTTGGAAGGGACCTTAAAGCTCATCTCATCCCAACCCCCTGCCATGGGCAGGGACACCTTCCACTGTCTCAGGTTGCTCAGAGCCCCGTCCAGCCCGGCCAAGACCTTCCCTGCCAGGGATCCAGGGGCAGCCACAGCTTCTCTGGGCACCCTGTGCCACGGCCTTTCAGCTTAAACCCATCGCCCCTGTCCTGTCAGTACATGGTCTTGTGAAAAGTCCCTTGCCAGCTTTCTTGTAGTCCCTCTTCGGGTACTGAGAGACCATAAAAAAGTCACCCCAGAGTCCTCTCCAAGCTGAACATTCAGAGTTCTCTCAACCTTTCCTCATAGGAGCGGTGTTCTGTCCCTCTAAACAAAACCTCTAGTAGTGATGCCAGATAACCAGTGGCACTGGTTCACTGACCCTAAGCCTGAAAAACATGCAAATAATTTTACAGCAATGAACTGAATTGTAGCAACAAAATATTTAAGCTCCTTATGTAGTCTGTGGTTTTCAGGTTCTTGGATGTCATGTTTTTCCAGTTCTGTCTGAAACAAGATGGTAATTGTTTTACTTTTTGAATATGACAAAAGATGGTATAATTCCCTAAACTCTGGCAAGTGAGTTTGAAAGAATGGTGAGACACCACGAGATAATTTCACAAGCACTGGCAATGCCAGCCTTGAGTGAACCCGGGCAACTCAAGTAACTCACCTTGCGCAGGTTGCACATAATACTCACGGGGTTTTTAACAGATGAAAAGTGCTCAATAGTATTATGAACATCAGTACTCCTTCATATTCTGAGTACATTTCATTTCAGGCAATCTGCATGTCTTAAGGAAGGTGGGTTTTTTCACACAACGCCACCCCAAATTCCTGCTTTTCTGTTATTAGTGAGGGAAAAGTGTTTGAAGTACCTCGAAAAGGCAAGCTCCAACAGGGAGTCCAAAAACTTTCATGCCTGCAAATGTTCAAAATTGCTAGAGGGCAAAGGGTCCTATTCATGGTATTTATGGCCTGCAAGGATTAACTGTGGGGTATCTGGGCTGCACCGGGAGGTATCTGGGTTTACAGCCTTAAAGGAGGTCGTGTGTGTAGCTGTGCACCTACAGCAAAACAGAATGAAAGCTCTCCAGGAGAAAAGGTGTATTCTGACCTTAAGAAGGAGAACCTTGAGCTGTCCTCCATGTGAAGTGCAGTGAGGGGCAAGTAGTGAAAAGGACACTCTGCTGACCCTGGAGCAATGTGTAATTTTTGTCACAGAGGCAGGGAAATGTTGTGACTGTGATCATGCAGTTTGGTCCTTTTCCACAAAACAGAGGACAGCTGCTGAAGTGGGGAGATGGAAACGTACCAGAAAGACTAGTTTATAAAATATAACATGGATTAAAATATTTCCCAGAAATCTGGAAACCAGTGAGGCTGGTTTTGAGTCTGGCCTATCTATGTTCTCATATTGTTCTTATCACAAACTATACAGATGCTCTTTGGTTGTGCATTATTTATTGTGTTCCAGTTCTGCCAGACATCAGTTGTTGCCCCACCAAATTCTTTTTCAGCCCATAGAAGTGAAATAATTTTGCTTGCAAGAATACTGGACAGTAAGAAGGCTGAGTATGCAAGGTCTTTGAAGAGAAAAGTACAACGTGTGTATTGTTTTTCCCAAATTTTGTATAGTTCTCTGGAGACAGCAATGCAGGGACAATGCTGTTCATTCTGCCCTACCTACTTCTCTTTTTGGAACTGTTACCTCTAGGGTGTTGTCTTCTCTGCACTCTCTGATCCAGCTCCTTCTATTTGGGTAGAGCAAAGTTTTCTGCAAAAACTAACTCAATACATCGCCCCAGAAGTGAGTCATGGGTGTTGTCTTCACACCACAGTCCTTCCACAAGAACCACTCCAGGCAATATTTTTTGTTGGAATATCAACCTCAGTCTCCCTGGCTGCAAGTGAGAAGGTGCAGGTGGGGGAAGAAACACTCTCCAAGTGTGAAAGTTTAAGAGGAGATAATTGTCTAGGACTGGCTTGCTCTAAACACAACTGCGGTTTCAAGCTTTGCCTGAATTAACTGTGGGGGAAAAAATCAGACATGGATGTCAAAAATGAGTCAAATTGGAGAGCAGGACAGAGCAATGGTTTGTAGCAGTCACTGATGCTCCCACACTGTACTTGTGATCCAGAGCAGCAGGTGGCACTGGCGGTGTGAACACGAATTCTGCGCTGTCCCCGGGGTTTTGTCACTGCAGAGTTTGGGGCAGACCAGGGAGGTGCTCAGAGGTGCTCCAGGACAGCCCTGAGGGCCGGCCTGGCACCAAGGTCACCTCATTCCAGCTGGGAAGCGATGGCCTTTGCTCCTGCCCCTGCAAGAAAATGCTCCAAGTCTCCCACTGTGGAGGGGAGAACTGCTCCTTCCAGTCAGAGGAGAGTAATGTACAGTAATCCTGCGAAATGGCCAGCTGGGAGAGGAGGATAGAAAACCCTGGAAGTTTTGGGGAGTGATGTGACACAATGGACTTTTCTTAGTGATGTTTGATATGTTTTGTCCCAAATTAGGCACGGAGTGCCTGGACTCCAGGACACACCAAACAAAAGACATTCCTACCAGCTGGTCTGAGTGGCTGACACTCCCAGCTCTGCAGAACATTTTAACCTCTGCTCTTTCACCCAAGAGTGGCACTAAGAGCCACCCTGCAAATACCAGCTTGCCATGGGCAAGTTTAATATTAATCCTTTTGGATTTGGCTTTGGAAAATTATGCCAGACTAGTCTGGGCACTAAGCTGGATCCTGCAACTTGGATAAGCATCAGAATTCTACCATCCTATTTAAAGTTTCAAATAAATGCAGTGATGACCAGGTATTCCTCTGAGGGACAGGACTGCTCAGTGCATAACAGCTATGCTAAAATTCATCTATGCAATTTTCCATTTGTGAGCAGAGACTTGGGAATGTTCTTTTTTGAAGTCACCACAGCCAAAGCACCTGAAGTGATCTCCTGACAAAGGATGAACATACAGCCCACATTCTCTGAGAGGGAACAGTGTCCCTTTCTGTATCTCCAAACATGCACTAGTCATTGAAGACTGAAAAAATCCCACTAATTCTACTGGGAAATAAATGCACAGGCATGTGCAGACAATTTCTGAGAGACACCAAGATTTTCTGTGTGATGTCTGATACTGCTGTCACTTGAGAAAGTAAAATCCAAGACTAATACACTGGTTTGCCTCTTTTCTATTGTTCAGTGCCATGCCCTCACTATAATTCAGATTCACATACAAACACACAAACATTATTTTCTTTGATAATGATTTGTTTTCTGTGGTCAGCACAGTGTTTGTATCATGTTTAGCAGGGCAAGTTGGCAGTGTGTTGGTGTAACTCGTGGCAATTCCTTCTTAACTAAAAGTTGCAGTCACAGAGAGACTGAAGCCTCAATTGCTTAATATCACAGAATGGCCTGGGTTAGAAAGGGCCTTAAAGTTCATCTTGTCCCGCCCCTGCCATGGGCAGGGACACCTCCCACTGCCCCAGGGTGCTCAGAGCCCCGTCCAGCCTGGCCTTGGGCACTGCCAGGGATCCAGGGGCAGCCACAGCTTCTCTGGGCACCCTGTGCCAGGGCCTCCCCTCCCTCCCAGGGAACAATTCCTTCCCAATATCCCATCCAACCCTGCCCTCTGGCACTGGGAGGCCATTCCCCCTTGTCCTGTCACTCTTTGCTCTTGGTAAATAGTTTCTGTTTTTCTTATGCCTTCTTTTCTCTCAACAGTTCTTTTTCCTTTCTGTTGCATCAAAGGCGACTCTTAAGATTTGGGTTTTTCTTCTCGTGCTTTTTTGGGATTTCTTGGTTGATTAGGTTGGTT
>VZRZ01008633.1:154238-170075 GCA_013398175.1 Climacteris rufus
TCTGCTAAAAAGCTCAGGCTTAGTACATCTCTTATCTTGTGTGACCTCAGAGAAATTGTTGGTAATTCAGCTTCACAGAGCTTGTCTGCAACTCCTCAAGTGGCCACTGCATTAATTTACCTCTCTGGCTGCAAACAAAGGTTTCTAAGCCTTGAAAGACTCTGCTGTAAAGAGAGGTGCAGTGCTGAAAGGGGCATTTCCATTCACTCAGATGTGTAAGTATAGTAAGGACATTCAGTATAGAGAGGACTTAACAAAAAACAAGTTATGCCATGATAACCTCTCAGATTAAAATTTAACAGACTGAAATTTAACACCATTCAACAAAACACTTAAGCATAAATCCTACTCTGTGGAATACAGGCACTTGATCTAAGGTGACTGTGGTCTTAACCTCTTTTCTGCCTGTTTGAGAACCACTCTACTCAGTTGAGTGCCCTTGAAGCACACATATAAAAAAAAAAGGTATTTCTGCTTATTCTTATGTCTTTTCTCTTTAAAAAAACCCAACCAAACAAAAACCTGCAGCATACAGAATCAAACCAGTAGAGAAGTAATTTAAAAAATACTGATTTCCTTCTGCACAGCAATTTGCTATGGGAAAAACAAACTCAGTAGAATGAACAGAAGTTCAACAAATAGCCTTCTAGACTGATCTTCAGTTTGAGAGTATCAGGGACTTCTCTACTGTCATAGGCAGGTAGAAAAATTAGTCTCATGTAATTCTTAAACACACCTGATTCCCAGTGACACTGGGAGAGTATTCCAGTATCTACTTCTGGTGGAGACTGCTGAGTGAATAGAGACCTTGGAAATCACTGCATTTCTGTCTTAGTGCCCAAAATACAGAATTAGCATCACAGAGAAAACCTTATCTCAAGCAAAATGTGGCTTTTTTTGCTTCCCTTTGTATTTTCATTTAGCATATCTCACAGAGCAAAAATTATGACTATTTCCTTCCATAAATCTGTTATGCAAGGAATCCACCTTCCTCCTATTTTGACAAATTTCCTGGATTTTTTACCTCAGGTACTGAGTGCATAAACACATCTAAATAATGCTGAAGAGCTATTAAAGAGAAGAACATAAAAAAAAAAAGTATTTACTCAGAAATCTTTGCATAGCCACCGCCTGGTCCAGACTGCTTTGTTGCTTATGTTTGCAGGTAAATTATTCATTTCAAACACTGAGCAAATCCAGCCCTCCTGAGTCCAACCTCTCCAATAGACCATTCTAAGTTAATTATTTGCACAACTCTCTTGCTTGCACAGAATAACCACTCACATAGCAGTGGTTTCTCTGGAACAGTTTATATAAATGCAGTACACCACAGGGGCTGGTGTGCATTTAAGGAAGACCCTGGCCACTGGAGTCTGAAAAGCTTTGGAAGTTCTGACTTGCATAAGGCTGGATTCACACACATGCATTAGGGGAGAATTGTTTCTAGTAGAAAGAAATGCCCCAAATTAAACATTGCCCTGGGAGGCCACGGGACCTGACTTCTAAATGTCTTTGGGCTACTGGTCACACTGACACCAGAAGTTCAGCATCTACATTCCACAGAGTTTGTGGGTTAATTGTTCTGATTTATATCTGTAAATGAGGGGAAATAGCATTTACTTGCAGCACGAGGCTAACGCAAGGTGTGTGAGCACAAGGATAACAGAACTCTGTGAGCAACTTCAGTCACCTACTTACCACAAACCACAGTTCTAAGTTAGCTGATATGAAAATCTTATAAGCACTACTAGCCTTCAAAATACATTCATAAAACATTTTCACCCCTCTGCAGCTGTGTGTTCTTTTTAACACTATCTCACCTGCCTTCAATTCCCTGCCCCAATTTTATCCTTTGACTAATAAAAAAGTGTATGATTGAACACTAAGAGCCAGTAAAATCCCTTGTCTCTCTGTTGTCTGTCAATATCTACTTGTCTGACACTTGCAGTGTAGTCAGACTGGCTTTCTGCTCTGTAGCCAGTATCTGTGCACTGCAAATGCAAGGGGGTCCAGAGCCTTATGGCAATTCAAACAACATTACTGATCTGATCTTGTGTGAGTGAACAAAGCAAGTTATCCTTAGCTTTCTGAAATGCTGCTTTGCTGGCTGCACTGCTCTGTCCCACAGCACCACCATGTTCTCTGTTAGACCAAAGGCACCTCTTGACACATAAGGACGTGGCTAAAATCCTCTCTTGCCTTTCTTGGGGAAAAAAAAAAGAACAAAGTTCATGTATCAATGGCCTGGACAAACAAAATGTACAGAAAATAAACATGAGTCTATTATATTTGGATAAAAACCCACAATACATTTGAGAATACTATGGCAATATAGTTATTAAGGAATTTGTATGGTTGATATAAACTATATTGTGGATAGACTCCAAGTAACAGGAGATGATAGGCTGGTGTTGTATGAACAATCATGCAACTGCAATGAAGATACAAGGTTGTGTGAAAAGATTTCTAACAAAAAATAATTGATATGATTGTTGTACTTGCATAAGGCCTACAAACATCAGTGAATGCAAGCAACAGCTGAAGAGCCTATTTATGAAATCTTAAAATCCCCTAACCTGAGATGCTTATTCCTATTTAAGAATTTTGAACCAGTTCCCCCTAACACCCAGGCAGCCTATTCATTGCTGCTTAAATTTTTTAGAATTTTCCTTCATGATGTCATCTCCTCAAAAGTGGAAGCTGGGAAAAAAAAAAAAAAAAGGCAAGAGAATAAAAAGGTAGTACAGTGAGGTTGCTGATGTGTAAAGTGCTTGGCATGCAAACTGATGTTTTCTTCATTCCTTCAGCTCCCTTCTTCATCTGCATCAGTCTTTAAACAGAACAGATTTTGTCATTAGCTCTCTGGTTGCTTAATGCCTGGGCACTGAAGATCTTGTATTAAGTTTGTGATCACTAACAAAAAAACCCTCCTCTGCAGACTTGGAGGGGATTGAAGTAGCTCACAGACAGCAGGTGACAGCACCCTCCCAGCTCAAGCACCATGGATGTTCAAGATGCCCTTTTGGGTCTCAGTTTGCCAACCACAGAACAAGGCATGATCCTACATTTTAATGTGGGGATTAATCAATCAGTGAAAAACCTGTTTTATCATAGCCAAGTGATCTTCAGAAACCAAGATTCACTGCCAGAAAGGGTGAAAGGGCCCACTCCCTGTTCCCTGAGACAGCTGATGCCTCTCCACGCACATCTCTCAAGAATCCTGCAAGATAAAGTTCCCTCAGCACAGCTTGGAACGGCCTCATTAACTGAGAACAGTGTAAGAACAAAGCCAGGAAGGAACCGTGCAAGGTTTGTATGCTCAGGTGAATTTTCCTAAAGGCTGTGCCCTGAAAAGAGCAGCAGCTTGTGCCATTTACCTTGTAACACTGATTATGAACAGTTCTTAGCGGGAACTTTAACCTATCTAGGCTTGAAAGCCTTCCACCAAGATCTCCACACCAAGCTAGGAAAGCAGAGTATCATTTTCTTCCTCCTATTGGCAAAGAAATCTGGTATTTAGCCTGTAACTAAGAATAAAACATCTCCTTAGGTCTCCCTAGGATACCCTTGTAAATAATGTTGTCAGCAGCATCCCACACATATTTCAGTAACTACAAGGTGCTTACTGAATCACAGAAGTTATCTTGCAATATAACAGCACTTGCATGATCTTCCCTTTTAAAAGCAACTGCAAAAATTACACTACCTGCTTGTGAAAGTGTTTTAGTCCACTATCCAAAACATTTTAGTGCAGACAGAAAAGCACTTTCAATTACTCCAGCATAGTCTCAGACCATTTGTTATGAAACAGAACTTGCAGGTCCCACAGGACAGATGGATTTGATACAGTCTGTCCCCTGGACATTCAGGTTGAGCAGTTCTATTTTATTGCTAATATCTACTACATAATGTTTATGTACATCTACTACATAATGTTTATGTACATCTACTACATGATTAAGAAATAAACCTTGGGATTTTTCAAAAAATCTGTTTTCCCCTCCAAGTATATGAAGACTTTAACAATCATGCTGAAATTTAGATTTAAGACCCAACTTGACTTGTTTAATAGACAAGATTACAACCACAGCACTCCAGTCTAATTCCAGAAAAAACCTTGACTTTTGGCAATCAAATAGAAAATAATCTTGTTTGTTCCAAAGATTATAAAAACTAGATACTATTAACAGCCAAATAATTTAATACAGAAGAGAGAAGGATCTATGGGACTCTTTCTAGGCCAGGAGCATACAGAATCTTATTGCTGGCATATTTTTGGCTGGTGCCCATTCCATTTCCTCTACCCATCAGTGAAAAAAACCAGGAAGTACTCTATCAGAAACCAGTCTGGGAATGAACTACACTTAGTCAGCACCTGGACTGAGAAAAGCCTTGCAAGTGTTAGTGAAAGGTGGTGTTAGTGATTGCCCTGATTTTTACTATTACTACCTTGTTTCCAGCCTTTTAAAACGACACCTCAAGTCTACACTTCCATGTAGTCTGTGGCAAACATTAAAGGAGAACACCAGAGGAAGGTAGATAATTCACACACTGAAAATAAGTCACTAGGACAACCAAAGATGCCTGGAAATTGCTTTATTTGTTCATCAGGTTTGTGCGTTACAGCAAGCGTAAGTTTAGCTACCATGGACAAAGGTCTGGAAGAACATTTAATGTTAACCATAGAGATACACAGTGAGTAGAGCCCACATCTGCACACAGCATGCTGGTTTTCTATTGCTGGAATCTAACATTCATGAGCTACAGATCCTTGAGATCCTTCTGGATGTTCCACAGTGTATCCGCGCTCTTCTTCAGCTGGGTCACCTCATCGTCCTTCAGCTTTTGGTTGATGACACTTGTCAGTCCAGAGGCACTTAGGACAGCAGGAAGGCTCAGGAAGACATCATTCTCAATGCCATACATGCCCTGCCACAAACAAAAGAGATCAGACACGAGCCCATCTCCACGGATCTGTGGTGAGTTCACAGAGCAGGGAGGCTCCTGAGAGCAGAGCTCAGAACTATCGTTTTACAACCTGCAGAAAAATGTCAGCCACAATGTATTGGAGAAAAGAAATTGTACAGAGCTGCTTTGGACCAAATGCCTGGCAATATCAAGACAGCAGATGGCAGAAACCCCACGTTCAAACCTCTCACTTTTAGTTATATACAGCAAGGAGCTGAAAAGATTCATACACAGGATTAGGACAGCTCATCTTTCCTGCTACAAAGGGAGCAGCTCCCCCTGCCCAGAGTCCTTGCTGCACCAGACCTGGTGGAGCTCCTACAGGCCAGATGCAGCCAATTACACCAGCTATAAAAGGACACAGTTCTCCCCTGTTGCCCTGATTTTTGCAGTTCTGGATGTTGTCATTCTTTTGTAGCTAGTTTCTCACAGTTTTCTCTGTAAACAGGGCCATGTTATTGTAACTGTATCTTATCACTTGCATTCCTTTCTCCTGGACACAGAACTTTGATGGACATTTCCTTTGACCACTGTAATTGAGGGAGGAAGAACTGATTTCCTCCAATGAATAGTGATTTCTAAATGCATAAAAAAAATAAAGAAGGCGGGTCTTTCCCCCCTTCCTTCCTTCTCTCTGATCCTGGTAACAGGTGCCTCTGTCTCTTCCTTTTGTGTCGTTATTGCGACACTCCCCAGCACCTTTACCAAGCAGTGGTTCCTGGAATCACAGCTGGGCCTCCATGAAGTTTTCCACTTTCACAGTGAAACTTCCTTTCAAAGAATCAGAATGCCACACATGGCAAAACTTTACAAGGGTAGTAAAGCACAGAGAACTTATTTTCAGCTCCATACACTTGCGAGAGGAGTAGGCTAGGAGGTCAGCCTAGAAAAAACAGCAGTAGCAAGCTCCTGTTTTAAATTCAAAGTCATATTTTCACAAAGCTTCCTTTGTTCAGCAGCTTGCTAATTGAGACTATTTAGCTTGTCCATAACAACAAAATGAACTAGAGGATCCAATTAGCCAGCACTTCTTACCTTCACCAGTGTGGAGACTGAATGAACCCGGGACAGGTTCTTCAGCATGGTCTCACAGAGGTCAGCAACACTAAGGCCAATAGCCCAGTTTGTGTATCCCTTTAGCTTGATTACCTCGTAGGCACTAAGGAAACATTGAAATACAACTGCATTAAGATGTCTTCAAGCAAGACACTACAAATTACCAGTCTTAAAACAAGTGTGTGTTACCCACTTAAAGTTTTTCAAAGTCCTGCAACACATTGTAAGTTTTGGAACTCAAACGTCCAAGTAGGAGAGTTATGTGTTTCAGCATTAGGGGATGAAGCATAAAGTCTGCTTTATCCCATATGCATAATAAAGAATCCTATTGTTCTCACAGGATTAGCTGAAAAGAAAATTAGCTTCTATCTAGGAAGAGTTCTTAGTGTTAAGCAGAAAACCACACCTCTACGTGACAAGTTCTTGATTTAAGTTAGGGCACGGTGGAACAGGTAAACATTTAGAGTCAAAGCACCACCTACACTCACATCCTGATGTTTGTAGCCAACCTCTGCATACACTTTATACCAGTGACTGTACACGAGTGTATACTCATTTCACAAATGATTTAACAACATTTAATTAGCTGTACACAAACTCTCCTGCATCCAGGAACAAAATTTTCCCCAATGCCAACACTCTGCTCACAGAAACATGCCACCTTTTCCCAGTCCTGTGCCCTTGGAACAAAGTTACCCATTTAAGAAGCATCACGTGAGAAAACAAGCACACCCAGCTCTAAGTGCTCCAGCACCTGAGTGGGTTTGTTATGCAATAGCTTGTCTCACTGCAGGATAATGAAGCCTACCAGCTGAAATCCTGCATTTCTGTGTTTAAACCAGCAGCTCCACCTGCTCAAGCAGCCCTCTAAACAAGAGGGCATGAAAGATGCCCCAGAGCAGAGGCAGTGTGCAGACAAGCTGTTTCCAGCATGGCATATATTCACATTATTCCTCAAGTCATTGTACCTGTCCACCACTTGCTTGTGGACCTCCTTCCAGTTCTCAGGATCTTTGTCAGTTCCCATGGCAGGATTCAGCTCCTGGAGAGAAACCCCTGCCACATTCACTCCGCTCCAAACAGCCACTGCAACAGAGGGAGGACATCAGTGTCAACAGCACTTGGCAACTCCCACCCCGCCTTTCCCAGCTAAAATAATTGGAAACCAAGTGGGAGCAGCCAGAGCCACAACAATGGCTGAGGCAGATTTTAAGGTATTTCAGCTACAGTTAATTCTGAGAACTCTGAGGGGTAAATATGAGGCTGTTTTAATACCAGCACTTTAACAAGTCAATTGTAACATGTGACAGCAGAACTTTCAGACCCTGGACATTTCTGAAGTCAGAAACATAAAATTCTAGCAAAAAGGCACATCTTAGCTGTCTAGCCTTTCAACACTAATTTTACTCAAAATTGCAGCAAGGATGTGTTTGCTGTTTCACTAATCAGTATTAGGATTAGCCTTCAAGGACTCTATTCTTATTTACATTAGTAAGAGGGTAGCAATATACAAAATTAAGAGTATCAAGACAGGAATTTGCACCTCTCCCTGCACATGGGAAGCTTTCAGGCAGGCTCAGTCTCTATTCCTCTAAGTAGGAATTCTGAGTTACCTCAAAGCAAAAGCAGCTGCAAGACTGGCACAGGATGCGCGCTGCATAATGCTCGGCCCAATTGTGCTTTTATTAGTGTAGGGCTGGCTACAGTAACTGCTGTTGTTGATCAGACACTGCACTTTGATCAAATGCAATGGGACATTGAAGAGCTGACTCCCTGAGAAATGCACTGCACAAAAATAGAAAGCAGTACCAATCTACATAAATGTTCTGCTGCATCATTTTAGACTTGGAATACGTAAACTGAACTAACACAGATAAACTTCTTTGATTTCACTCAGTTTTAAAACCATCTTGGCTTTAAATTGCAAGGAGCAAAGTCACACAAGAAGGTAAGGGATGATTTTGTTCACTTGAATCTGGATTGCCAGAGTTTTCTGTTCCCTGCAACGAGCTCTGCCACTGAGCTAACACGAGCTCATACTGCTTTCAGAGAAGAACTGTGTTACAGGCTATGTAATAGTATTCCAAAAACTGAGGACGAAGAGAAGTAGCAAGCTGTAGCCTTTGGGACACAACTTTAGCTCACAAAATTGGCCTTTTCAGTTCAGGACTTAATCATACAGCCACAATTCACATTTATTAAATGTGTAGGTAGATTTCCTGGACTTAACTCTAATCTTCATAAAAACACAGGAAAATGCCAGTTACTCAAGCTCAGCTGCAACTGTTCCTTCAGAATTGTGTAACAAGCCCCAGGCCTCAAGCTCTACCATGGTACTGCTCGTTCCCAGGGAGGTGAGAACTGCTCCTTACCACTGGAATCCCCATGCTCTCCCAGGATCCAGCCATGGCAGCTGCTCGGATGGATCCCAAGTCTCTCGGACATCAGGTAACGGAATCTGGCCGTGTCCAGGTTGCAGCCACTGCCAATCACACGGTGTTTGGGCAGCCCACTCAGCTTCCACGTGACATAGGTTAATATATCCACTGCCAGGGAAAGCATGCACAGTAAATAAACCACTCACACCAAAACTCCAGTAATCACCTTACTGAGTGTAGCAGGGCAGCCAGGAGGACTCAAAACACAGTTGTGCTCATTGGTCAAAGTATTTGGGCTCTGACTGTCTGGGGGAGTCAAATGGATGCACTGCTTGAAATTTTGAACAGTAGCTTGATGGGTCCTAAGAAAACTCGAGGAAGGTCTTTTGAGATTAGGTTCCTACCAGCTGAAGTTGGACACACTTTTCTGTCACAGTTAAAGCCCTAGGGCATTCAGAACTGGGACTGATCTCGCGTGGTTAAAACATTCCAGCAATTTCCTGAAGTAATGTTCCCTTCCAGTTCACCATCACAACAACAGGTAAAACACTTTACAAGGAAAAGTTTGAGATTTACATGTTCTTCCTAATTGGTAATTACTTCAGTTTAATTTCTTGATTTGTGCACTAAGCATTTTCTGCCTTTACTACCTCTGCAGCTTGAAAAGGCAGATGAGCAATAGGCTTTAGCTGCATGTCTCTAAAAATACAGTTTTAGGGAAAAAGAAAAAAGCTAGGTAGGGCAGACAGAAAGATGTGAGGAGAGAAAAAAACCCCTCTAATCCACAGCTCAAAGCAACAATGATAACCAGGCTGAACTAATTAATTATGACTCCAACTCTCAATAGCCAGGCAGTTCTCAAGAGGGAATACATTTGTGTACACAGACATGAAATGTATCATTTGCTCTGCTCAGGCACCAAAGCACAGCTGTCACCTCACTGTTCCAAGTGGCATGTTCCCCACAGCTCAGGCTCACAGGGACACCTCCCTGTCCAACAGCTCTGCACAGCTTGCCTTTCAAGTCAGGTGCTGAGAAACACCCAGACTTTGAGCTCTGCAATCCCATGGTCTGCCTACAGTAGAGCCTTCCACAGGTCAGTGCTACCTGGGCCAGACTCCAGACAGATTCAGGGAAGGACATCAAGGTTACACATGCAGTGGACACCCCTGAAGCCCCTTCTGATAAGCTCATGACCTCCACTATATAAAACTAGTGGACAAAACTCCACACACTGAGAAAACAAAGAATTATAAAAATAATTCTGAAAAAGCAACATGCAGTTCTCCTTCTGCAGCTGCTCTTCAGGAGAGAAATCTATAGGTTGAATTCAGCCTTGCTAGATTTCAGCTTGCTCTTTGTCTCAGTTTGATTTTTAGATAAAGTGTTTAAAACTGCTGCAAGTTACTTTATTTGCACAGTAGCCAGTTGCTCAGAACATTGGTATTCAGTAGGAGTAATTGTACTCCAGCTAATTACTCAAACCCAGCAGAGTTGCAAGCTTTACATGCACTGGTTCCACTCTGACAGGTTATCTTTAAAAGCAGTGTCACTCCACCACCAGGATTCTGTAGTACTGGCTTCACTGAGATGTTGAAAGACAACCCTCCAGGGACAGCCTACAAAGCACATCAGAACATTTACAGTCACCTTTAGACATCCAAATATCCAAGCTGTCTCAGTGCCATGAGACACTTGCAAGTAAACACAAATATGCATAATTAACTAAGTCTTTTCCTATTTCCACTGAACTGTGGAGTACAGTTACCCCTGTTCCACCATAGGCTTCAGCATGCAAGTTCTTTTTCCTGAAAATATTGCCATGAATATAGGACAAGCTCTTCATGCTGAAAAATACCCAGACACAGAAGCTGTCCTTTAGAGACAAAATTTTCAACTTCCTATTGCTTAAGACAAAGCATGCGAAGAACTGAAGTATTTACCACAAAGCATTCTTTTAAAAAATGGGACACCATGACAAGTTCTGAATAAAGAAAACATCAGAGAGTACAGAATATTTGTCTGTAACTGCTGTTAGCAACTAAATGGCAGATGTCCACAAAAAGCTATTAACTTTCAACAGCTTGTATTTGAAGAGATTTTCTGAGAATTAACTAGTGTTTTGTTTTGTCAAACAACTTTCTAAGTGTTTAGGAAAAGAGTGCCTTACCTGGGTTGGAAACCACCACGATGGTGCAGTTGGGGCTGTACTTGATGATCTGAGGGATGATGAATTTGAAGACATTCACGTTCCTCTGCACCAGGTTGAGCCGACTCTCCCCCTCCTGCTGCCGGACCCCGGCAGTCACCACCACGATCTTGGAGTTGGCAGTGACAGCATAGTCTGCACCAGAGCACAGAGTGTGTCAGCACTCATCCCAGGAGCATTCTGTTAACACAGGTGTTACAGGGAGCTTCTCCACTGTGCATTGCAATCAAACCCAAAAACATGAGACATCCATTTTACAGCCAGCACCATCTCATAACATTGTCCTGATACAGCATCATATATGGATCTGGAGAGTACATTCAAACCCCTCTGCAGCTCACTTCCACTATCCAAGTAACAATGTAATTTCTTCTACAAAGAAATACTGCAGTTTCACTAAAATCAATTTTACTAAGCAAGCCCCAAACTGAAAAGAGATGTAAGAGGCAGCCCAGGTGGAGAGCCAGTCCAGCTATGGCATTCATCTGAACCCTCGCCCCAATTCACACACTGACTTGGCAATGCCAAATCCTTAGAGTTCTTTAGGATTGCACAACAATTCTCCACTATTAAGCAAAGTCACAGAATATCAGTAATAAATAAAAGAAACTGAGGTGCACCTTTGTCTGCCACAATCTTGGGAGTGTGAAGGAACAAGCTCCCGTGCTGTAGATCCATCATTTCTCCTTTTAGTTTGTCTTCCAAAACATCAACCAGAGCAAGTTCATCACAAAGACCCTGAAAACAACAAAATCTGGAGTCAATGAAGCAGTTCACATGCATTTTGAAGCTGACCCAGAGTTGAATTACATTACATTCTGAAGTACCAGGTTACACCCATCTGAAAGCATCTTTTCTCCAAATAAATCAGTGGGACAGCACTGTCTTGGTGTTCTGATGTATCTCACAGTAACAGAGGCTGTAACAGCACAGCTTCATAAAACTCACTCAGCCTTTCCAACAAAAGGCATTATTTGTGGGGAGTCTGAGTGCACAGCCAACCTGTTGCTAGGAAGGCACTTCATAATGCAGTTATTACCTCTGGAAAAAAGTTGCATCGTTCAGAGTTGCAACAAACCCTCTAAATCTATCCAGCAAAAAGGCGTGCTCTCAGTATTTAAATATATATCTAAAAGAACACACCACATAATTATCAAATAGGAATTGTCTTTTAACATGCCATCAGTCAATTCACTTCACAAAAATATACAATGAGAACAGACTTTCTCAACAGTAAAACCAAGAGAAAACAGATTATTTAGCTATTTTTCCCTACAGAAGCTACTATCTAATATTTACTTTGCAGAACAGATTTAGCCATGCATGCTTGCTATCCAGGTTAGGTCAGGAGATAACATCATACAGCCTCAGAACAGGAAAACACTGAAATATGGGGGTGGAAGAAAAGCTTTACTGCCTTTTGACAGAAATGTTTATTACCCTTGTAAATTCCACTATCCTAAAAAGGCTTATCATGCAGTAAATCACATCAAAATTCAAATTACTATGTCTCTATTTTCCCAGATACCTACACGCCCATTTGAAAGCAGTTAAGCCATTTTTAGCATGTAAAATACTTTAAACATGCAAGAATATGCACTGTTTTTCCTGTAGAAAAATGTATTTAACAGCAGGCATGTTTAAGGTTTTCATTTCATATTTTAAAATCATGTTATTTATTGCTTTTCTGCATTGCTTCCTTTAGCAGCTGATTTGATTAACTGCTGAAAGAAAAGCACAGCAATCTGTATTTGTACTTCTGTTCTCAAAATAACCTGCAGGTTAAAGTTATTGCCTCAGTTGTTTAAACACTCTGAGAAAGCATCCCTAACTGAAGTCACTGGTGTTAAACTAAGCAGTTAGTGCACTCAGAATTTAAAATAATGTGTGCACTTGTGAAATTATGGATAGATTTAGACACACACACACAGCCAGACCCCACAGGACTTGCAGTCTAGAATGTGCAACCAATATTCCCCACCCTCTGCAGGTTCCAAGAGCCAATTCCCACTGCAACAGGAGAGCACCTGGAATAGCTCCAGTGACTAATTTCATGAATTTTCATCACTTGCCTAGAGAAGATTTCATCTCTTTATTATCACACACAGGGATGAAGCTTTACACAAACACAGCTTAAAATAGCCTCAGAGAGAGGAGCTTATTTGCAACTGTGGAGATGTTTCCATGTCTAAATCAGTATGGCAACATCAGTGACCTGTCTCTGAGCAGGAGCTAAAAATAACCAACGTGGAAGCTTTAGTGTCATGCAAATTTATATATTAAACACTACGCCAGTAAACTGAAATCAGCATTAGAGCCAAGCATCTTGCACAAGTCAAATGCACACGACAGTGGTCAGCAGTGGCAGAACACAAGCCAGCCCAGTTGCTCAAAAAGGCCAGAGGCATTCTGGCTGTACCAACAATGGTGTGGCCAGCAGAAGCACAGCAAGTGATTGTCCCCCTGTACTTGGCACTGGTGAGGCCACACCTCAAATCCTGTTCCCTCACTGCAAGGACATTGAGGGGCTGCAGCATGTCCAGAGAAAGGAAGGGAGCTCAGGAAGGGGCTGGAGCCCCAGGAGGGGCTGAGGGAGCTGGGGGGGCTCAGCCTGGAGCAAAGGAGGCTCAGGGGGCCCTGCTGGCTCTGCACAACTCCTGCCAGGAGGGGCAGCCAGGGGGGTCGGGCTCTGCTCCCAGGGAACAGGGACAAGAGGAGAGGAAATGGCCTCAGGCTGGGCCAGGGGAGGCTCAGGTTGGATAGAAAGAAAAAATTCCTCCCTGGAAGAGTGGTCAGGCATTGAAACAGGGTGCCAGGGAAGCCGTCGTGTCACAATCCCCAGATGAGTTTAAGACTTTTGGATGTTGCACTTGGAGACATGGAGGACTTGGCAGTGCTGGGTTAAAGGTTGCTCTCAATGACCTTAAGAGGTCTTTTCCAACCTAAATGGTTCTATGACTCTAATTCAGTTACAAGAACCAAATGGCTTTAGTATAAAAAGGTTTTTATGCTGCAGTTTATAGTTCTGAGAGAGTAAACCCCATGTCCTCATCCATGCTTGAGAAATGTAAGGCCAGTTTTTCCTCTGGGTTTGGTGCATGCTATTCATTAATAGTAAAACTTTGTGCTTAAACATCTGCAAGCAGCCTAATCCTGCTTAGAGCAGTGCATTACACAGATGAATGATGAACTGTAGTGCAATTTGTGGTATTATCACCTGGCTCCCTCACTGCCAACACTACAGGGTACAGCACTTCAAGAACAATTGATTTCAGACCACAAGAGGCAACCATTCGCTTAAAAAATATAAAAACCCCACAATGAACTATCACTATTTTCCCATTAAATTTATTCCTTATGTGGTTTTAAAAACTATTTGTTACTTTTACATCAGTACTTAGTTTCACTGTGGCCTTTTCTTAATGTCAGGTTTTCCCTTGCTCACCGGGCTCATGAGTATCAGCAAGTGAAAGTTCTCACTTTTTAATGTAATTAAACATGCATTAAAGCAGGCATCCTCAGGGCAATACACTGAAGGATCATCTACAAACAAAACACAGCTGGTTCAGTAGTACATGCAAGATTTTTCATCTGATTGTGAGCTACCTGATTTAAGATCTGCCTCTGCCAGCTGGCAGGGCATACCAGTTTATGCCTTCTTTTAAAAAAAAACAAGGGCTACAGTTTTTATCTGTTTTTCCAAAAACAGTAGAAGAGGAATCAAATTTAACTCATTCACAATATTCTCTAAAAACAAAGCGCAAAGTACAAGAGATCCTTATTGCTAAATAAGCCTTTACTTTGCTCAAAGACTGCACCATGAGATTTGACCAAAAAATCCCACAGACCAGTAAAAGGAAAAGTCCTGTTTTAAGTCCAGCCCTCTATTTTCAGCTTTTGGAAAACTACCTAACGCCTCTCTGGAAAAAATAATCCAGAAGCTACTGCAGGGGATAGCAGAATTTTCAGCTATTATGGCACATATTCTTTAAAAGAGTAAAAAGCAAACACTGGTAGTTCTGATTCCTGTCCCATATTTCACACAGATTCCTGCTTTGTCCCCATTCTTTGCCCAGTGGCTCTCCCTCACCAAGCAGACTCCAGCTTTGTTGTGAAAGAGTAAGAAAATTAAGAAGAGAATGAGAAGTCTGGCAGGGGCTTCAGAGCCACTCCTCCTTACAATTTCCCAGGAGCCTGCAAAATAACTCTGCCTAATGAGAGATTTATTGCTAAGCACGGATGGAAAGGTCAGAGAACAAAGAGAGGCTGAATGGGGAGGTCAGGCTTGTGGGTCACTGCTCGCTTACCCGAGCTGCACGTGATTCATTCCTGTACCAACCTACTGAATTGCCCACCCTTTGCTACGACAAACAGACAGTGAGTGCAGAGCACGACAGCAGCAGGAGCTTGGAGAGCTCGCTGTCCTTGAGCCGCACCTTTCCAAGGACGCTGATAGCACAGGCCATCCCAACCTGGCCAACCCCCACGACAGTGATCTTGTTGTTGGGGACCGTGGGTGCCGCCGCGATGGGGGTGATCAGCTTGTCCTTGAGGGTAGCCATGGCGTTCTGCAAGGAGAGATGGAAAGACGTGCATCAGAGGGAGCTGAAAGGCATGGAATGAGGGGTCACCTTCTGAATGGAGGAGTCACCTGCCAGCGCCGGGACTCGGTTTACATCAGGCAGCTCCGGGCACGCTGCCCTCGCTCGCAGGGCTCCTTCCCAGCCACGAGTCACCACACACCCACCCACACACCCTCCGCGGGGCTCTGCATCCGTCCCTCCCCGCACTCCCCGAGCCCAGGCAGGGGCTGAGCGGGAGCGATTTCGGCCGCACAGCAGCACATCCTGCCCGCGGCTGTTCCCGAGCCGCCCAGGGAGGCAGAAACTCGCCCAGCGCTGCCGGCCCCTGCGCGTTCCCTCCTCCGCACACCGGGGCTCCGGGACCTGACCCCGCGAACCCGCCGGGGCGGGCTGCGATTTCCCCGGTCCCTTCCATGCGCCCCCGAGGCTCCCCGTGCTCGCACCGCGGGGCCCAGGGCCGTGCCAGGCCGCAGGGCAGCGAGGGGCCGGGGCGGCACACGGGGCAGCGGGGGCCCCTCAGCACGGCCGGGGACCAGCCCGGAGCCATCGCGGGCTCCGGCCACCGCCAACACAAACCCCAACCCCCGGGAGCCAGAGCCCGGCTCCGGCCACCCCAAACGCGAACCTCCGGGAGCCACAGCCC
>VZRZ01008633.1:171305-199600 GCA_013398175.1 Climacteris rufus
TTTTTGGCCAGGTATTTTGCCAGGTTAGTAATAACTGGATTAACTCCCTCTGCCTAAGCAAGCAGCCAGACAAACGATGGTACTAGCACATGAGGGGTGGTGAGCAAAGGATGAAATCTGCTTTTCTGGGCGGCAGATCAGGACACATCCATGCTGGCTTTAATTCACTATCTAACCATGGCCTACTTTGCTTCTTTACATTGTTTGACATTGCAAAGGGTTCCCTGGAGGGAAATAAATGAGTTAAGCCATCCACATGACATTTCAGGTAGCAGCTTGCTATAAGAAAATCAATTCAGATCTTTGAAATTACTGCTGAAAGGGGAGCTGGAGGTAAATAATTACACAATGAAATGTAAGGGTAAGAAAATCCATATTCTGTGATCGCAACAGGAACAAGCACAGCTGAGCTTCAAGAAAATAGGGAGGAAGAGAAATGAAAAGGTTCTGGAGAGATTAGGGAAGGACCAGAGCAAGGTTTTTTTCATTCCTGAACCATAACCAAGGGTTTTTGCCCTGCCAGTGCCTGCTGTGAGGAATGTTCACCACTGCATTGTGTCTTCTTTGGCCAGGATTCTTCTCTCTCCTTTTGAACGTTCAACAATCAATTATCATAGTAGTATTGTAATTAGAGAGGGAAATGCCATGTTCCTATTTGCAAGATCTTAAAAGTTTTAAAGGCAGACTGGACCGTTTAGCACATTACAACAGCTCCTCTGGGCCCTCGTTTAGATCAGGTTTCATTTTGCATGCAGTGCTGACAGCACAGGGTATTTAATCCCGTCCCTGAAGTCCTTTCAATTTAAATAGACAAGGCAGGAGCAAGACGGTGGGCGGAAGAAAGAAGATTATTCCCTCTTCCTGCTCTTAATTATTTACTTATTGTTCCAGATGATGGAGGATTGAGGCACAGAGAGGTGAAAAGATCTCCCCAAGGCCACACAGAAAGTCTCCTGGTGACAGTTTCAAAGTTCAGCTCTTGTTTGGCAACGTTGGCATTTTTGATGCAGTGCAGTTTTCCAGAAAAACAAACCTTAGTGTTAAGTCTAAATAAATTTGCCTGGTAGCCTTCATGCAGTTGCAACATGTCTTTTGTGTATACATTTTAATCACGTCTAACTTTTGGTTTATATACAAAGTGTGTAATTAGATAAACCTGAGATACTTCACTACTTTCATCTGTCGCACCATCTTGAGAGTGGGTGGGATTTCCCTGATGTTTCTTTTTTTCCAAAACTACAGTTAAGCCTGATTAAAAAGAGAGATCTCAATTGAAAAGCTCTATTAATGGGACTGTTTCACACAGTGAAATGTTGATGGTCTGATGGTCATGGTCTGATTATGACTGTAGTCCTAAGTCATGAAGAATTTAACCTAGGAAGGGAAGGAACCCATTACACCATAAGAACATGGAATGTAGGGCTGGTGGCAGGAGAACACAACGTAAAGATTCCCTCTCACTGTGTTAGACCTGGTAGATCAGGTCAGTGCCCTGCAGGATGAATATGTTCTAAGCATTATTTCACATGGCTGTAATGGAGGGAAAAGAATTAGGGTTGTCTGACTTTGCAAAATACAGAGAATTGAATTAATCTGCTGGAAATCATGAAGTGCTGTCACACACAATGCTGGCAGATGCTGAATTAAAATTCTGGTGCTTCTTCATCTGGATTTGCCTTTTGAAGGGAAAATACATCACACAATAAAGAAAAATGATCTTGGAGTGGCAGCATTGCAAGCTTCTTTTACCTCAGTTTTGTTTGAAGGAATGGTTCCTTATTTTTGGCAGCAAGCCTACTTTCTGTTTAATTTTTGTTTAAAGATTAGACAGTGTTATATAGATAACACACTCATAATGATTAAGTGCTTTATAATGCAGTTAATAAAAAAACCCAAACAAACACATCATGATCTTGGGGGCTGTAGTTCAAAAGGTCTGATTATCTCATTTAATTAATACCTTTGAGGCCAGAGGAAACAAATGGTTATAAGTTTTACAGTGAGGTAAGTGATAGCACCCAGTTTGGAAGAACTAAACTGCATGGATTTAATGAGCTCTGGCTCATTAAAAAGTTCAGGAGAAACAACAGGTGCTAAATAAAGTGGTAAGACACAAATGGGGCAAACAGTACTCATAGGATACCCACATGTGGCTTGGGAAGGACCTTCCCTCCCTCCTGTGCCCTCAGTGACTCTTCACATCCTTGCGCTATGGTTCCCACTTCTCCCCACTGTGCCACTGAAACTGCTGTAGGATCTCTGTCATCATCTTCTTGAAATATAATCTTAAATAAAAAGAGTACAGGAAAGAACATACAAAACAATTTTTGTCAAATATACTTTATAATTTCATCTTCAAGTTACCAAAGAAATATTTTGAAACGTTTCCTACTCCATTACGATGCATTTTATGCACCATCCATGAATAAATAAAAATCTGTCTTCCACAGGGAGCATTCAGACAAAGCCTTCCAAATGCAAACAAAAATATGGAATACTGAAATTATATACAGACAGATTTTATATCAATGGATGAATTTCCATACGATAAGGATGATTTTTTTTTTTTTCCTCTGAACTGGTTAACTGTTCAGAAAACTTAGTAGTCCTAAGATTTTTATGTATGGATTTTGTGGGTTTGTTTGTATGTCTGAAGGGGTGAATGTGGCTTTGTCAGCCTAGCACCTCTCCAGACACAGATGCAAGGCTGTGTTCATGCTGAAGAGTTTTTTACATTCGTGCACTCACCCCCTGCAATCACACACGGAGTGTAGCGTATCTGGTCTGTAGCACCTCCACTGATGTTTGTACTAAGATTTTTGTAGCAGTCCTCTACAGCACTATTGTAATAGCAGCTGGGTAGTAGGTAATAATTGCTTACTGTAATGCAGTAATACATTCTATTACAGTAGGTTTTCAGCAGTGCTTCATGCAGAAACACGTCTTGTGCAGGACTTATTACCCCTGTAGGAGTTGATTCCAGGTTTCCTTGTTGTGTTGTACTTGGAGAAGGTACTGTGCTATTGGAACCCCCATGTCTGAATAGTGCTTACAGTGAATTTTGCTAAAGAACAGACTCACCTCTCCCACTCCCACCTAAACTTTTGCTTACACCATCCCACAATTTACGTTGTTAAAGGGAATTCTGAAGACAGACTGAATCCTTTTTTCCCTGTTTCACAGCAATGTCTGCCTGTGCTCTCCAGAGCAGTCCCAGTCTGCCTTTGAAGCAGATTGCTGATGTTAAGGGTCAAGGCTGACTGACCGCCCTCCTATTTGGGAAGCATCCAGTGCCATCTGAAGTAACCTTTGCCATATTGCACTCTGGACCCTTATCATTGCCATTCACAGAGAAAACTCTGTGGAAAATGCTGTGGACACAACTGAGTTTCCAGTCAGCATTATTTAACATTTCCCAGTGCTGAGGGAGGCTTGGCTCCATCACAACACCTGAGTTCTGTGTCCTGGAACCACCAGCTGTGCACTGAACACACAGGGCACTCACAGTGCTAGGGATTTGTTCATGGGAGTTGGCAGAAAGCAATCAGGTGGTGTGGGGGAGCATCCTACCCTTGATGGTTGGATTCCTGGGGAGGGAGAAGAGAACTGTTGGCAAATGTAGTGTGTCAGACTATATCCAAATGCTGGAGAGAGTCCTGGAGTGTCCTGAGTCACAGCTTGTTTCACCTGACCCTGCTAATCTGTTCCTATGGTTAGAGGGGTTTGCAGGGGGAAAAAAAATCATTGCTGAAAGTGGGGGCAGATGCAAGTTCCCCATGAAGTGACGAGAGTTACATTTTCCAGTAGTGGTCCTAGAGGATGATACACAAAAGATCAGGGAATATATCTGTGACACATTTTGAATCTCCTCCTTCAAACTGTAAAACATACCTCAGTTATCCAACTACTATTCCACTTTGGTTTGTAATGGTGTAAGCAAAGCAAACTGAGACAGGAACTGTAGGATGACTGTAACAAATATCTTTGATTTGGATCTAACAGGTGCCCACTTATAACTTCTCTTACTCCTTTTAATTATTGTGAGGAACTGTTGTTTTCTTCAGCACACACCATTACTGAAAGAAGAGACAGTGAAATGTTTCCTGGCTGGAATTCTGTAGTGGGAGCTGGAGGATTTCACTGCAAACAGTGTCAAACCAGCAGAGATGAGATGTTGCTTTCTGACTGGCTGGGTACCATTATTTTCATTACTGGTACCACTCTCTTCTAAGCAAAGAAACCAAGACACAGAAGAACTGTTCCTCACCTCTGCAAGGCAGCCCCCAAGCAAATCTGAGCTGTAGCTCATGTCCTCGTGCCTCACGATGCCTCCTCCAGGCTCCCCATCCCCAGCACAGCCAGCCACTGCTGCCCTCCTGTACCACAACTCCCAGCTTGGCTCCTGAGTGGCAGCTAAGCAAGGTGCCCATGGAAAGGATGATGTGAAGCTGTTCTGGTGAGGGAATGAATGGGACCTTCTGAGGGGCCTGTTCCCCAGCGCTGGCTCTTGCCTGCAAAGCTCAGCGGTGTCTGATGTTTTGGTCCCACGGTGGCTGCATCGCTCTTTGCTGCTGTCTTATCTGGATTGCTGTGATTGCACTGGCTCCAAAGCATATCCCTGTCTGCAGGGAGAGAATTTCTATCAACTTGTTGTTCAGCCCCACAACAGTGACAGCAGCATGAGAGCAGGAGTGGGAAAATACTGTGTGGGTGTAGGGACTCCTTTAAGCCACTCCACTTCTGTAATCTCCTCCTGAGCCAGTTCAGCTCATTAAATCAGCAGAAAACTATCACTTTTATTTCCTTGAAGCAGTGTTTTGTTCCTTAGCCAACTGACTGGGTTCAGTGAAGAGCCCAGCAAATACCAGAGACAGCTCAGGAAGGCCCAGGATGAACAGGCACAGGGAGAGTCCCTTCCCTGTGTCGTGGTGGGAAACACTAAATCAGTTCTCTGCTCCTCCTGTAACTTGAGTCTAAATCAAGCTCGTGCTTGGAGCTGCCTTCTAGAGAAGCTTACACTTCCACAGACTACAGAAGGAGCCAGAGATGTGAATTAACTTCACTCAGCTAAATTTAGTCTCCTTGAATTCCAATTCCTCTGCCCGATGTTGCAATTCCAACACTTCTTATTAATAGTAACCCATGCACGTAAACTGTTGTAAATTGTCTTGAATCAGCCCCAGCAGCGATATCAGCTACATAGGCTAGATAAGCACCACAGTTTTTTTTCTTGATGTGTGCCAGAGATTTTCTGTCTGTATTTAGCTTGTACTCCTAAAGTCTCCATGTCATTGTAAACTTGCTAGCTAATGCTGAGACATTCAGAAAGTTGCAAGCTTCCTGCAGTTTATTGATTTGCTTTTCAGCCTGTTAAGGAGAGCAGGTAGAAATTTACCCTGCATGGATTTTAGTTTTATTGATCAGTACTTGGAATAGTCATTATAAATAATATATTTAAAAGGGTGCACGTTAGATGGCAGGGGCTTCCAGCTTACAAAAGTGCAACTAGAAGTAGTTTATTTTGGAAGTTTAAAACATTAGTGAAATATTTTCAATGAATGCTATCCTGTAAGCAGATAAAAACTGTATTTTGTGTGATCATGAATTGTCTTATCCTTTTACAACTTCACTGTGACTGCTCTGCCTGGTTGGGCTGGTTCTATGCCTGAAAAATGGAGGCCTTTATCCAAGCTATTCTGAAAAGTTCATAGAGCTGAAGACAATAAATTAATGAGCATTATGCGATAGGTATCAACCCCCTCGTTTTCTTCCAAGTCATTCCTGTAGTTACAGATTGGTGCTCCACTCATTGCTGCCTTTAGTGATCATCACACTCATTTACTTCTTCATCAGTGAGTAGATTAAAAGCTCTTTCAAAGGATGTGATTTCCTAAACTTATTGTTTGCTTTTCCTGATGCACCCTGTAGTCACTCACTTCTGCAAACTCATTCCTGATTGAAATTATTAAACATGTGATGCTGCTTAATGCCTTTCAAATTGCATGGTGCCTGCCTGCGTTACTTCACAAGCGATGTTCAATACCATTGTGGCTGCTGTAACTACCTGGGGAGGTGGTGCTCACCTTTCAGATCAAATAAACACACAAAAGTTATTACATTCCACTTTCTCTTCAGTTGTACAAAACATAATTAAATTGTCTTGCCCTGTGATAGGAAGTACACTTAGAGGACATCTACAGCCCCACATCCCTGATTGTTGCTTCGTGGAATGAAGGACCTTGACGTTGTCCCTGTTTGTACAAGGTGGTTGTTTTTGCTGTCCTGACTTCCAGAGAGCAACTGAACGAGCTGCATGAGCATGGATGATTTCTCTTCATCAAGTGCCTGTTGCTGCTACTCCTGGCACTCCCTCTCCCCCTCGAGTTCTGCCCATGCTAAAACTCCACCAATGCAGTTAGACTTTGAAAAGGGTTCCAGCCAGGTCTTTTGCTGGATGCTCATCTTGTAGAGCATGATCCTGTTCCTGGCACAGTTTATGTCACCTCTGCATAGAAAGCCTGCTGAATCAGCCAAACCATCTTTGATACCTACCACGTGTGGTATGAGAACAGTTCCACTGTAGCATGATTAGGTTATTCCATATAACCAGTGCCACTGGTACGGTGTAGTATTCTGACAAAATTCAATTGAATTTAGCTGCAGCAGCAGAACTTCTAAGAATCGGGCAGGGCTTTGCTTTATTTATGGTGTAGTAAATGACAAAAAAATACGATTGTGGCTCCTGGGCAACTTCACAGTTGCCTTTTAATTTAGCACTTGTGAAGAGTAATATTATCTAAATACCAATTACAAGATGTTGGCTATTAAAGAAATTAAGGAAAAACATGCAGAAAGAGCTCAGCCCTCTTCCACTTGTTTTAGCCATGAAAAATGCCTGTGGGCACTGGCCTTGGGCTACCTTTGCTCCCATTGATGGTCCCTTGGCAAAGGAAAGCACCTCATTGAAAGATCTCTCGGACATGAGGCTGTGATTCTGAAACCTGATGTGACAGAAGCCATCCTTGCTTAGTAGTGAACTGTTGATCCAGGGAATTTAATTGGAGAAAACACCATACAGACATTAATGGCAGAATATCAGCACCTGACATGTGATCCTGAGAGCAATATGACTAATCCTAAAATACAGGCTAAGAGAATGAAGGGCCTGCAGGGGTGCTCACTTCTCAGTAGGATTGTAAAGAGTTCTGGTCATCTGGCTTAGGAAACTTCTTAATGGGGAAATGTCAGAGAGATGGATACACATTTTGTTGATGGGGTTTTCCTCATCTACCTTTAGATGAACAGGGCATGGGTTTGTAGTTGTTTAGTCACTTTACAGTAAAAGGAAAAAGACAAATTATTTTGATTCATCTGTTCTAATCCAGATGTCTGCCATGGGAGGAAAAATATTTTGATTCCTAAAAGTGCATTTTTCTTCCCTTTACTCTGAAAGTGAGCTGAATTGTTGGAGGGGGAAAAAATCCCAGACTGATTTTCAGTCTGATTCAATCTGAAAAGTTAATAGGAACATTTAGCAGAGGGAAAAGAGGAGGTGGGGGTCACTCTTTTGGTATTAGTTCTTCTTAGCTGAGCATAAGGGAGCCCTGAAGCTGCACTTTCAGAGCAAGGTGAAGGTTGTTCCTTCCAGCAGAGCACCAGGGGCAGCAGGGCATGTGCTCCTCTTGAACCCCTGCCAGCTGCAAAGGAGAATTATTTCAGCCAAAGCCACTGCCAAGGTCAAGTGACTGCCTGTGTATTTATAGCAGCAGGGCCATGCCATGGAGCTGCACTGAGTGCCCAGACTAACAAAGGAAAGGGAGCAGGTCTGGGAATGCCAGCTCCAGCTCAGGTTCCCTCTGCTGCCTGTGTGCTGGTTTACAGCTATGCCGAATTCTGTCATGATCTTGTTAGCTGATGTGAAAAATGAAATCAGATTGAGTTACCATATGAATGAGAGTCAGGGGATCCTTGCTCTGTAACACTGGGGTTGGCCAGCCCTTAGGGAACTGTTGGCACTTCACGATGCAAAATGACACTAGTGCTGTCACAGAAATAGAAAAAGAGAAAATCTAAGTGCTTCTGGCTGTTCAGGGCCTCTGGGTGTTTTATGCTGTTTAGACCATGGTTCTCTGTGTGTTTTATGCTATTTAGACCATGGTGCTTCTTCACTGGTAAAATGTCTCATAAGGTGGGATTTGATGTTGCAAAAGGTTTTGGGTATTTCTATCTCAAGCAGCAAGTAGCAGCAACATCTCTTTAAGAAGCAGTCGATGAAGTACCTGTGTCAGGAGCCACTGAGGTTGTTTAATTATGTAGCAAATTATGTCTGTCCCTCTGACGTTTACATTGTGCTGCCCTCCCTGCCTCTAGGATAACCCTCACCTATTCCAGGTATCTGGGTCAGGAAATAAAGGGTGTTTTCCTACTGAGTTGCATATAAACCCTTCATTGCTGCCACTCCCACTCAGAGCATGCAGAGCCTCCTGATTATTGTTATCCCTCTCCAGCTGCTCTGAAGGTTGAAAACCACAGTGGAGATGGTCCAGCTTGTACTTATCTGTGGTTTCCTTCAGGTGGAAAATGAAGATCAGAGCCATAGAGCTGGATGGCTTTCTTGAAATCTGTCTTTATTGAGACCTTTCATCCTCGTATTTGTGCTCTGGGAGGATAAATTCCTCAGCTGCCCAGCTCAGAGTGTGCCAGGGTAATGTTTATTCTCCCAACTGGTATTTTTTACTCTGTGCTCTGCTTGTAGCTTCAGCCTACAAGTCAGTGGAAACTCAGACTGGAACAGGAAGTGTTACTGCTTTTATGAAGGTTTAAAGTGCTTTAGGGGGAATGCCTTTGGGAAATTAATGTGGCATTTTATGCTGTGGGAATCACTGGATCTGATCCAGGTTTCCAGGCACAATCATGGCCCAAGGAATCTTATGTCATGGTGCCTCACATGTTGCATCCATGGCCACCCTGCCTTGCCTCAGCAGCTTTGCCTCGTCCTAAGTTATGTTTTGCCCTGTTCTCGGTGAAATCTACCCCGTCCTGAATTCTGTGTCAGGGTAACATTTTTGTGCTGTGTATAACCAGCTCTAAAGCATTTGCAATGACCACAACTCAATTGATAATTCCTTTCCATGGCCTTTTCTGTCACCCAGTTACTCTTTTGACCATGGAGCAGACTTTTGTTTCACTCACAGTCCCAGTAATGTATATGAAAGGTCTGGCATCTTCAATGATTCCTACAGACTATCCAGACTAAAGTTCCCTTTGGTCCTGCCTTCAAGGCCATCACTTCCCTGTCTGAAAAACCTTGAGAAACCTTATCTAAGCAATGACTGCTCTTTCTTTTTCCTCATGGCTCCAAGTATTTTTCTTATATATAGGTACTCTCTGAAAGTGTATTTTTTTGGTCTTTAATTGTGTCTGTTCACTAGGTGCAGAAGAACATAAACCCAGGAAGATAAAATTTAATAGACTCTGTGGCCCAAAAGCACAAGCTTAGAGTTGGAGGTTTGGATCTGTTACAAAGGGAATAGAGCAGCATTCTGCAGAATTCTGCAGCAGACATGTAAACCAACAGCAAATAAATGGCTCCAGATAGGGTTAGCCCTCTGTGAGACAGCAGGACCAAGGAACAATATCAAAGGGGCTGTAAAGGTTGTGTCAAGGCTTGGGGGTTTATAATTTATGTGTGATTGGATTTGCTGCCAAATGAGAAAGAAAGCAAGCTTTTATCATGAAGCAAAACCTCAGAACCTCTGAAGTATTTAATACATAATTAGCACTGTGAGTGACAGCCTCTGTTACTATTTTTTCCCACTGCATTTCATGATATAGCAAGACAGATAAATAAGGGAGGGGTGGTGATCATAGAATCAGAGCACAGATAAAGCCAGGAGCACACTAGAGCTTGCTGGTGTGTTGAACTTAGCAGGATGACTGAGACAGTTTACAAACACCACCACCAAAATGATAAACCAGAGCCAAATGAGGAGTAGCCACAGAAGAGAAAGAAACACTAAGCAGATCTGAGCCCTTTTCCTGAGTGACTGGAGCCAGCTTGCTCGGAGGTTGCTGGCCAGTGCCTTCACTTCTCAAGACCCACCTCTGCACCTGCACTGCCTGCAAAGCACTTTGAGGCTTCCAGAAAACAGAGGCTGCTGCACTGAATGGGTTTTTAAGGACTGCTGTATTGAGTCAGAGCAATAGGTCCTTTATTCCAGTATCTTGACACCCTTTGTAGTGAAAAAGGAATAGAAGAAGCATTAAAATTAGTGAGAGAAGTTACTTCAAGTATGTCCTCCTAAGCTGCAGCAGGCAGTGGCTTAGGGATGGAGTTTGCTGCTAAATCTGTCATTTGTTGGAATTCACAATGGTAAAGTCCTAAAGACACTCTGACAGGGAGTCCCCAAAGCAACACCAGCTCTAGCATGGGACAATGGTTAAACCTTGGGGAGATCTGGCCACTGTTGTTCCAAAATGAGTGAGGTCTGATACAGAAACCCAGATCTAAACCAGCCACTTTTGGATCAATTCAGTTCTGTCATCCCAGCATGGAAAGTGCCTGTAACATTCAATTCAAGCTTATTCCTCAAAAGGAAAAATCTCAACTCATGGCTGTGTCTTCTGTGTAATTATTTTACATTACAGGCAAACAGAGTTGTATAAAACAACTTTTAAAATTTTTTTCTTAACAAGACATCTCCACTAACACACTTTTGGAAGTAACCATAAGGCAAACCCAAAAGCCCTGCTGTGGTACTATAACTGAAGGATTGTGATGACCTCAGGCATTTGGAACTGCTCACTAACACAAGCAAGCAATTCCAGTACCTGTGTAGCTTCCAGCCTTTATGGAAGGTAAATCCATATTCCTTGGCTCACATGACCCCTGCAAGGACAAAAGTCCCATTTCTGCAACCTTGTTGTCTTAGGGGCTTGTAAACTTCTTTACCTTGGGTAGCACTTATCCTTGTTTAGTTCCATTTACCTCAGTGGGATTGCTTGCAAAGTAATCAGGGCTGATATGGGCATTTTAAGCTGACCCCTGTGGAAGCTGACAATGTGGAGAGGAAATGTTAATGCTGGCAATGCTTATTGTAGTTTTCCCCTAAAATGAATACAAGAAATTTCTTCTGCAGATGGAAAGCATTTCATATCTAGTCACTCTTATATTTACTTCCTTAAAGCAGTTACAATATTGTTTAGACAGGTATTTGCTTGTTTTCACAGTTAAAGTAACTTGTCCCCTAATATGTCAGATGCTTACATTTTGCCAGGAGCTATTCACTGAGATATTCTGCCAGGCAGGCAGAAGTATGCCCCAAGGGATTTAAACCAGGAAATTCAAGAGAAAAAAAGAAACTGCAGAAAGCAGTGCTCTTCCTCTTTGACAAATCCAGTAAAGGATTGCAAAGCAGCATCTCAAAAAGGAATTTAAATTATCAACAGTGTTTGGAAGACAGCACTGTCTGGTCGTGTATTGTGTTAGTAAAATAGAGCATTCAAAAGGATTAGTAACCCAGAAATATGTAACCCAAATTATTAATTAATTGCTTACAACTGACTTTTCAATAGGTGGTTCCATGTACACAGCCACAAGGGAACTGTATGTAGACTCAGTCTTTTGTAACTGCACCTTTTCCAGGGCAGAATGAGAGCCTAAAATACATATAGAAGTCAGCAGCAGAGTAAAAAAGAGAATGGAATGCCATCAAATTTTAGTTTCCTCAATCACTTAAGTCACCTCCCAGTTAGACTCGCTGGAGCTGGATCTGTTTCTTCCTGTGTAAAAAGTGATACTTGAGCTAAAAATATAAATATTTTAACTTTTCTTCTTGAAATTCCTTCACATAGATAGAGGTAGACTTTTCTATGAAAGCAAAGAGCTGGAGAAAGGTTAGGTTACAATTTTACCAGGAGCCTTATCTCAGCACATAAAATCTGAAGAGCCTTTGTGTTTCCCCAAAGTCCCTAGGGAGTTTGCTTAGCTATTCCTCTCAGCTTGGTGAACAAGGGCTACCCAGAAACATCAGCATTCTCTATACTGGAGATAACTTTATCCCCAGCACTGAAGAGGAATGGAATTGCTATACCTGGAGTCCACAGAAAACCAGTGCTGAAGTTGTTTGCCCCAATCCCTGTGTCCTCCAGCAAACAGAGTGGGCACCAACCTCCTCCTTCAGCACTCTGGACTAGAGATGGGGAGCCAAAAAGCTCCAGTACTTTCATCCCCCTCCCCAAGGCTGCTTGATTTATTTTCCACTCTGCCTCCTAAAAGGTATTCCAGAACCAAATCTGATCATTTTTACAGACTCTGCCTGTGATTGTCGCTCTGTTATCTCTGGAGAACTACCAGTAACTCCTGGGCTGTTCAGTAGCACGAGAGAGGAGCTGGGTTCTCAAAACCACTGGCTGTTTACATACTCACTGAAAAAGCACCAGAAGAGAAGAGGTTTTTCATGCTTTCTTCTTATGTGGAAAGTTATGAGCTTGCTTTCTTCAGAGCCACTGGAGTCCATACGATAGAGTCATTTTGTAAAACAGACTTCCTTCCTTCTGCAGCATTGCTTAGCACGCATGGTCCTCAGAACAAGGTGGCATGAAAGAATAGGCAGAATTTGTCACTCCTGTCACCACAGGACAGCAATGGTGCCATTGCAGGAACGGGACAGGGAGGATTTGGGCTGGTACACACACTGAAAGAGAAGCCCGAGTGCAGTGTGAGAAATGCTGCCGGAAGGGCCGGGCTGGGCTGTGCCTGCAGCGCTGGCACACGGGCCAGGACAGCCCCTTGCTCCCTGGCGCTGGCTCCTTCTCTCGGCTGCTCCCTGTGCCAGCAAACACTCTCCACTGGCTGAACCAGCGCCTCTCTCGTTCAGACTAAGCCAAATCTTCGGTTTCTGCCAGTCAAACCCATTCCTGCTGTTGTCTCATCTACTGGATATGACGAATCCGCTCAAGCACAGCCTGACAAAACTAAAAAAACTTCTAAGGATGGCGAAGTGGTTGTCGAAGAAGCAGCCACCTATTTGCTCTGCAGTCGGGGCCTCTGCCTCTGATGGTTTTGTGTGCAAGAGGCTCAGGCAGCACGAAGCAGCAGAGCAGGGGCAGCTGAAGAGATGACCGACTATTGCTAACAGGGAGCCTGGGCAGCGGGCACTTCCCCCATGTGCTTGGGACACGTTGGTATCACTCGGGAGGGGTTCCTGTTCGCATCTTTTCTACTCTCATTAAACCTTGATAGAGTTTTTCTTCCCCCGTGTATTTAACTTTTTCTTTCCCCATCTATTTAAAACCAGCAGTGATGACAAAAGCAGAAAGTGTAGTGCAGGGGAAAACCCCGGGGATGATTTAACTGTTCTCAGGACCAATCTAGGATAAGTTTTGCTAACAGTTACTCTCCTGCTACCTTAACAAAATTATCACCCCGAGGGGGGTTTTTCCTCTTGCTGAGAAAGAAAACGTCCTCTTTGCATTTCAATGAAAGTCATTCAGTCTCCTTTCTCCGCCCCCAGGCTGTTTCCTGTGCAAACCCTCTGTATTTCATTTTCTCTTTGAACCAGCTCCATTTGCATTTCTCTGAGGCCTGTGCCGGGACAGATGTGCTGGGGTGCACATCTGGCTCCTGGAGTTGTCCAAGGGAGCCAGGACCAAGCGCTTTGCAGCACAAGCACAGTGACAGCAGCCATGCCAGCCTTTCTCCCAGCCTGTGGCTCCCGTGGCAGCTGCTTTTCCCCGTGCAGGCTGTGTATGTGCGCATGTGGATGGAGACAGGCACTCCCAGTGCTGTGTGGGCTGGTGCACTGCCCTGGGAGAGCTGTGGAGAACTAGAGCTTGCACTGCCCTGCAGTTTCTGCAGGCACGAGACAGCATGTGGGGCTTTTTCGTGTTTAAACCCTGCATTTAGGAGGTAAGGATGCTAGAACAACTAGACCTGAGCCTGAATGTGATGGCCTCCAGCATGAACATGGATTTAGCAAGGTGAATTCTGACCAATATCCTCGACTCAAGTTTTCACTCTGATGTGCCATCTGTCTGCGTGCAGTGGATAAGCAGATTTACTGTCCCTCCTTCAGCTCTAAGGTGGATTGGCTTCCAGAAGTAAGTTGGAAAAAAATAGCTTCTGCCCTTGGCATGGTGAGATTTAGTGAGGTGAAATCATATCCATGATTGCCTGTGGCTGGAGGAGATACCTAAGTGGGACAGGGGAGGAAGGAGCAGTAGCAACCTGAGCTTTTTCTTTAATATGTCTGGTTGGCACATACTGGCATTGTGAAAAGCTTATTAGTAATTTATATGTGTCCTCTCAAGGTTTTCTATTTACTCCATTGATTTTGATGATGCTGTGCCAGTTACAGGTAGATGGTTAAGCCTGCCAAGTGTACAAAAATAATTGGGAGGATCAACACCGTAGCAACCCGGCTTGCATCCCAGCAGCTACAGACACGACCTTCCAGTTAACACCAGTAGGAACCGTCCTTCCAGGAGGGGAGCTGGATTCAGGCTCCAGCCTGGAAGCAGCTCCCGTGTCAGGGGGAATGAGAGCCTTTTCAGAGGCAGGTGTAGGCTAAGATGAAGGGCCAAGCTGTAGGTTTAGATGTGGGCAGTGCTGAGTGAGGACCTGGGATGCCTCAGGTAGGATTCTGGTGCAGCTGACCAGAGGCAGATGTACCTTGTTCTGCGCACTGAGGACACGTGCGAGGTGTGGATGGTGTTGATGTCCTCCCTCAGCTCCCTCCCTGCAGCATCTGAAGTTGCTGAGCTCTGCAGTGATACGTGGGGTTGTGCTGGGAGCAGGTGTTGTGTGAAGCAGGGTGATGCAGAGCCTGAGGTTAATGAAGATGGGCTCAGCAAAGCCCTTGGACACACCTGGCTCCACAAAGCTCCCGAGCAGCCCCGGGGAGCAGCAACGCCTCTGCTCTGACCCACTAGCAGAGCAGCTCCTGAGCCAGGGCCAGAACAGCTCCCGGCAGGAGCCCTCCCCCGTGGGACAGCCACCTTTACCAGCGGAGGGGTATGGCTTGAGAGCCAGCCTCAGGACACAGAAGGGGACCCTAAACAAGAAGATGCAGGACAAGCCCCAGAGATGCCACTGTCCCTGGGGATGGATGCAAAGTTCTGTCATCAGGTGGTGATTCCTGACCTGTTGCTGTGGCTTGAGCGTGCCTGTCAGGGCTCTCCCTCTTCCCAGCATCTCTGTTCCCCTCTGGGTTTTCACATGCTCATGAAGAAGTGCAGGAATCCCACTTCTCTGAGACTGTAGAAGGATGTGAGCTTTTAAATCATTCTCTTCCAGCCAGGCTGTTGTTCAGCATTCCTCAGTAGAAAACGTTTGCTGTTACGGAGTGTGAAAAAACACCACAAAAGAAACAACCTAGTATTCACTATTATTGAGGCCAGATATTTTGGAAAGGAATATTTTTTGTTGCTTGGCAGGCAGTGGGTTGGTGCTCAGCCTGAAGTCAGAGCTGGGCTGGGAACAGTGTGGGATTTGAATGCCAGATGGAGCAATGCTGGATGTGTTGCCCAAACCTTGTTTGCATTTGGCCACTCAGCCTGACTTAGTTCTTTTCAAAGCATTTATGACTCACTCTGCAAGTAATGTCCTTTGATTTCATGTCAGGCATGAAAGAGTTCACACTCTAGCCTTTTTGATTCACTTTTCACCTAAAACTTGCTTCATGATCACTTCTGTTAGTTTTAATACAGGACAGGAAAGGAAAAAAAATACGGAAAGTATGACTGGTTCTGATAGTAGGTAAAATATTTTCTGTACACACAGATGAAGTAATCTTTGCTCATTTTAACTAAACCAAACCTAATTTAAGGACTCCAGCTTTACCAGAGGCCTCACTGGCAAGGAGCTGCCTGGCTGAGCAACGTAAAACACGGGATGCAAGGCTCCCTATCCCTGCAGAGGCGGCTGCTTTCTCTTGCAGATGCTAATAGCGGCTTCTCCTCTTACAGAGATCCTCTCCCAGGGGGGAATTCGGGTTTCCATGGCGTGCAAAACAAAGCCAAACTGTTTAATAGTCTCATTGTCCTGCTCAATTCAGCCACAGGGCAACTCCGGCCAAGCAAAGCTGGGACAGAGATGCCATAGGAAGGATTAACCTTTGGCAGCTTCCCCTTCAGCTTTGTTGCAATGTGAGGTGTGGCTATTTCGAATTACAGAACTAACTCTAGGCTGAACCTTGGCAAATGAACCTCTGCTTTGTAGGGGTGCGATAAGGTACGGTAGGGACTGGAATGACAACAGCTCCACAAGTTATATTCCTGGCTGTTAAAAGATGTTTCACTGAAATAGCTGTGAATGCTCCTTCTACCACGTGTTTTTGTGCTCTGAAGCTGTGCAGAGTCAAAGAACAGCAGAATCTTTGGTGGGACATCTGAGGAGTTCTTTTCTCACCTGCTGGTATCAAGTGGCTGAGCTGAAAAAGAGTGGTACAGTTCTTTGGGAGCAAAACAGGCTGTTGGAGAGGCGAAAGCAGAGCTTGTGGTTTGCAAAGTTCTGCGAGAAATGTAACACTTCCATAGTAAGACACACACATCAGGCCAGTAAACTGGATTAAAAACCCAGTCATGTTTTAATGATGGAAGTGTATCATTAACACAGTCGAGATACATGATGTTTAGAAATCTGTAGCTTTTCAGGGAAAGCACCCATTTGAGTCTCCTGTGCAATTATTATGTGTTCTTTCCTGTCAATAACCTGGATTGTCGTCGTACATGTAATTAACTAAGTGAAAGTCCGATTTTACAAATAATTAGGATATATATGTTAAATAGGAAAAGCCTTGTTTTGGCTAGCATGCTTCTTTTTTTTCTCTCTGTGGAGAATTAGTTTAGCACTTCAATCTCCCTCATAAAGGATGGAATCACATATGTACAAAAAGGAATTGGAGGGGAATGAACGGTTTTTACCCTTTACTGAATACACGCAATTTAATTTGCTCTTTCGGGAAAAAAAAGTGCATGTTAGAACAGGGTGTAAAGTGCTAATACTCCTTTTCAGGTGTTTTTAAGATGTTTGGAGTCTTCTTTCACTTTCAGGTTCCAAAAGCAAAGATCCTATTTTGTCTTTTTTTTTTTTCCTGTATTCTTAAGTCTTGCATTTCTATAGCCTTCATTTAAAATTGAACTCTCTCATCCTTATTCACATTTTGTTGTACTTTAAACCAAGACCTTGAGAAATTACCACCTAAATTGTATATTATATTGAATTCGTCTGATTCTGGACTAAGTTCTNTCTAACTATATTGGTTACAAGAAGTGTCCGTCAAAGGGATCTGTGTCCATGGGAAAGGAATGTAAAAAGATAATTTTTACAACAACATAGCTATGTTTACAGAAATCGTCCTTGAGACTGTCTAACAGAGAAAACTAGCTATTTTACAGTGAAAAATGGGCAACAAAGTTCTTGGATTATTTGCATTCTAGACAGACAGTAGAGAATGAGTTTCCAAGGAAAGGAGCAGATTAACATACCATTCCTATTTTCCAAACAGGAAGGTGCAATGGGATGCTTTGAGAACCAGTGTGGCAAGTAAACAGTGGAGGCAGTCCTTGCCTGCAGCACAAATATGTCTAGACTGCCTCTTGCTGAAGTTTCTTAGGAATCGTTTGTCTTCATAGTGTGTTATTTTGATTCCTATTGCTGCAGCTTTCTAATTGTGCCACCATAAGTAAATAGTTTTGAATACATCTTAGAAAATTCTCCTGAAAATTCTCCTTGTGACCACAACTATTTGACAGAGGTTGAAGCTTGCTTTGATTATAGACTACACAGAAACCTTTGTTCTAGTGCAAGCAATGAAATGTGGCCTAAGTCATTGCTCTGGTGGTTTTAATACTGGACATTTGTTGGGTGGAAGTAAATGCAATTCTGAGTTGGGAGAAAATCCATGGGACATCCCGACTGAAACCCCGTATTAACTGACTTCTATAAAGCATTATGTCACCTTAAGCAGTTTATATGCTGTAAGAGAGTGATAAACACATCCCTGTGTTTAACTTAGTATTCCAGGAAGCCTTTGCAAGTTGCAAAATATCCTGTTACAGGGAAACTTTTGTACCTTAGTTGGGGCAAAGCCTGTTTAGGTGCAAGAAAACAGACAAAGGAAATTTGCATGTAAAAGAAATGGTAAAGAAATTCAGATTCTGGAGTGGAGAAGAGAGCTGTTGGAAAGCAGCACCAGGACATAGGCCAGGCTTTAGAGGTGAGGAAAGAGGCAAGTCCTTTGAGAAGATGCAGCAAAAAGACTGATTTGGGGGCTTTTCAAGCCTAGGCCCATTGTGCTGGGGGTTGAGTTCAGTGTCAGGGTGGGACAGCCCTACTCAAAGTGCTCTGAGCTCCCCAGTCCCTCTGCAGGGCTGGCAGTGGGTGTCTCCAGGAAGGAACTGATCCCTTGCCCCAACACTCCCCTGGGCTCTCTGTCCTCAGTCAACAGGGATCACAGGATGCTGCTTTCTGGGCCAGCTTCCTTCACCCTTCCTTTCCTGCCAGCTGCACAGCCCCATGGAGGCTGTGGCAACACACAGAGGCAATGGCAACACACAGAAAAACACACAATGTAAGAAAAATGTTGACCTGGTTTGGAAGGAGAAGAAGCAATAAGAAAAGAGATCAACAAGAATTGTGTGGATAAAGAGCCCTGTAAGTCCTTAATTGCTTGGACAAGGTTTTATGTTTTGTTTCTAGTTAGGAAGGGTTTTGTGTTTTAATTACAAACTAAAATTTAAATCATATGTCATGCACATGTGAAACTGTGGATTTTTAAGAAAAATAAAGTTCTGTCTCTTATAAGCTGCCTGATGCCACACAAACAAAGCAGTTCAATAGGTGGTCAGGGCTTACATTAATGCCTGTAAACCCTCACACTGATGGTGAAGCTCCCTTTGCTGCCTCTTGAATAAAAAAGGGAATTAGCAAAGCAATAGAGAGCACATCAGGAAATGAAGCCTTTACAAAACCAAACAGAATCCTGGCATGGTTCTGCATGTCCTCCTGCAAGGGTTAGAAGAAAGGGTAAGGGACTGTTTATCAAATCCTCTCCTATCTGCTGTGGAAGATCGCTTTGCCCTTCAGAAACAGATAACTAAAGCACCACTAACCTGGGGGCTGTTTAGTCCCCTTGACCACCCAAGAGGTGGGTGTGGGAGGCGTTTTATTGAGTTGGATACACAAACACATCCACCTGACAATCCAAAAGCTGCTTTAGAGGGCAGAGAGGCCTTGGAAAGGCAGACACTTGCTAGCGATTCCCTCAGCAAACAGAAACCCGCACCGGTCGCGTGGCTTTGTTTATGGAGTGGTTGAACATTATCTAAACTGCACATAGGACAGAGTGACTGGCTAGACCAGCAATCTTTGGTCCAGACTCTTGTCTCCCTTGAGCCTTCCCTCTGCCCCAGGCAGCCAAGAAAATTCTGGTGAGAATTCTGCCGCACCTTCACTTTGCCCAATATCGAGGGAAGAAAGCACGGGCAGGTTTGAGGGTGGTCACCTGGAGCTGCTCCCAAGTGGGAAGACTGCTGGGTACCCATTGAAAGAGGGGACACCTGGCACATTTAGGGGCCTCTTCTTGCAGAACCAAGGTGACTATATCTGCCAGCATATGCTGTAAGACCTCAAATCCCAGGGTTAGCAACATGGCACAGTCTTGCCTCTCCACACTGGCTTTCCATTGACTGGAAGAGTTATGCCCTCTCTTGCCTCTTCCTTTACTCCCAGCTCCTTAACAGAGGAAATAGCAAGCAGTCAATTTAGTTTTAATTACCTGAAGGAAGGTGGAAGGAAAGGACTGAATGCTCCAGACCACAAAGAACATTTTCCCTCTTGCTACTTATTCGTTGGTAATTAGTAACCCTTTGTATTTAAGGGTTTTCCAGTCACCTGGGTGCTTTGCATTCATTCAAATGGTGTTTTCTGCTGCCAGTAACATCTTCATTCTCCACGAGTGACTGCCTCTGCTACTTTCTGCACTCATATGAACAGTCTTTGAAGGATCCCAGATGACCTAAGGCAAAAAACAAAATGCAAAACCCAAACAAACAATGAAAAATCTTCTGGTTTCCTTATATGCTTTCAATTGCACGGCTGTTAAGTCACTGAGAGCTGAGTTAGAAATAAAGGAGACAGAAGGGCTCACTGACAACACCCAGCTGTTCCTAGGGACCTCAAAGGGATTTGCACCAGCCTTTGACCTCCTCCTGAGGGCAGGGGAGGAGAGGGGTGTCCCTTTCCCTTTCTCTTGGCTCTGCTTCTTCTCTTTACTGCAGATTTGTTGCTGCTGGGTGGTTTTTTTTCAGTTGTGTGTTGGTGGCTGCACACACCATCCACCCTTAACTTTCACTTCACAGTGCTCAGACACCAGAGGTCATGCTGAGCATTTGGGGCTCTGTGATGGATGGGGCAGCAGCAGGAAATCCTTCCTGCAGAGCCCTTCAGGTCTCTCCAGAAGTCTGGGCTCTCCTCCTGAGCTGTGGCTGTGGAGCTGGAGAAGGGACAGGTTCTCCCTGCAGCCTGCATGAGCACCATGTGTCATTCACCTAAAATTTTCCCTCTTGCAGATTTTCCTTGCATATGGTCTCAGAGGTGTGATTGGTTCTGCCCAGGCTCCTGTTTCACTCACTGTTAAACCTGTAATTTCCTTATATTTTCCTGAAAGTTTTGTCCCCTATCAACTCCACTTTATATTCTAGTAGTTGCTGTCTTTTGTCATATTTTTTTTCCCCAGCAGTGTCCTAATGACACTCATACAATAAAATTAATCAGAATAATCGTGGTATTGGGACAGAAGGGACTGTTGTTCCTATTTCTGCCTTTGCTACTGGCAAGTACGGTGACCTTGTCCTTGGAAGCTTCTCTGTGCATTTCCTCCTCCGTGACGTGATGGTCTTGAAGGGATAAATTGCAAGGAAGTAATTCCAGTGGCCTGTCACAGCCAGCCCAGCCCAGGCTTTGTGCCAGGGCTCTGCGTATTTCCTTATATCGTGGTTTAGCCCCAGATGGCAGCTCAGCACCGTGCAGCTGCTCCCTCACTGCTCCCCTCATTCCTCCCCAACGGTGGGATGAGGAGGAGAATTGGGGGAAAAGGTAAAACCTGCGCATTGACACAAGAGCAGTTTAGTAATGGGGGTAAAGTAAAATATAAGGATTATAATATTACTAATGGAAAGGGAGATAGTAAAAAGAGAGAGAGGAATCAAACCCAAGAAAAACAAGGGATGCACAGTACAATTGTTCCCCACCCACGGACTGATGGGCAGCTCCCAGCCAGCTCCCCTCAGTTTATATTCTGAGCACCATGTTCTGTGGTATGGAATATCCCTTTGGCCAGCTCAGGTCAGCTGTCCTGACCTTGTCCCCCTACAAACCTTTTATCCCTCTGATTGCTGACAGAGCCTGAAAAACTGAAAAGTCCTTGATTTCGGGTAAGCACTGCTCAGCAACAACTAAAACACCAAAGTTTTATCAATATTATTGTCATCCTAAATCCAAAACACAGCACTGCATCAGCTTCTAAGAAGAAAATTAACTCTATCTCAGCCAAAGTCAGGACTTCTTATCAGTGTTTTCCAGGTAGATACAGGAGATATATCAGCTGTGGGCTGCTCCTGCCTGCTATAAGAATTCCTTCCTATCCTCCTGGGAACTGCTGGAGCAGGGCAGGTGCAATCTTGGCCTTTCTGGCTCAATAAGAACCATCTTGGATGTGACCATCATCAGTTCTGCAGGAGTTTTAATATTGCTCAGCAAAGCATTTTTCCTTCCATAAACTGCTTTAGCTCCAGCCATGAGCTATGAAATCAGCTCCAGAAGAGATTTGCTCCAAGAATAATTATCAAACCATCAGCACAGTGTTTCCCACGCCAGCAAAAGTACAATGGGGCAATTGGTAAGAATTATAAAGGTTGAGAAGAGGAACTTTTTTTTTCAACTGGTCGGTTGATGCTGATTTTGTCTCCGTCACCATCTAATACATCACACATTGCTCTGGCAGGATTTCCTTATAGAGACACATCATTCCAAATAACTCACGTTGGAGAGCAGCTGATTAGCCAAGTGTGTAAGGTGCATGGAGGGCTGAAGCACCTCTTTACAGGTGTGACTGCAAGGACTTTACCTGAGTGGTATCTCTAAGTAAAACACATTAACCAGGGCCTTACAGGCAGTTCACATGCTGGGCTGGAGATGCAGACAGGAGGAATGTGTCCCTACAGGGATGCTGGCAGCACTTCATCCCATCTGAGCTGTGATTTGTTCCAAGGATGAGCTTCTCTCTCCTTTGCCTGCTCCTAATTCACATCTGAGCTGTGTGGGCACAGATCTGTCTTTTTGCCCTCAATAACTACCTGTCTTTAATCTTTGATGTACCTTGATAATCTGCCACCATCAAGGAACTTTCTGATGCTCCTAAGGGAACAGAAGCCACTTTTAGCTTTCTGGATAAATCTCTCTCATAGTGTTTTCTCCTTATCTGTTTTGTGACTCGTGGGCCATTGCTATTTAGTTTGTTATCAAGGACTCTGTTCTGATGCTCCTAATGGCATTTGTGATGGAAAATGCACACTGCTGTCCCAAGGATGATGAGATCTGACAGCTGGTATCCAGATATAACCAGAGCAGAGGTCTCCAATCTTTCCCACTATTTTCCCCGTGGCACAGACTGCATTTAAACTTTTGGTGAACTGATTGTAAGAGCCAAGATCTCATTTGTGAACAGACTCTGCTCTGAAAATGAAAATAAAGGACATGCTGAATTCTGTGGAGCTGTGTTTGGAGTGAAATTAAAGATGAGGTCCACAAAGCTTTGTCCTCACATGAAAAAGAGTCCAGGTACTCCAAATGCCAATGATGCTGACACAAGTTTCAGGATATACATACAGAGAGAGAGACAGAGAGAGAGAGAGAGAGAGAGAGAGAGAGAGAGAGAGAGGGAGAGATTTTTCTTAAAGTCCATGGCATCTGGGATTGTGTGATTGTATGGGAAAATAATCTCACTTTAAGTTTAGGGGAAGTAAATGATCCTACTGTACTCTAAAGAAGCCAAGCTGGAGGGCAAATAGTGGCTCAACATTTAAAATTAAGAGAAAAAACATACTGATCTTTTTTCTTGTCACAGTGAGAATGGAGAAACCCACCCAAACTTCCATCCTGGGTCACAGTGGTGGAAAGAGCTGCTGTTCCTGTAAGTGAGTGATTGATTTTGCTATTGCTATTTGCTATAGCCCCGAGTACATCCCAGGCTGGCAGAGACACCTTGCAGTGGCTCTTTCCCACTTGTCAAGATGGGAGCTGCATCCTCCTCATGTTGAGACAAGATTTAAGGCAGAAGAAATGCTTCAGAAGTTTGTTCTTGGTCTTCAAGGAGCTCAGTGTACATAGGAGGGGATTTCCAGCAGTGTCTCCAGGCACTTTGGGTATCTTCAGTGTGTGGAGTGAATTCAGCTCTGCCTGGATCCCTGGATAACGTGGGAATGCAGGGGAGGGTGATCATAGAATCATTAATCATTAAGGTTGGAAAAGACCTCCCAGAGCCTCAAGTGCAGCCTTTGAACAAACACCACCATGCCCACTAAACCACATCCTGAAGTGCCACATCAGCCTGGGTTTTGAACACTTGCAGGGATGGTGACTTCCCTGGAGAGCCTGTTGGCAGTGCAGGAGCAGAGGAGTGAGCTGCAGGGCAGGGTGACAGCCAGGCTGCAGGGGCAGGCAGAGATCAGGCAGCCTGGGGATGAAGACCAGCAGGTGCCATTATCAGGAGCATGACATTTGGCTTACAGGCAGGGCCTGGGGCTTTGGACCTGACCTTAAGCTCGGCTCTGCGACTGCCTGCAGAGCTGCAGGAAGAGTTAAGTGGATCCTTGAGTGCCAGCAGTCAGGATGGGGAGTGGATGGGAGTGGCTGTGGGCTGTGCCAGGTCCCCCTGCTCCCTGGAGCTGCCCAGGGGACACCTGCTTTCAACCAGGGCTCTCAGCCTCCGTGCAAATCTTGGTCTTTGTGCAAGAGCTCGAATCCCTCAGTAAGCTGTGGAATGTGAAGATGCCAAACATTTTGTTGCTGAACTTATAAAATAAATTTGTTTTGGAGCAGGCACTCTAGTCTTGCTTCCTACTGGCTAGATCCAGCCAGTGCCCTAATGGTAGTCCTGGGGACTGATCCCTTTCCCTCTCTCCTCTCTCTTTTCCTCTGAACTACTAGGGGACACAGCATGACTCAGACTTCATTTAAACTCTCATAACATAACACATGTGCTCACTTCTTTAAATATTTTGATAAATATGGCATTTGTACCAACTCAAATCAGAGTTAATATAAACATTTCCCTGCCTGGGGCAGCTTCAATTTAAACTGAAACATTGCTTTTCTTACATACTGTCTGTGGCAGAACAGTTCAGACTTTCGAAGTTGCAAAGTTTTAATGGTAATTAGTCAATTTATGAAGCAGAATTATGTTTCTTTGTCTTCTTAATTGACATGTTCTAATCCTCCAGAGATGCACTGGTCTGTTACAAAACCAACCTACTAAACAGTGAGTGGCTTTATATAAATACCCAAAAAGACTGTTTTGTGACACTGCAAGAGGTTTACTTTCCCAACCACCCACATATGTACATTTCTGTGTGTATGTGAAGTGTTTACACACAAACAGCAAGTTTAAAGAGCACAGAAAACAGTGTATGCAGAGAAATGCAGCACATTGGCTCACCTCTGCTGGGATTTATTCTGACACAGAAACTCATTTCAGTCCTACTGGGTTTTAGCATCGTTTTATCATATGAAGAAAGACTAATTCTGTTCTTCTGTATGAAGCAAGGCTAGGGGTAGTGAGTTTGCTTTCTTCAGAGGGTCTTGATGTGGATTTGGGTGGACTTTGTGCCTACTTGGAGATCTCCTTTGTGGAGGAAAAAAAAAATCAGAAGGAGGAGGCACTAAACACTGGGATAAACTGAAGAGCTCTTTCTGATTAGTTGTTCTGGTGCAAGGTTTGGTACTTTCCAAAGGATGCTGGTGTTCCCAGGGGTTTCTGTTGTGCTCAACAGGACAGAAAGACATGTTTTCACTCCAAACTTAAGCGAATTTAATTTTGCATCTGCTTCCAAAAATGCCCAAGCTGAGACAAAGAGTGAGAAAGCAGAAACATAATTTGTGAAGTTTCATTCATTTATTTATTTAATCCTCCCAGAAAGTGCCAAACTGTTGGAACCCTGAATTCTGAGAATTTCACTCTTTCTGCTTTAACAAGTTTTGATCCCCAGAAATACACCTCATTTGATCTTAAACCCTGGAAAAGACTTCCCCTGTAGTGTGATAACTTTGAAATTAACGCTGTATAGTTAAGGTTATGTCACTAGGTGAAATAGGTGGAAGTGTAGACATTTTGGTTTATGAGATATTGTAATACTATTGTCCAAAATGGAGGGTTTAGGTGTTGTTCTTTGACTTCCATTTTACCTTTGCTACTTCCCCTTTCTTCTCCAAAAACTCGTGTTTTCTGCCATTGGTTCTAAAGTTCCACAGTGCGGGATAAGAAGAACTGATTATTGGGTTTTTATTGAAAATATCCTGCACAGCATCTCCCTAATTGGACAATCTGGTGTATAAATAATCTGAGCGAAACATGCTCGAGGCCATTTGCACCTTGTTATTAATGACAAAGCACTTTTCTGTGCCGCCAAGTTATAGATAACACTTCATAAACATTTTGAGACCGAAGAAACCCTGAAGTATTTTTACTGTGTCTTATCTCAAATGTCTGTTCAAAGAACTCACAAAGAGAAGATGTGCCATGGCAGGGCCGAAAGCTTCGGCCAGAATCGCAGCACCAAACATCTAAGGAAAGGTTCATGATATCACCTCTACCTGGCTGGTGTTGAAGAGCACGCCCTGTACTCCCTGCCTCCACCTGAGCAGTGTGGCTCAAGGAGGCAGCAGTATTGAGGAAGCTGAATCCCAGAAACACAGAATCTTCTGAGCTGGGAGGGACCCACTGTCCCCTTTCGAGGGAGAAACAGACAAGAGTCAAATATAACCTTAGTACAGTTGATTTATAGGGACCATGCAGCAAAGGGCTCTTTGCTGGGCACAGCAGAACGTGGGGAGAAAGGTACATTTTTTTCTCCTCTCTGTTTTGAAACTTGGCTTTAAAGTTTCCCAGGTTCCTCCAGCAAGTGTCTGCCTAGAATTTTTGCTGTGTCCTGTGGCTTTTCTCTTGTTTCCCCCCTGTTGGCCCATGACTGTAACTATCTGCAGTTTCCTTCACCCTGGGCAGCAGCCGTGTGTTTTGCCCCCCAGCTCCCATGCAAGGTGCCACTCAGGAGCACCCAGAGAAACCTCCCCCTTTCCCATTCCCATGTCTTCTCTGACCTCAGCACTACTTTCTTGCAGGGATGCCAGCAAAAGCTTGGAATATGTTTAAGGCCACAGGGTGACATAACTCATACTGTCTGACCCTGTCTCCTTATTTCCTGCTGTTTTCCATTGGACCTGCCTCATCTGTTGCTTCCTGTCCGTGGCACTTGGGGGCATGGTTCAGTAGTGAACACAATTAATGTTTGGAGCTGATGATCTTGGAGGTTTTTTCCAACCTTAGCATTTCTATGATTCTCTTCCAATATGCCTGGGCCACCACTGTCTTTGTTCTGCCTGCAGGTGGTTCCTGATGACCTGGGGGCCTGATCCGTGTGGGGGCTTATAGGTTCTCTGGGCACACATGGCAATAATAGTGAGATTTTAGATCCATTTCAGGCCACGTGAGCCATCAGAGTGGCCACTTCTTGCATTTTCAGAGTGGCAGGGTTTTCTCTCACTCAGGCATTGGATGCTACAGCCCATTACTCCTGATGAAGCCTTAATGAGGAAAGGTGCCAGGTCCAAAGAAATGGCATGTCCCTTACAGAAGTAGCAGCCCTGAGGTGTGACAAGTGACTGCTGGCATGTCACCTACAGAAATTACTGCTTCCAGAGCCAGCTGCTGTGCAGATCCTAACTTGCCTGGTAGCCAGGGGTGACACTTTCCTACCTGCTTTCAGTCAAGTGCCCTGGAGTGCTTTACAAACACACATTACTCGTGCCTCACAGCACCTCCTGAGCCACTTCACACCACCTATTGCAAGATAAGCAATGACACAAACAGGAACCAAAAAAAGATTAGCTGCCAGCAAAATTAGCTGCAAACACAGAGTAGGAGAAGCCTGGTTTTCAGTGCTGTGCTGATTTTGTTTAGGTCAGATCTGCTCACAACATCTGCTGTGTCCCCAAACAGAGGCACCACAAAGGAGCAGCTGTTTCTGCAAGAGCTGGGGGTCTTGCCTCATTTTACCTGAAGTCAAATACCCACCGAAAAAAGAGCCCAAATCCCTTGCTCAGCTCCCAGCCTCCACCAAGCCTCTGGACTGTGCCTGGATGTGATGTTCCATACCTCCATGTGGGTGCTGAGGCATCTGTTACAGTTTATTTTTGTGGCAACAGAGCTTGGACAGTTTTCAGCTAACAAGAAAAAGGAAAACAAAAAAAATCTCTTTTTAAGGCTTTAAAGATGACTGTCAAAAGGGAATAAGATGCATTTGGTTTACATCCTTTCCCAGGATTTGTTTTGTTTGACAGCAATAGATGAGGAAGGGCTCAGATGAGAAAGGTAATGGGCTGAAAGCTCATCTGGAAATTGGAATGGACAATGAAGTGAGTGAACACAAGATTATTTCCATAGTTACCTGAAGAATTACAGGTAAACCAAAGCTGGACAACCTGCATCTCATGCTTACAGCAGGATCTGATAATTCCATCTACCTGAACTCCAGGAAGGTCATTTTACCTTGATGGCATCTGGGAGAGCCTTGTTTGGAGCAGGTTTTGTGGGCTGGGATGGAGCAGGACAACTTTCCCAGGGAGGGCAACCTCACCCTTGGTTGTCCCAGAGGCTCCTGCTCTTTCAGCATCCTCCTGTCCATGCCCTGGTGGGACACTGGAATGTGGGGAGTGTGTTGGGTAAGCATCACTCCAGCTTCTGGCAGCCCAATCTCCTCTAGGGAACAGAGAAAAATCTTATCTAGAGTCAGCCAGCAGTGCAAATGACTGCTGCTGACTCTGACTTCAGAGGAGGTAGTTTGGGGAGGTGGCATAAGGCTTTGCAAGACAATATTCAGATCAGAATCTGGCAAAAGTGTCATTCTTCTCCCTTTCACAATCTATTCATCTCTCAGATGGCAAGATAAACCTACTAAGGAAAGAGATAACCTGCAGGTTTTTTTCTCTTGTTGCTCATTCTGCCTTTTTTTTTCGGGGGGGG
>VZRZ01008633.1:199737-213335 GCA_013398175.1 Climacteris rufus
CCACCCCCCCAAAAAAACCCACACCACCACAAAACATAACATAATATTTCTAAACTGCTCTGGATTGGCCTCTGTTCAGTCCATCAGTCCTCCACACAACCAGGCTCCAGTTCCTGTGAGCATGGGGCCTGGCTGTGCTTGGTGGGAATGCCATAATCACAAATGGAGTGGGGCGTTCACAGCAAATTTAGATGCTCAGGCCTGAGGAGTGCACGTGTCTTACAACAATTCAGTCACCCATGTGCAGAAAGTAAATAAAATCTGTTACCCATATGGCTGATGGCATAGCATAAATAGAAAAGGGCAAATATGGTAAAAAAAAAAAATTCTGAAAGATATACACCATTGGTGTGGTAGTATCAGCACAGAAATGCTTACAAAGTTAGTTAGCTTACAGAGCTAAGGACAAAAGCTTTGGATTAACTGCTCTGTAATTAGCTGAATCAGGCAAATGTGTAATTAATCATAAAGGTAAAGCACTGCAGGAGTCAAATAGTTTTGGGGAAAATTATAAAGTGTACCTTTCAATCTGATGGCTCTATTTTACTTAGCAGCAATGATCCTAATACCTTATGGATCCTCTGTTTAGCAGTGTAAAATTGATATGGAATATCTGCCAAAGGTACTCAGAAGAGGCAGAAAGTATATAGTAGTAGAAGAAGCAGCTTCCAGAAAGGGTTTCCAGTTCGATTTTTCTTTGCTTTCCTGTTTCGTTCTCTTTTATGCACCCTCAGTTTGGTAAGAGTTACACAGAAACAATAACAACAAAGTGCACTCCAAACACTTCAGGTGCCCATGTCATGCCCTGTGAGGGGGAAGTGCAGCAGTAACTCAGTCCTGAATTTTAAGCTGCCAACCTAAGCAATCACCTTGTGCCTCCAAGGCAAGAGGGACTTTCAGGTCCTTAAGGTGGAGGGGACCTCAGAGGCCATCTCATCCACCTCCGCCATGGGCAGGGACACCTCCCACTGCCCCAGGGTGCTCAGAGCCCCATCCAGCCTGGCCTTGGGCACTGCCAGGGATCCAGGGGCAGCCACAGCTTCTCTGGGCACCCTGTGCCAGGGCCTCCCCACTCTCCCAGGAAAAACCTGACATGAAAGTCACATCACTGTCCTAGAGTTATAAAATGACAGAGGAGGAGGAGAAAGGGAAACCTGCTTCAGATGAAACCATTGCCAATCCACACAAAGAGGGAAAAGAGGGAAGAATTTTCATAGAACCAACACCCCCCTTTTTTTTTAAATTATCCAAATACACATGATACCCCCAGCTTTCATTCTGAAGAGGTGGTTTCTAGCCTCCCTCCCTCCCTCCCTCCCTCCCTCCCTCCCTCCCTCCCTCCCTCCCTCTCTCTGCAAGGGAAAGGAATAAAAAGTGACAAATGCCGAGATAAATCTTATCAAGGGTCAAACTAAGGGAGACACCTAAAAATAGTCTTAATAAAATGGCACTATTTCTAGAGCTGTGGACTGCTTAATGATTTGAAACACCGGGAGCTGATCATGCTACTAAGAAGACTGAAAATAAAAAGTCCTGCCGGTTTGTTTTACCCTGACTTACAGCACCTTCCCTGCTCAGATACCAGTTGCTCTATAACCCTACTGAAAACACTCCATACCCCTATTTTCATTAAAAACAAAACCTTTTTTTATACCAAGCCTGAGCATCCTCCAGGATGACTCAGCTGGCTGCAGTTCTGCAAGGCTGCTGTTAAATGCAGGTGCCACAAGAAGAAATCCCCTTAAAAATGAAAAATCACCATAAAACAATTGGTTAGGAAAAAAGGGCAAGGGTATAAAAGGGTATATTTGACTCATAAGTGCTTCACCTTATTGGTCTGTGCTATAGTTAGAAAGGAGGTTTTGGGGAGGCTAGTGCTTAAAAATAGGCAGGGGAGTAGGCTGAACCATGACAGCACAGCTCTGCAGAGAGCTCGCAGCATGAGTGTTCCAAATGCACTCTCTTATTCCCCATCTCACTATATTCCTTTCTTAGCTTAACAGCTTTGTTTTTTCTCTCCTAAAGGAAGCAAATCCAAGGTGTTTCTAAATGGGGTGCCCAGATGAAGAAGACAAATGAAAGCTCACAGCAAGGACTGCTGTGCTCAGTCAGCCTGTGGGGTGCTGCTTTCTGGTACTATGATGTCTAAAAACAAGGTCAGGATGCAAGAGGAGGCTGAAAAAGACTTGGCATCCTTGACTAATATCTACATTTATTATAACAGGTAAAGGGATATGAGAAATACATGTTCTTATTTGTAAGAATGAGTCATTTTCTAACTGCCTCAGATTAGTAAGAAGAATCTTCCTTGAGTGATGTGTCATCAAAGTCACCTTTTTTTTTTATACTTTTGAAATGTTTGGTAATGACTGCCTTCAGGAAAATTGTTGTCAAACTGGGATCTGTGGCACTGCACCTGGATGTGCACATATGTGCCAACAACTAAGAAAAGCAAGCATCAGAAGGTTGTTTTGTGGGCAAATTCATGGGAAACGCAATACTTCCACTGACCCTTTATACTGATTTGCATATTGCAAAAGTTTGGAAGTTGCAAGGGCTCTAAGCCAATCTAAGCTTCCTTTCATGTTCCCACGTGGGCCAGGATTTTAGAAAAAATAATTGGACAGACAATTCATTTGTGGAACAGTCCCCTAGGGATGAAGGCAGGGCAGGAAGAGCTAATGGAGATGTACACAGACAGCTGCCAACAAAGGGGCTTCGTGCTCTGCCTGTCAGGTGTTCAGTGCTGAGCTCCAGGCCTTTAAAATACCTTTTGTTCCAGGCCAAGCATCTGAGGTCTGCATGGTGCCAGTTCATAATCAGGTTTTCCCTCTGATGCCAGTCTCTGCCATGGTCCCAGACCATAAGCACACACACTTCCTCTGAGGGGAGCTAAGGCTACTGAGAAATTTTGGGAAGAGAGTGAATCGTGTACAAGACAAAGATGAAACAAAAAAAAAAAAAAAAAAAAACCAACCAGGTATGGCATTGACAGAGCAAGTTTGCATCAACTTTTTGTTTTGATTTGTGTACTGAGAGCTTGGAAGCATTCAACACAGAAGTTGTGCAAAGGAATCAATAATGATCCCCTGAATATCATGGCAAGCCTGGTGTATATTTTAATGCTGACACCAGAAATACTCTGGGAAGCAGCACTTTGCACATTAGCCCTGAAGGGACTGCTACTCTCTTTTACTGAATTACTTGGGGGATAAAAAAAGAGGAAAATTTTCAGGCATCAGGGCTTCAACAACAGTTGCTGGGCTAAATGAATGTTAAGAACTCTCTTCTTGGGGTTTCTTTTATAATTAAGAGACACAGTTACCTGGAACACAGGCAGCTAAGGCAGGCATGGAGTAAAGACATGAAACAATTCCTAAAAGCAAATAGCAATGTACAGTGGATCACAATAAAATGCTCACTTCTACTGCTTGGTATTCACTGCAGATGAGGGGTAGCTGCTATTACCAGGAGCACTTCCCCTCTCTGGCTTGGTCTCTTTGCCTAAGGGGACCATGAGCAACCAAAGCAGGTGAGAAATAATAACCAAGCAATACTAAGTTCCCCTGCTTTATTCTGCTGTAGTCATGTGTGAATGCTGGTGTTTTTAAGAAAAAAAGCAGTCATTCCCCAAATATTTGTGAAAGGAATGCAAACCTGGCCCCGGTCTGGATCATTCAGGGCAGGTGGATGAAGCTTTGTAGTCAGGAGAGAATTAACCTGCCTTCAGATATTTCAGGTGCCCTCATCTGGGGTGTTAGAGGTGCTGTACTTGGCTGGCCATGTTCAGGCAGTGCTGCTGAACCTGTATGGCCACACCAGGGCATTCACAGGATCTAACCTGCTTTTAATCTCTGCCTCTGCTATGCATATTGCATGAGGAAATTGTGGCTGGAGGTGTAGCATTCCTGTATCCAGTTAAACCTGGGGTGGGACTACAACTGAGTTTTAGGTCAAAGATAGTTTAAATAGTGATTATCTGACAAACTTCCTTTGCATTGACCAAATTAGAAAACCCCAACAATCTCTAATAATTCCCTCTTTGATCTAGATGCATTTTACTTTTATTCCTAATGGATGATTTGCCCTTTATTTTCTTCATTGCTGGAAAGCTTTGACCACTCTGGATCCCAGGCACCAGAAGGAATGTCAAATGATTATTCTAAGACTTTATTCTAAGCCTACTGATTTTTGGAAAGTTTTGCAGCTCTGTGTATCAATTCAGCAAGCTGTGAAGCTGTGGAGGTTCTGGAGACTTAAAAAGCCACGTTGAATTTATTCTTGAATGAGATGTTCAGTTTTGCCTGTCTTGATTTACTATGCTGCAAAATAAACTATACTATGAATAAACTCTTCTACAAACTGGGCTGAAATGTAATGGCTCAGTCCTTAATTAGCCTTCAGTAGTGAAAGATTAAGATTTAAACATTACCTACTTTTAAATGGTCTAGCTGTAGAGAGGGTCCTAGTATGACAAGGGAAGGTGAGAATTCCCAGAGAATGAATGAAAGCTCTCCAGAATTCAGACTGAAATAATATCTGTCAGTCCTGAATCTGTCAGTACCCCATTGTGCTGTTTCATCACATGTAGGACACTGCAATCTCCAGTGTTTCTCAGGAACATTTTTGCTCTGAAATACATTCACTTCTCCCCTTTTCTACCCACTGCATCTTGACACCAGAGAGAAAAATAATTAAAAAAAGAAAACAAACAAACAAAACAAAACAACAACAACAACCACAATAAAAAGAAAGAAAAGTGCTTCCATTTTTTCTGGAGGCATTCTGGTTCCAGGCTTTGTCTGGCTGGGGTTTTGCACGTGTATCACTGACACCTACTGCCCGAGCTAAAAACCACAGCCTTAGCCCATGGGAACTGCTTCAGCTCTGTATCTATTTTATTGTTAAGAGCAAAATTTGGAGCTTCCTGTTGTTCAGTAATCCTGAATCCAGACCCATAATGTGGCATTAGGGCATTTCCCTCAAGCAAGCCAAGCAGAAACTCCACTGGCAGCATCACCCAGGCATTACTGCCTCGTTCACTGTGTTCATCCCTGTACACCTGTACTTTATTTTCAGACCTTTGGGGCTGCAGATCGCTTTAGATGAGCTGTGCTCACTGCAGGGGTGCAAGTCCATACCAAGCACAGCATAGAAAGCCATGTTTCAGGAAATTGTGTCCCAAAGTTGCACTGGCAAAACTTGAATGTGTAAAACTTACCTGGGCTGATACCAACAGGTTAAGTATCTGATCCACTTTTAGCAAATGCTTGTCTCATTCTTGTGTTTGTAAATAAATAGGAAGGAGATAAATGGGGGAAGTGGAAAATGCAGGTAGCAAAACTCTCTCCCAAGTTCTCTGGTTAAAGATTCAGAAGAAGAGTTAAGAGAACATGTAGTAAACCAGAGGACCTGTAATGTGCCTGTCATTTAACGAGTCTCACCGTTCCAAAGCACAGTTGTATAAGTTTTCTCTTTTAAAGCCTCTCTGGAAGCTGTGAGTGTTCCTACAGGTATTTAATTATCTGCTGAGAATATAATAATTAAACAAGATGTTAGACACTTGTACGAATGTTATTTAAAAAATAATTTTAAGTGTCTTGTCACTTTATTGCATTACAAAAAGCAAGAAAAACAAACACCCAACCCACCTTTGCTATATCATCTATTATTTTGTATAGCCTGAATCTATTTTGAAATGAACAAGTTTAGGACAGAGAATAAATATTTCATGCTACACTGTCAGACTACCTCAGCAAAAACCCTGTAAGTCCCATGGTACTTTGTACTTTGACTCCTTTTAATATTTAGAGAGAAGATCACCTCACCAGAAGCATCTGGAAAGATGAGGAGAAGGTTTATGCCACTACATAGTGTCGTATTTTCAAAACTACTTCTGTCCTCAGTCTGGGTAAGCAATACCATTTAGTTTGCATTTTACAGCTGTTACTGCCCAGTGCTTTAAGGCTGGATTTGGTTTTTTTCCCGGGAAAGAGGACGTTTGGACCATGCTCACTTGGTGGGATTCTTGGGGTGTCCTGCTTAGGGCCAGGAGCTGCACTCGATGATCCCCATAGGTCCCTTCCAATTCAGCATATTCCCTGATTGTGTGAAAGGATTTTGAGTGTGTCTTCCAGATGGGAAAAAGGCCCCAGGCAGGGCTGAGAAACCCCCCTACCAGTGAAGTCCACATTGATGGTGGCTACCACAGAGCAATCTCAAACCCCAGAGCTGTGTTTCTCATTTAATTTGCACAACAAAGGCATGGTTTGCATCCTCTGGGTCATCCAGGGGTGGGAAAGGGAGAGCTCCTTACACAGACTAATCCCAGCCCCTGGCCGACCTGAGTTTCACAGCAACTCTTCTCCCCCCATTTAAAAGGATTTCAGCCCCATCTATTCTCACCAGGAGTGATCTGCCTCCTTGAAGGATGGGCAGGACATTCCCGTGTAATTCAGATTACAGTAACTGGTAATAGCTGCTGCTCAACGAGCTGTGCGACGACCTCTGCTGCCAAAACCCCACACCTCACTACAGGTTGGAAACCTGAGCTTTGCCCCTGCGGAGGCGATGGCAAACCAGCAGGACAGGCAGCAGAGGGCTGGGCAGAAATTTCTGCTCCAAACCATCATTAAAAATTGGACCTGATCATTTGTTTGTGGAAAGTTGGCCAGCCACGGTGAAGAAAAATCTAACAAGTAGTTCTAGATGTAGTCATTCCCCTACCAAACATCTATTTTGCTTGTCCTTATAGTGATGGATTCTAATGATATCACCTGCAATAGAATAAAACTGAAGCTGTAATTGTTAGAGACTCTGAGTTACAAGAGCTCTTCGTCATTGACTTCATCATCACTGTCAGTGACTGCTCACTCCTTGGATTTTTTCCAGCTTGACCGTGAGACATTTTGAGATGAAGGAATGTGTCTTTCACAGAGGGGCTGCTCTCAGCCAGGGCTTTATCAATCTCTGATCACACAGCACGTGAATGAACCGGGCTTTGAGGAAGTGTCACACACCTCGTGCTCTGTCCCAGTGCTCATCCCCTGCACCCTCCTGTGCATCCCCTGTCCTGCTGCCTGTGGGGTCCTGGGCCTGCTCACTGTGAAGTGCCTTCAAGTCTCCAACTCTGAACTGTTATTTACACAGGTTATATTTATTTAATTACATTTTTCATTTGTTGTAAAATATTGGTTTTATATTAAATATTATAAAGAAATTGGGGCATGGGCAGGAGAGGTGAGAGTGCTTTCCCTGGGATTTCCTGGTACCAGGTTTCCAGTCAGAGGAGTGGACGGGGAGAGGGCACTTACCCCTCATCTGCCCCGCTCCAGGAGCTGCTCTGGCAGACCTGGCTGGTGAAGGGCTGCTGAGGGGCACAGTCCAGGGCCAGCACTGAGGATAGGGCATCCCAGGGAGCAGCACAGCATCCCCTGCCCACTTGCCCAGGCCTCTGGAGGAGCTGAGCCCAGAGGGAGAGGTCAGGCTAAATGGACTGTCTAAAGCAGAGAGAAGGAGGGCTGTGTACCCCAACTCGGGTCTGGGAATGTTACCAGATTTTACCAGGGTGTGACAATAGCCACATACACTGTCAAACACCATTCTTTGGAGTCCTTGACACCACAGCACTGCACTGCACAGGACACTATAGTCTCTCACTTGCTTGTGCAGCATTCCTGCTTCAGTCAGTGTTCAGAATCTGGTCTTCCACAGATCTACACAAATCTCTGCAAAACTGACTGCATTAAAGTGGCAAATCCAGCTCCACAATGATCTGGGATAACATTTAATGAGCTGGATCATGGCCTAGCATGCATAGGCAATATACAAGTATTGCCTAACCTGTCTTAACCATATTCTCTTCATTTTGTCCACAGACATATCAGCTCAAAGGAAATTCTTGCCAGAAGTAGTCAAGGTCACAGGATTTTCCTTCTTGCAGACAATAGAGTGCCTTCAGCGTTTCCTTGGCTCATAATGGAGGGAAGGCATCTTCTGTCCTTGGGCACATCTTTAAGTCAGTCTCCACTGGTCTCATTCTTCCTCTGGTGGTTCTTCCAGGACCTGTTGGCTTCAAACAGTTCCTGTTGGCTTCAATCCCACTGGTAAAGTGAGTGTCAGTGCTGTTCCTCCAGGTCTCAAGGTCCTGACACTGGGAAGGCTGACAGTCTCTGCTGCTGAAAGCTGAGCATTGTATTAGGACCACTGACCATTATTATTTTGTGGAGTTCATTATTTGTTGTATCTTTTTCTCAAAATGCCCAGTAATCCTCAGGGAAGCAGTTTTCAGGTTTTACCTGCCCATGTTCATTGCCCTGTATTTGAAGCTCTGCAAGCCTCTCCTCTATTAAAAGTGTAGACTTAACACCTGCCTGGAGGGGATCTGAGGAGTCTGCTGGAAAACCGAAAAATAAACACTTCATACAAACCTATTTTTGCTGTATACTGCATGCTCTTTAATCCTAACTCCTTTTCAGCCTGAAATTGTTCCAAAAATGCTTTTAAGAAATGTACTGAGTACTTGTCAACATCCTCAATCATGAAGAGGAAATTCAAAGCCACATAAGTGGAAAAATGAGTTTTTTGCACCTACACCAAAGAGCTTGAATCTAAAGAGAGGTCATAAAAATCACAGGCACAAAGTCTTTTTCTGAATCGTTTTTATGCAGTAAAAGTGCTTGCTGAAAGCCTACCAAGGCCACCAGTAGATGGTAGTAACAGCACAATTTCTTGATTGGGTGGGTTTTTCTATTTTGCTGTTGTTGTTTGAGGAAATGATTGACAATTTTAAGTGCTCATGACACTGCATGAAGAGTTTGTTAGATGACAATGAACCACCTGTCAGGCTTCAGATGTGACAATGAGCCACAGTTTCATAGCCCAGGAGTGGGAAAGGCCGTGGCTCCACCTGAAACAGCCACAAAGGGCTCGGTTACAGAACTTGCAGATATAATTCTAATTTAAAAGCAGCTGGCTTTAAAGGGAAGTGGTTGTTCTCCTTGCTTGCAACAGATTTTCCTTTTCTTCTTCTGTATTTAAAGGCTGGAAGGTTTAGATTTATGGTTCAATTCCCACTTTTGCACTAGCACCCCCTTTTACAGTAGCACCCAGGTATTGCAAGGTGCTTGCTGCAGCACCTTTGGCTGATTTAAGGTTTAAAACTGAAGGGCCAACCAAATTCCTTTTTTTTCTTTTTAAAATTAAATTCAATTTTAAAATAATATAGGGGATAAGGTAAAAATCTTTCTCACTGCTGCTTGAGTATTTCTTTGTCTGGGGCTTTGGGCTGTAAGAGTGCTGCTAGGCATTGGTTTGGTTCCAGGGGAACAAAAATTACACTAATGAATGTTTAAATGTATCCTGACCTGTCCCCTGTTCTTGCATTCCCCAACAGTTATGTTTTTTCAAACAGAAAACTCACCAAATGAAGTAACTGAGTCTGTGTTCATTAGACCAATGTCCCAGCATTGTTCTGCACAACCTTTGCAGCCAAGGCCTTGTACAGGCAGCGCACTACCAACCAAGGTTTACCTACACAAAAATCATACTGGAATGTAAAATTTGAATTCCTTCTGTGTCTAAATTAGCACATATATCTGCTGATAAAAGCACTTCATTTGGTGTAGCTACTTAATGTATTCATTCCACTTAACAGGGAATTTGATGTTGTGGCTAAAAGTGTATGAACATAAAGGGAGAGATACGGATATAGGATTAGTTCTAATCTGAGATGAAGACTTACTTGATTATTGCAGTCACCTTGATTAAAGAACCACTTCCATGTTCTGCAATATTTGTAAAATTATTTGTAAAAATATTTGTAAATATTCCAGTTTGTAAATTTATTAAGCCTTCCGAGTCTCAGTTGGTAAAGTGAGTGCATTTCTCCCACAATATAAAAGCTACTTTATATAAAATATAAAATTCTATTTTATGGTATCAGATAAAATATCTGACAAAGAAATAACCTTCTATAACAGATACAGTTTTGAAAAGTAGAAGGCTTGTATTCCTAGTTTGAGGCAAATTTTTCCATGCATTCCATATTTTTGGAATCACAGGCTATGTTACATTAGTATTCAATAGTTTTGTTATCATGAATCTAAAATTACTGTGTGTGCAATGATTAGCCAATGTTGTGATTTATTTGAGCCGGGTGGCCTGCCACCAAAACTAATCCTCACCTAGGGAAAAGTTGTACACTAGGAAAACAACTCTCAGGTGTTCCCTTCGTGTCCTTTTCCTCCCTTTTTCTACCAGCCTGGTTCCAGTGAAACCGAGCTTCCAAAAAATGAGCACAAATCACAGCTGAGTTTGAGACCCAAAAAAAATCTGAGCTACTGGACAGAAACAGAGTTGGAACAGCAATGAGTCAGGCCGTTTTTGTGTGCTTGACAGTGAAGGCTGAGCAGCCACTCTGCTCAGAGACATGACTGAGAGCATCTGTGCACATCGGTCACTGCGCTGCGCTGAGGCTCCAGGATATTCCCTTTAATCCTCCCCATTAGTAACAAAATCCAGCCAGAAGAGGTCAAGAAGCTGTAAAAGATGCAAAGCCTCTCATCTCCAATGCATTCTTTGTGGTCTATTTTTACAGAATTCTCTCTCAGTTCAAGCTGTCCCAAGATTAATGGTTCAGGGAGGGTTAGTCAGCCTTCCCGGCCCTGGAAAAGTAATCACGCCTCTCAGTCAGCACAACAAATTGATAAGGTGCTGTGGAAAGTGTTCTTTCATATTCTGGCAGCCTGGGCCCCCAGCCTGTGTCAGATGTGCTTAGAGGATGCCACAGCCATTCAGCCTAGTGTAAATATCTGCCACAAAACCTTTCCCAATAACGTCAAAGCAAACTCACTCAAGGGAAACGAGCCCTTCCTGTAAATACCAGTGAAAGAGCTGCTTTGTTGGCTGATGGGGATATTAAACATTGTTTTCCTAGAACATTTACACCACGGCTAATAACAAATAAGCCAGGGTACACTGAAGCTTTATCATTTGTCATTGCATTTGGCAGGTAAATTAGGGTTTTGCTCAACAACAGCAGCTCTAAAAGCTGACAGAGATTTTGCAGGTTCAAAAACCATCGAGGACCATCCCCAAGCTGCAAATCTGTGGGAGATAAGAAGCTTAGGGGGCACAATCCTAGGCATGGGTGGGCAGTGTGGGACCCCTGAGCAGCGTCCTTGCAGCCCTCTGGGGATGAAATCAGGTGGCACAGCTGGGCTGGTGCCTGCTTGCCTGTGCCAATCCTGCTCTGTTGAGCTCATCCTGGAGCTACTCAAGCTGATAAAGTGGGCAGAAGGGTCCCCCTCTCTTCTCCTTTCTCATTTAGCTCACCACACTATCAGAGGAACTGATGCAGAAAGCAATTTATTCAGCTCAAACCACTGCGTGGCACTTTGCTCTGACTCCAAGTAGGATAGGAAATGGAAATCATGGGTTTAATTACCTTGTCTCTGTAGATTTTATACAAAACCATCAGATCCAGGATTTAACCTAATGATGTTGGAAGGCAAGTAGTGATGGTTTGAAAACCCCTAAATCTGTCTCGCTGCTTTACAAGGGAGCCTGAACCTGAACTCACATTTTCAAGCCCTCCAGGCTCGGTGCTGTAACCATTTCCCTGGGGAGCCTGTTCCAGTGCCCAACTACCCTCTGTGTGAAGAAGCATTTCCTGATAGACAAGGCAAACCTCCTCTGACACAACTCGTGCTGTTCCTTTGGGTCCTGTCCCCGATCACAAAGAGCAGAGACCAGTGGCTGCCCCTCCTCTTCCCCTCACGAGGAAGTTGTAACTGTGATGAGTCTCCCCTCAGTCTTCTCTCCTCCAGCTGAACAGACCAAGTGCCCTCACCTCTCCTCATACGGTTCCCCTCAAGGGCCTTCAGCATCTCCATAGCTCCTTTGGACACTCTCCAATAGCTTAATGTCTTTTTTACATTGTGGAACCCAAAAGCGCCCCAGGACTGGAGATGGGGCCTCTGCAGAGCAGCACAGGACACTCCCCTCCCTGGACTGGCTGGCGATGCTGGGCCTGATGTCCCCAGGACAGGGCTGTCCCTCCTGGCTGCTGGCACTGCTGGCTCATGTCCAACTGGCCATCGACCAGGGCCCCCAGGGCCCTTCCTGCAGCTGCTCTCCAGCTTCTCATTCCCCAGTCTGTCCATACATACAGGGGTGCCCTGTCTCAAGTTCAGAATCCAGCATACAAGCATTTTCTGAGAGAAAAATCACCAAAGATTGCATGAAAGTGCTTCTGACAAAGTTGGAAGAAAAGCTGTTAGCTAGCATGAACTTCAAGAGAGAAATAGAACCAGGATTTCTGATGATGACAGTGATTACCTACAGAAAGAAACTCCCTCAGGAGAAGGAGGGGCTCTACTCCCTTATAGACTGGAGGTCCCATCAGGGGGATTCCGACCAAGCATTGCTCCACTTTGTCACTGCAAGGGGACCATGTACTCCTTCCTCATACATTTGGGAAAGCAGGTTACAGATATCTTCAGTCTTACTGTGGTCTGACAGATTCGCCTCTTCCCAGGTATATTGTTTCTGTTACTTGTAACTCCTATTTTTATTTGTGTTACCTTAGTCCAAGATCACTTGGTCTTCACAAAGATGAAGCTAATTATGTCCTCTTGTCTTTCTCCCCAGATGAAAAACAAAACAAAAACCCATCATGCAAATCACGTTGTTTTTCATGCTCTGAAACTGTGTTACACAGCTTTTGCAGGTGAAAAGAAAGTGAGTGCAACCAGTGACAATGTGTGCATGCATCTTTCTTCTGCCTTTCTCATTAGTAGTCTATGAATCCTCTGGCTCCCATCAACCACAAAGAGTAGAGGTTTCAAGAATAATTAAGATGCTGCAAGTGTGTGAAGATAAGTATGCAAGTACAAGAGAAAGAATGTATTAGTATTTTTGCTGAGGGAAGAATTGTGGTGTAAGCCTACGTCTTTCCAGTCAGTAGAGCACCTGCATAAGAGACTGCCTTCATAAATAAATTCCCAATTATACCAAATATCACCTGAAAATTTTGCATGCTTGGACACTAAAATTCTAGTATTGAATCTAAATCTCCCCCGATGCAACTTGAGGCAATTGGACAAGGCTGTGCATGTTTAACCCTTTTTAACAGCATTTCAATGGGACTTGAAACATACCACAAAAATTCTTTTTATTGGGTTGAGTGATCATTTTTTTGAATGGGTCCTTCTCCTTCCCTGAGATCCTCCACTGCAGACTGCTAACCAATTTCTGTTCAGGAAAGTTTTGATCTGGTGGTCTAACCCCTCCAATCACTGTTTTCCTGATGTTGTAGGCCATACAAGAACTGGTCCCTCAGAGCTGGCCAGGGCAGCTCCAGAGAGCCCGCTCCCTCAGCCCTATGCATCACACATACTGGAGAGCTCATTTACAGCCTGAGTCCTCTGCCATGCTACGTTCTTGGACGAAAATATTTGTGTGTGTATTATGAATCAGTTACAATTGGCACGTAAGTTGCTTTTGGAATATCAGCTACCATTATCTTTGATTATAAAAATTTTAATCCTCCCTTCCCTTCCCTTCCCTTCCCTTCCCTTCCCTTCCCTTCCCTTCCC